>CAIIXF020000012.1:15226019-15695228 GCA_903813345.2 Owenia fusiformis
ACACATTTTAATATTTGATTTTGTTTAGCTCAAATGTGAATAGTACAAGTTCCATAAGGGTAATGATTTAAAGTATTGAAAACTCAGAGAAAACAGAACATTTAAATATTTCAACTAGTATAAGGAGATAAAATCTCAACCAATGGTCTAAACTACAAATAAACCATTATCACAATCATTACCAAAAGACCATCAAATTTGTTTCAGTAAATGTTCATGTATTGTACACATTTACAGTACAGTATACATGTATATATCTAGGGGTTTCACTAGAATTTCTCACAACTGACTAAATAAATGAAATCAAAGGGCAAAATTAATAGAAATCATAAATCTAAAAAAATGTGGGAAAGTTGAAAAGTCCCTAAAAACAACAAGAGATTTTGTGAAAACAAACGGTGAAAATGTTGCCTGCCTGCTGCCTGCTGCTCATGAAACCCCTGATATCAGTCACATTTTTTATTCTTACCCTTTTGTTCAATCGATGGAGGGCTCTCTGGAATATGTTGCGTGTGTCCTTTTTAGGCATGGAAAATGCTGGGTCATATACTGGTGACATTCTAAGTATATATTCCATATCACAGTAAGATTTAGTGTAGATACCATTTTGTCCAAACTTGTTGAAATCTATTTCAGGCCATTCATATTTTATTTCAATTGCATCCAAGTCAACAACTGCATTGTTTTCACCGATATCTTTTTGTTCTTCTAGTTCAATCTCTTTTTCAATTTCTGGTTCAATGAAAGGCACAATTCTATTGCTACGTCTCCAGGATTTTCTTGTTTCTGTCGATGTCCAACAGCAGATTTGACTCATCGCATTCCTTAACTTGTGGCTTTTGTTCATTGGTGGCGCCATTCTAATTTCTAATGATAATTTGTTGCTCTTTGTATTTGAATGTTTACTTTTCTGTAAAATTTCACTGATGTACAGCTCAATTTATTTTCTGTTTGTATTTCCATAGAAACTAACATCTATCACCAGGTAATATGTGCATTGTTATGCATGACATCACTATAAAACATTTCATGTTGCTATGAAACAATGGACCTAATAACTGTCTATTTATGACATCACAAGTGGATTTGGTTGTTATGTCCAAAGTGCCTAGAAACAATTCAATTTATTGCTTTATGACATCACAATAGAAATGAAACTTTAATGCCTGTGTTTATGATGTCATAATAAGTATTTTTTAAATATGAGGTCAGATCAAGGAACTCCATGGTTACAGTTTTGTTTGTTTTATTTTATTACACCAAATGTCAATTGGGAATTTTTATGATGCTGCTATATTGCTTTGGTATTTTAACTAGAAATACATTTTCTGATCACATTTTATTATGAAGGCCTTTCACTTTTTGCATGTAATTTTCATAAAGCGCTAAATGTAAATTTTCCTGATGACAATCAACCTACACCCCCCACCCCCGAATAGGGCCTTGAATAAAAAGGACTTGAATTAAGTCTTGAAATTCATGTAGTAAAAATCTACAAATACTTGTACAAAAGTATGAATGACATTCCAACATAAGCTCAAATCTATAATGTAATAATTGTTATCGAGAGATTTCTAACTTTATTCAATGTTGAAATCTGGTGAGTGATACAGCAATTTCAATGCAAAACATTTTAGTTGTAGATAAAGTTATATAAAGGGGCAAGAAAGACTAGAGAAGTGTCGAGGGTAGCTTTGGAAAAAATTGTCAGTTTTCAATGTTTTACTAACAACATTCCATGTCATGTCCTTTTTCTAAAAAGTTCAACAGTCATGCCTCCACTTTATCACATTTCATTCTGATTTTCTTTCTGATTTTTACAATATTTGGCAATGATTCTTGAAACGTAGACATTCCCTTTTCAATTGTAATGTGCATGGTTTTTTTCTTCTTTAATCTTTAGTGACTTTATATTTTATCAAATATCTCATTTTTATTATTATTATTAGATCACATGGTGAGCTTTTGCAATCGCTCACTTGTCCTTCTGTCTGTCCGTGTGTCAGTGCGTGCGTGCGTTCGCTGTCCGTCAACAATAGTGGCACGTTTTGAAACCTCCGTCAATAGGATTCCCATTTTAAGTTATTTTTGTTCAACATCAATACAGGAAACTCCCCTCTGACTACTGGTTCAAAAACTCGCCTATTTTCAAGATGGCCGCCATTTTTGTCTCGTGAAATTCATTTTTGACCCATTTCCTAGCTTTACAAATAAATGTAATGTCAGGTGTCCTACATTGTTGAAATCCAATGATGAAATAATTTTGTTACAAAAAATCAGAAAAATTATATCCGTTTTTTTATTTTCAGCCATTTTAGTTAACACTGATTTGTCCAGCTGTACTGTCTCGTGAAATCCACTTTTGGACCATTTGTGTTAAAATCTCTGTCGATAGGATTCCCGTTTTAAGTTTTTTTTGTTCAACATCAATACAAAAAACTCCCTTATGACTCTTGGTTCAAAAGCTCGCCTATTTTCAAAATGGCCGCCATTTTTGTTTCGTGAAATTCACTAGACTCTAAATATTTACTGTTACGTTCGAAACTAACAGAAAGTAAAAACAGCAATTAAAATATGATAACAATATATTTATACTTTGAAAACTAAATAATATAACAATAATATAAAGGAGGTTTAATACTTAAGTGATGTCCAATCAATGGTACGGCTTATTCTTGATGTCGATAAATGTCGTTGACGATCCTTGAGAATGATCCAGATCACGAAATGTTTCAATAATCGTTAATAGTTCTCCAATGTTTGTAATAATCCAATAATGTTTGTTGTAATCCTCAAATGTTCTTATCCAATAATGTTAGATGATAATCCACAAATGTTTGATGATAATCCACAAATGTTTAATGATAATCCGCAAATGTTTATGATAATCCGTATATACCGTGTGTTGTAATATATGTCCATATAAAGTCCTCAGGTTGTATGTTTGCACTGTTATAAATGTTCCCACAGTAATTATCTGCTAAGAAGATGTCCTTTTGATAGACTTTGAAATTCTGCTTTATTTAGTTCCTTTGAGATGTCCAGTTGATGACTTATAATTATCTGCTAATGAGAGTCACTGTGCTGTTCTTTTTATAATGTGAAAGAATGATCCAGAAACGAATCTTCTGGAACTACATCTTGATTGGACATCTTTAGTGACATGATTAAATTTTAATGAATGGTTATAATTTCTAGAACTATCTGGATGGTCAAGGGTTAATGAGTCATTCAGTTCAGTTTTGTTTACAAGATACAGTGTATAATGTCATTGTGACCTTGACCCAAGATCTCTAATAAAGAATAGCTCAACATATACAGCAAGCATACATTACAAGTTAAACTATAGGTGAATATAGTAGAATATAATATACATGTAGCTCACTACTGTAACACCTCCCTCCTTAAAAGAAAAGTTTTGAATGCAATGAAAAACTTTTACAATAATATCTTGAGTAGCGAGCGTTACAATTTTTAAAAGTGAGGTTGAGACTTACATAATATTTGTTTACAATAGTCTTTTTATATGCAGTATGTTTACAAGTATATAATACTTTCTATCGTTACAGTATGAGTACAATCTAATAACATATAATGTTCTTATAATCCCATACTACAATAATATCTACATAAGTTATGCACTAAGTCATAAATACAATACACGCAATAGATCATATAACATGTACAATAGCATACATTTTTGAGTCTGACAAACACTAAACTAGTACAATGTTTTAAATTATCACATGATCTTATGTAAGTATTTCTAATAGTACACTCTGAGGTTATCAAGTAATCTTGTGACACTATTTAATGATCACCTATAATGCTCACATAATCTAGATACCATCTTATAGTTAATATAATATCAATTTCACTATTTAGGCAAATGTTTTGATTGTTAAAATAAAGTGACAGTTATCACAAATCTCTAATTTGCCTATCAAGTAATATAATCTTCATGAGTTAATCATTATAATTTACAATATCTGACTCTTGAATAACATACATGTATAGTTGTCATTGACATACAAGTTTGGCCTATGAGCTAAGAGCACAAGCTCAAGTTGAGTAAAGAAATTTTATCACGCTCAACATACTTTTTCATCATATTGATGTGACACAATTGTGTTTCTTTGCGCCTATCTGGAGTTTTGACAATATAATTGAGGTCATTGACCTTGGAATCCACTACATAAGGACCATAGAATTTTGCTTGTAGCGGATTTGTCTGAAGTGGCAGTAATATAAGAACTTTGTCACCCGGCTGGAAAGATCTTTCTTTGACTTTTCTGTCATACCAAGTTTTCATTTTATCTTGGCTATTGAGCAAATTTTCTTTGGCTATTTCACAAGCCTTTGATAGGCGCTCTTTAAACCCAGTGACATAGTTCAATAAATTAAACTTTTCAGTTTCTGTCAGCCACTTTTCTTTTAGCAATTTAAGTGGACCACGCACAGAATGACCAAATACTAGCTCAAATGGACTGAACCCTAAAGATTCTTGCTTAGCTTCTCTTGTAGCAAACAAAAGCAAGGGTATGCCCTCATCCCAGTCTTTCTCATATTCAAAACAGAAAGCTCTAATCATGGTCTTAAGCGTCTGATGGTAACGCTCAAGAGCTCCTTGAGACTCTGGGTGATAGGCACTTGACTTACACTGTTTGATACCCAAGGTATCCATGACTTGTTGGAATAAGCCTGACATAAAATTTGAGCCCTGATCAGACTGAAGATCTTTTGGTAATCCAACTAAGGTGAAAAATTTGATGAGTGATTTCACTATGTTTTTGGCTTTGATATTTCTAAGTGGAATCGCTTCTGGAAACCGTGTGGCCATACAAAGAATAGTGAGTAAATATTGATTACCAGATTTTGTTTTTGGTAATGGACCAACACAGTCAATAAGAACCTTACTGAATGGTTCATCAAATGCAGGTATAGGGTGTAAAGGAGCAGTTGGAATTTTCTGGTTAGGTTTCCCTACCATTTGACATGTATGACAAGACCTACAATACTCTTGGACATCTTGTTTTAATTTGGGCCAATAGAAATGGTTGAGTATTTTATGGTATGTTTTAGTTACTCCTAAATGACCTGCCATAGGCGAATCATGAGCTAGACTCAAGATTTCCTTATGATATGATTTTGGGACAATAATTTGATGCACAATTGCCCAATCGTCTTCAGGGGAAGCTTCAGGAGGTCTCCACTTTCGCATTAATATGCCATCCTTTTTGTAGAAACAAACAGGGACCTTGTCAGCTTCATCAATAGTAAGACATCTTTTATGAAGATCAATGAGTGATGGATCATGCTCTTGTTCATAAATTAACATGTGTTTAGAATGAGGATCATTTTTCAAAGAATCACTATCAGAAATAGAGGATGAAACCTCAGAACAAGGAGGAGATGAAACCTCATGAACACTAGCAGAAGAAGATGAAACTTCATCGGGACTAGCACGAGCGGGCGAAACCGCATTAAAATAGTGATCCTGCTCAGAAGGTGAATCACCCCTGGCAATAGGCTTTTTCAATGAAGAATATGCCTCATTAGATCGCTGCTTGGCTTGAACAATAGGCTGTTTCAATGAAGAATTTGCCTTTAAAATAGGATAAGGACCATCTTTAACAAGTGGTGAGTGACATTCATCATCAAACAAGGAGCTTAAAAACCCACTATCAAAGTCATCTCCCACAGACGAATCCCCGCTATTAGCTAACCTTTTAGCCATAGCCCTAGTAACAGCACAAGCAGGATATATATCAGAGTCCTCTTGGACAGAATCCTCAATAGAACAAGGCTGATCAGAAACAATGGGGTCTAATGATACCTTACCCCCAGCTAAATCATTGCCTAAAAGCAATGCGACTCCTTCAACAGGAAGTTGTGGCCTAACACCAACAATAACTGGCCCTTTGACTAACTCAGATGTGATATGAATACGATGGAGGGGAACTTTAGTAAATCCTAATTCAATGCCTTGCATCAAAATATGGGTACCTGTGAATGACTCCTCAGATAAAGGAAGGACGCCTTCTAACAACAAAGTCTGAGATGCACCCGTGTCTCTAAGAATCTTAACAGGCTTTGAATTGGTATCATCACTTGACAGTGACACAGATCCTTCCGACATGAAAGGCTTATAATCCTCCATAATATCACTATGAGTAGATTTCTCAGTATGAGTATATGAATCCCAAACAATGGGCTTTCTTGAAATGGGAACAGTAGCACAACCATTTGAATGAGCAGAACCAGACATCTCTCTTCTATTCTTAATCCTATAGCATTCAGAAATAAGATGACCAGGCTTTTTACAATAATTACAGGTGACATTTAATTTTGGACCTGAAGAATTTGATTGATCAGATTTTGAGCTAAAACTCTGTGATGAATTAGACTGGTCTTTTGCTTTGTTTGGTGTATTTGATGATGAGGACTGGTTTGATTTTGTATCATATGAAGGTTTGTTACCTTGATAACCTCTAAAGTTAGGATTGCCCTTGATAAAACTACCCTTATGAGTAAGAGCATAATCATCAGACAGGGTGGCAGCTTGACTTAAAGTTTCTACCTTGTGTTCATCTAAGTAAGTTCTAATGTGATACTGAACACAGTTTTTAAATTGTTCTATTAGCATAAGCTCTCTGAGCTTTTTAAACTCTTCAGATACATCTTTAGAGACAAGCCACCTGTCAAAAAGCTGCTCTTGCTCTCGCGCAAATTCAACATGGGTTTGATCACTCTGTTTGTGGGCATTTCTAAATTTTTGTCTGTAAGCTTCTGGTACTAGTTCATAAGCTTTAAGAATTGCATTTTTAACTAGATCATAATCAGAGCATACTTCTCCAGAGAGAGAGGCAAATATTTCACTTGCTTTTCCAATAAATACACTCTGGAGCATAACTGGCCATGCAGATTTAGGCCAGTCTAGGCTCTGAGCGACTTTTTCAAAATGTGTAAAGTATTTATCAACATTTTTCTCCTGAAATTTAGGTACAAATTTGAGAAATTTTGAAGCGTCAAACCTATTTTCAAAATGTTGATGCATAGTAGCATGTTCATCAGATTTGCTTTTAGCTTCTATTTCAAGCCGTTTTAATTCAATTTCTTTTTGAATTTCTTGTTCTCTTATTTCTTTTTCAATTTGCATTTCTTGTTCTCTTAATCTTATTTCTTTTTCACTCTCTCTTTTTTCTTTTTCATTTTGAATTTCTAATTCTTTTTCTCTCAATTCTCTGATTTCTCTTTCTTTTTGAATTTCTAATTCTTTTTCTCTCATTTCTCTTTCATTTTGCAATTCTTTCTCTCTTATTTCAAGCTCTTTAAGCTTAATAGGATCAACAGGGTCAACATGTTGGGCTGGCTGCTCAGGCAGAAGTGTTTCTGCGACCAAATATTGAAGAACAAAATTTTTAATTGTATCCTTTTTGTATGAGCTTTTGACTGACAGGCCAACATGTTTTGCAATTGCCAGAAGTTCAGTTTTCTTTAAATCATCAAATTCCTCCAAAGAGGGCGCTTCTAAAAATGTCTCAACCTCAAAACTCATTTTTCAATTAATTGCTGTCTTCACAGTTAAAATTTACAAGTTTTAGATTTTGAATTTTGAAATATTTGAATTTTAGCTTGTTGTAGTTGTATCCCGGACGAGCCCCCAATTTCTGTTACGTTCGAAACTAACAGAAAGTAAAAACAGCAATTAAAATATGATAACAATATATTTATACTTTGAAAACTAAATAATATAACAATAATATAAAGGAGGTTTAATACTTAAGTGATGTCCAATCAATGGTACGGCTTATTCTTGATGTCGATAAATGTCGTTGACGATCCTTGAGAATGATCCAGATCACGAAATGTTTCAATAATCGTTAATAGTTCTCCAATGTTTGTAATAATCCAATAATGTTTGTTGTAATCCTCAAATGTTCTTATCCAATAATGTTAGATGATAATCCACAAATGTTTGATGATAATCCACAAATGTTTAATGATAATCCGCAAATGTTTATGATAATCCGTATATACCGTGTGTTGTAATATATGTCCATATAAAGTCCTCAGGTTGTATGTTTGCACTGTTATAAATGTTCCCACAGTAATTATCTGCTAAGAAGATGTCCTTTTGATAGACTTTGAAATTCTGCTTTATTTAGTTCCTTTGAGATGTCCAGTTGATGACTTATAATTATCTGCTAATGAGAGTCACTGTGCTGTTCTTTTTATAATGTGAAAGAATGATCCAGAAACGAATCTTCTGGAACTACATCTTGATTGGACATCTTTAGTGACATGATTAAATTTTAATGAATGGTTATAATTTCTAGAACTATCTGGATGGTCAAGGGTTAATGAGTCATTCAGTTCAGTTTTGTTTACAAGATACAGTGTATAATGTCATTGTGACCTTGACCCAAGATCTCTAATAAAGAATAGCTCAACATATACAGCAAGCATACATTACAAGTTAAACTATAGGTGAATATAGTAGAATATAATATACATGTAGCTCACTACTGTAACATTACATCCACCTGGGGCTACTGCCGAGTGGATATGACCCACACTGTATTGTTACCTTTCAGAAAACTTGGACAAATCATTTAAGATAAGCCTTTCATCCAGTTTCTGTTGCATGGTTTCCTTAGATCTGTTCCAAACAAATGCAAGTTCTAATTCTGGTCTTGCTTGTATTTCTTCTACCAAGTATTGACCTGGAAGTATATGAAAGATTATAAGAGATCTGTTCCAAACAAATGCAAGTTCTAATTCTGGTCTTGCTTGTATTTCTTCTACCAAGTATTGACCTGGAAGTATATGAAAGATTATAAGAGATCTGTTCCAAACAAATGCAAGTTCTAATTCTGGTCTTGCTTGTATTTCTTCTACCAAGTATTGACCTGGAAGTATATGAAAGATTATAAGAGATCTGTTCCAAACAAATGCAAGTTCTAATTCTGGTCTTGCTTGTATTTCTTCTACCAAGTATTGACCTGGAAGTATATGAAAGATTATAAGAGATCTGTTCCAAACAAATGCAAGTTCTAATTCTGGTCTTGCTTGTATTTCTTCTACCAAGTATTGACCTGGAAGTATATGAAAGATTATAAGAGATCTGTTCCAAATAAATGCAAGTTCTAATTCTGGTCTTGCTTGTATTTCTTCTACCAAGTATTCACCTGGAAGTATATGAAAGATTATAAGAGATCTGTTCCAAACAAATGCAAGTTCTAATTCTGGTCTTGCTTGTATTTCTTCTACCAAGTATTGACCTGGAAGTGTATGAAAGATTATAAGAGATCTGTTCCAAACAAATGCAAGTTCTAATTCTGGTCTTGCTTGTATTTCTTCTACCAAGTACATGTATTGACCTGGAAGTGTATGAAAGATTATAAGAGATCTGTTCCAAACAAATGCAAGTTCTAATTCTGGTCTTGCTTGTATTTCTTCTACCAAGTATTGACCTGGAAGTGTATGAAAGATTATAAGAGATCTATTCCAAACAAATACAAGTTCTAATTCTGGTCTTGCTTGTATTTCTTCTACCAAGTATTGACCTGGAAGTGTATGAAAGATTATAAGAGATCTGTTCCAAACAAATGCAAGTTCTAATTCTGGCCTTGCTTGTATTTCTTCTACCAAGTATTGACCTGGAAAGTGTATGAAAGATTATAAGAGATCTATTCCAAACAAATGCAAGTTCTAATTCTGGTCTTGCCTGTATTTCTTCTCCCAAGTATTGACCTGGAAGTGTATGAAATTATTATAAGAGATCTGTTCTAAACAAATGCAAGTTCTAATTCTGGTCTTGCTTGTATTTCTTCTACCAAGTATTGACCTGGAAGTGTATGATAGATTATAAGAGATCTGTTCTAAACAAATGCAAGTTCTAATTCTGGTCTTGCTTGTATTTCTTCTACCAAGTATTGACCTGGAAGTGTATGAAAGATTATAAGAGATCTATTCCAAACAAATGCAAGTTCTAATTCTGGTCTTGCTTGTATTTCTTCTACCAAGTATTCACCTGGAAGTGTATGAAAGATTATAAGAGATCTGTTCCAAACAAATGCAAGTTCTAATTCTGGTCTTGCTTGTATTTCTTCTACCAAGTATTGACCTGGAAGTGTATGAAAGATTATAAGAGATCTATTCCAAACAAATGCAAGTTCTAATTCTGGTCTTGCTTGTATTTCTTCTACCAAGTATTGACCTGGAAGTATATGAAAGATTATAAGAGATCTATTCCAAACAAATGCAAGTTCTAATTCTGATCTTGTCTGTGTTTCTTCTACCAAGTATTGACCTGGAAATGTATGAAAGATCATAAGAGATCTGTCTGATGCATATCAGGGGCGTAGGAAGGTGTAAATGCAACACTACGCTAAAAATCCCGCCAAAAAAATATGAAACAATTGTGTCAATATTCTATATCAAAACGCCTATATTATGCTTGTAAAACGTCATTTTATGGTAACAGAGATTTTAAGCTTGCAATGTTTTTCACAACCTAAATGTGAACGGAAATACTTAAGCGATGCATTTATATGGGCGATTGGTCATACGTATAGGTTGGCGTTTCGATTTTATATGCAAGCTTTAAATCCCTGATACCTTTTTAATGTGCTTTAAAATGTTCGAATGATTTTCATCATTTAAAATCACCTTGGAAAGCCTATCTTTTAAATCTCGACACAAATCATTCTCACTTTGCTAATGTCTCGAACGATTGAGACGACCAATTTCCAAAAAAACAATTAGAGATTTTTTAATCATTTTCGAATAATTGAATTAAGATATATAGTATTGTCTGATTCCATCGTGTACCGTGCAATACAATACGTACAGATTAAAGAAACTAGTTTGATCAATTGATATAAAGAAACGCATTCGTGATCAATGAAACAAATAAACACACCCACCACAAAGGTCAAATCGAGGTCAACGTGACTTAGGGGATGCCAAAAAATGTTATAAAACAAGAATCTATAATTTTCAAATGAAAAAAAATAGGTAATCACTTTTCTAGAACTGAAACCAATGGAACGTGTAATTGAATAATCAGCATTTTCAAGTTGTTTTTGTCTTTAACATCCATATTTCAAAAAGTACTACCAATAACAATTAGTGATTTAGTAAGAAAATAGATAATTGTTGACTTAACTATAATTTCGTGTCTATGATTTTGCATAGCAACGGAATATAAATCGATAGTGCAATTGAAAAATTGGGGTAGGGGAGAATAAAAAAAATGTACATCTAAATTTAAAGAGGTTCATCATTATAATTATATGATACCATAGTTTGCATAAGCATTACGGAAAATGCAGAAAAAATGTCAAAGGTATTCATCAAGTAGTTTTTGAAAACAAAACAGTTTTCCTCTCAAATTCGTGGAGAGAATGCGATTCACGAATATTTGGCAAAATTGTATTCATAAGACATTCAATAGTGGCTCGATTTTCATGAAATAAAGCATGTTGGTAAGGGAATTCAATCTGTTAAATGATATTTTCCAGACAGACCAATAATGATATGGTATCCACAAAACATTTCTTTAGGCTAGTGTGCTCGAGATTACTTTTACAATTTTTGAACAATGAGAAAATATGACTAAAGAACATAGGAAAATTCTTTTTTATTCTCACTTTTCAACACTACACACTGGCGTTTTGGCGTACATTGTTCCTACGCCACTGCATATCCCCTAAAATGTGTACATTTGTATATTTTAAATTTTATATAATACTCTCATCCACTGATGTATGGCCTCTTGAAAATTCTCTCATGTTTAACATCAGAAATCCTCACTTCAGCAAATCCGTGATTGTATCTATCTCATTACCTATAATAACTCTGGTAAACAAAAATCTCAGACTTAATTGTGATTTGGTGGTCTAAAATTCAAGTTCCAAATACATTTGATTGAAGTAGGGTAAATGTTTCCAAGATTTCTTACATTTTTGTAAAAGACCTTTAACATGTCTGGGAATATCAAGATATGCATAGCCATCTATCAAAAGATGGCTATGTGCAAATATAGTAAGGTTTACTCTATTCTCTAATTGGCAATAGTTCCAATGTCATGTGATCTTATATTCATTTAGATTCAATGAAGAGTTTTAGCAAAAGTTCATGACATATTGTAGAGCAACAACCCATTGAAAAATATCACATTAACTGTTTTCAACAATCTCCCAAACAATTGATAATTTTTTTCAGAGTGTCTCCCATACCGACCGACATATATCAGAACTGGACCCTGCCCTGTGAGCATTTCTTGAAGTTTCGACAAATGTTGTGAGCCTATCCTCACCTACTTTGGCCTGAGATGGAGAATCGACAGGATAATTTTTAAAAGAATATAATTTAAAGCCCTACATTTAAAAATAGATCTATGATTTGGTTTCAACTCATTAAAAAATTGGACGGATAAAATACACTGGTGGCGACTGTCAGACCACATCGACATCCCCAAATGTATATCAGTACTGCAGGGTTGTTGCTGTACAATGGGGACCCTTGTCATCTCCTAAACTCTGGGTCCTCTAAATAGAAAATAGATAGTGCTGACTGTGCACTGAAATTGGACAACACAGTGAAAAATATAAAAGGATACACACCTAAACTGCCGAAACCAACCACACCGATCCTTCTTTTGTTGACATCCATGTTTTCCTATATTACTAATAAATTTGGGGACGTGTGTATTTAATATATAGACTTGTACTTAACCTAAAAAGAGCAGTTTATAAGTGTATTTCAACTTTGGATTTCCCACATTTTATACCGGAAGTTGATCTTTATAGTCTCAAACCTAAGCAAGTTTCATTATATTTGGAGAAAACACTTTGAAATCAATACATTAGACATATATTACACCTTTGGAAATCAAAAGTAGGAAAATCGTTGATATGAAAATACTTGATTTTGTGTCAATTTGAAAAAATAGCTAGAAACAATTCTATGCAAAATGACGTCATTTCCGGAGTTGCTACGAGAGACCAAACATCAAAATTTCTAGAATTTTTACAAAATTATTGAATTCTAAGGGAAATCTCTGAGGCCTAGAACTATAAAAAGGTAATTAAATTATTCCAACGTAATTTTTGAATTTACTGTTTTGATATGTGACAGTTTTGTATTGAAATATGGATGTAAACAAAATCTGTTCACACTTTCATGATCCGATTTTTATTTTCAATAAAATTTTCCCAAATTTTTGACTTGAAATTGAAATGAACGAGTCAGACTGTCACGGTGATTACTATTTATTCTTCATACTGTTATTAGACCGGTGTTGTATAGTATAGAGGATAGATGGTGCTGACTGTCGTTGCTGTCAGAGTGTCAATGTCTCATTCATAGGCTTAGTGCTATTTTTATGACTAGTTTCCCACCATGGGAACACCAGTTGAGAGCATAAGTTTGGTCATTATTTGAAGTGTATTTGTAACCATCTGGTACGCCTTTGCGCGCCATGCGTACCGGGCGATATATATATACTTGTACTTAAACTAAAAAGAGCAGTCTATAAGTGCTTTTCTACTTTGGATTTCCCACATTTTATACCGGAAGTTGATCTTTAGAGTCTCAAACCTAAGCAAGTTTCATTACATTTGGAAAAAAAACACTTTGAAACACTTTGAAATCAATACATTAGACATATATTACACCTTTGAAAATTACAAATAGGAAAATAGTTGATATGAAAATACTTAATTTTGTGTCAGTTTGAAAATATAGCTAGAAATAGGGCGAAGGGGTGTAACGTCGACACCGTTTTGGGGTAACTTCGACATGTGGGGTAACTTCGACACCTTGTTGTTTATTTGCTCTAATTTCCGATTTAGGGGGAAGCCATGTTTTTTTCTCGCATAGATCGAGATCTATCGAGATTTTAATTTTTCCAGAAATCAAACATGGCGAAAAACGGAAAATTCTACTTTTAATACGTAAGTGTCGAAGTTACCCCGTCTATTATGTCGACATTACCCCACACGTCGACATTACACCCCTTCGCCCTAATTCTATGCAAAATGACGTCATTTCCGGAGTTGCTACGAGAGACCACACAACAAAATTTTTTAAATTATTGAATTCTAAGTGAAATCTCTGAGGCCTAGAACTATGAAAAGGTAATTGAATTATTCCAACATAATTTTTGAATTTATCGTTTTGATATGTGACAGTTTTGTATTGGAATATGGATGTAAACAAAATCTGTTCACACTTTCATGATCCGATTTTTATTTTCAATTCACTATTGAATTGAAATTGAAATGAACGAGTCAGGCTGTCACGGTGAGTACTGTCTATTGTTCATACTGTCATTAGACCAGTGTTGTATATTATAGAGGATAGATGGTGCTGACTGTCGTTGCTGTCACAGTGTCAATGTCTCAGTCATGGGCGTAGCGCTATTTTTATGAGTAGTTACCACCATGGGAACACGAGTTTCTTGAACTCCAAGGGGTCTAGGAAAGAATATATCGAAGTTTGATCATTATTTGGAGTGTATTTGTAACCATCTGGTACGCCTTTGCATACCGGGCATTATGCCCATGTCAGTTCAGCCCATGTAGTCATGTTGATGTTGAATTGACATGGCAAATTTTACATGCAAATGTGTTTCAATGTATTGAAATTATAATCTTTTTATGAAAGCCATCCCACATTGTAGAGGTTGGAGCTCTTTGTTCTATTTATTTGCATTTAATTTGACGAGTGTTTTAATTTGCTGAATTTGGCGAATCAAAAAAATTGTTTAATTTATAGCATTTTAAATTGTTCTTCAACAACAATTGAAATAAGGGGGGAAGGTATACAATAGATATAGATATGAGATTTATCCCCTTGAAAAACCGCCAAATTAAATAGATGGCAATCTATTCAATCTCTGAAAATCACCAAATTAAGAAGCACGAAATCAAAGACAAATACAGTATCATGTTTGGATCATTCACATGACCTAAGCTCCACCTTAGCTTATATGCCAATATGATGCGATTAAAGTTTGAAGTAATTGATGATTTGCGATCACCGAATGGATTCTATCTTTTAGTGACGTCACAATTAGGCCACCCAGCTTTAGATGCTTGATTTTGAGAGATTATCTTCTTTATTTCGTGCTTTATTGATTTATTTTTCAAGAAAGCGTTCGATTTGACTAGATCAACATTCATGCTAAGCACATACTAAGTCTAAGATCTTACTGACATGATTTAGATAGCGGTTAAGCACCCCCGATTTTGACAAAAACAGGGGGCGCTTATAGGCATCGATGTTTAGTACGAATTTCACCCAAACTTTGCACATATATAGATATACTTATGATCTAGTCAAATCGGCATACCTGGTAAATATCCGACCCATGGTTTTCATAAAAGAAACGACAATATTTTTAGCTCAAAACTGACACGTGTCCGCCATTTCGTGATTCCATCATGTCTAATATCATTTCCTTATGACGTCACACCAATAAGGCGAAATACGTGACAACAGTATCCATAAACAAAATTCCTGAATTCTGATCGCAAAAGGTCAATTGATTCGGTGTTCACATCATCGGGTGATGTCAGTCACATAAAGCCCCATCAAAAATTGTGACGCCTTACCCAGGCCTGTCAACTTGGGAACACCTAACATGAGTGACTTGGAAATGTTGAACACCTCCCCTCAAAATGTGGACACCTTGGTCCAAATCTGGACACCTTGATACGAAAAATTTCGAACGGAATGCGTGACATATACGTAATTCGCGTGAAAAGTCCGAACGAAATGCGTATATTTTTTTGCGGCGTTCGTATTTTTGCTGTGTAGACGATCTTTTTTAGAAATTTTTCTACAGAAATATTTTTGCTTGACAATTACCAGGTAAAATGCGTATTTGCGTGACATTTTCTGTCACGCAAAAATAACTGGCGTGACTTCAAATTCTTCAGCAAATGCGTGACAAATACGCAAATTGCGGGACAGTTGACAGGCCTGCCTTACCTAACCAACAACAAAAAACTGTAGTTTTGTTCATTATCTTTCTCTGTGGTCTTTTAATGGACAGTGGCTCAGTTATTTTCACACACATTAGTCATCATACACTGGCGGATCTGGGGAGGAGGGGCCAATGTAATCAAGAAAATGGGCTTTAAAATTTTTTTAATATGTCAAATTTCGTCATGTCTATGTATCACCAGATAAGATGGGTCAAAATCCATGACGCATAACTCTGAACACTTGAACACTGTTGTTTAGTCCATTCTAACTGATGATATATTGCAGACTTATTAATTGATTCAACATGGCGGGAAAGAAGAAAAAGAAGTCGGGGAAGTTGGCCAAGATGACAGAGGAGGAAAGAATCTTATATCTTGAGCAACAGCGTTTAGCCGAAGAAGAAATGCGCAAAAAGAAAGAAGATATGTTGACCCAGTTTTTGAAAGTAAGTGAAAACTAATTTCCCTGCTCTAGATATGCATACAGTAAAATCTGTATATAGTGAACAGTCTGAACACATATGGAGCCACAAAAAAGTGTTTATTCGAGGTAGGTGTTCACTACAGAGAGGGTATTTATTTAGACAGGAGTCAATGTAAAATGTGCCTTGAAGAAGTGTTCACTAAACACAGGTGTTCACTATAGAGAGATGTTCATTTAGACAGGTTTTACTGAAGTTAGACAGTTGCCTTGCTGAAAGTTAATGAACACTCAATTGACAATGTTTCAGATATACCATTGAAACTAGGTGAAGTTAGAATCTTTAGTTATAGAAATTAGAGCACCTTGTATTTAGATATTAAATGATACATAATCTATTATCTTATTTTTAGGACAAGCTTGCCAAGGAAGAAAAGGCCTCTAGATTTAACCTGAATAAATTGAACAACCAATGGCGTAATATTATGAGAGAAGCCAAATCGAAAGAACTGAAGAAAGAAATCGAAATACTTAGTCAGACATTTGAACGAGTTGTTGACAGGAAGGAGAGCGTCATCAAGTCACTTGCCAAAGATTTGTTGGAGGCAGAAGAGCAATATTCAATGGCATTAAGAAGTCATTTACAAAATATAGATGGATTAATAGGTAAGTGATGCAAAAATTTGGACTTTCTAGTTTCAAGAGGGTCTGAGTATTAAGAGATAAATGTGTCTATAATATGTGCAGAGGTTAATATTAAAATCTCAGAACTTATTGATCGACCTGGTACATGTAGTTTACATGATTGAATTATATTCAAACTTTTCCAAAAAATAAATGTAAGGTAATCTCAAAAAGGAATGAGGCTAAATCCTTATTCTAACTAGTTTAGCTCAGTTGGTAAACTTATGCTAAAACAAGGTACACGAATAAATAATTTCATCTGTTGTCTCTTACGAGTGCATGCTGTTCAAAACATCAAGAAAGTAGCTTAATTTCAAACACTAATCAAAACAACATTCCGTACCATCAAAATGATCAACATTACGTTCACAATTGAACATATCTTTTAGATCTGCAAAAACAGCGACTTCACACACTACAGGAAGAGTACCACGTTGAGCTTGATGTGCTGAAAGAGGAGTTTGATACTGAGCGTGAGATGATGATAGAACAACATACAAAGGAGATGACTGATCTGCAAGATGTTGTGTTTGCAATGGAGCAGAACAATCAGGAGAGAGAGACTGATGCTAAGGGAGAATTCCAGAGCATGCGAGATGAGATCAAAAACAAGGTAGCAATTGCATAATTGTGCATATCTCTTTGATTATGTGTGTCTTGATTTTTTATATGCAAAAAATAAAATATCATAAACCATACATGTGGGCAGTTTAAATCTTATTAGATTCTGGAATGTAAAAGTAAAACCCACAAAGGTATCAGTTCCTTTATATTTATTGACTCTTCATTATAGAATCTAGAGGAGAAACATGCTCTCAGAGTCCAGCTTGAGACTGCTGTGGAGGACCTTTGGTACCAGTTCTAACGTTCCTTTATTATTGCCTCTATTGTAGAATCTAGAAGAGAAACATGCTCTCAGAGTCCAGCTTGAGACTGCTGTGGAGGACCTTTGGTACCAGTTCTAACGTTCCTTTATTATTGCCTCTATTGTAGAATCTAGAAGAGAAACATGCTCTCAGAGTCCAGCTTGAGACTGCTGTGGAGGACCTTTGGTACCAGTTCTAACGTTCCTTTATTATTGCCTCTATTGTAGAATCTAGAAGAGAAACATGCTCTCAGAGTCCAGCTTGAGACTGCTGTGGAGGACCTTTGGTACCAGTTCCAACATTCCTTTATTATTGCTTCTATTGTAGAATCTAGAAGAGAAACATGCTCTCAGAGTCCAGCTTGAGACTGCTGTGGAGGACCTTTGGTACCAGTTCCAACAAGCACTGAAGAACTACAATGAGACAACTGAGGAAAGGAAGAATGCATTTGAACAACTCAAGCTCAAAGATGAGAAAAGTGCGAAAGAGATTGAGATGCAAATGAGAAAATTACAGCGCATTGCAGTAAGTGTTATAACCACATTAGGCCATTTAAACTTAAATATATATTGAACTGTTTTTTAAATGTTATTACAGTAAAACCTGCGAACAGGGAATGCTCTTGGGACTGGAGGAAAGTTTCCTTGTTCAGAGGTTTTCCCTATAGAGAGGGGCTGCACTTTCAGCAAACTCAAAATTGCCGAATAAGCATATTTGTATATATATTGATTGATTGTACAAA
Source organism: Owenia fusiformis (assembly GCA_903813345.2). Classification (NCBI taxonomy): domain Eukaryota; kingdom Metazoa; phylum Annelida; class Polychaeta; order Sabellida; family Oweniidae; genus Owenia; species Owenia fusiformis. Next base: position 15,244,734 of record CAIIXF020000012.1, read on the forward strand.
TGCCGACTCCATACTTGTTTACGTTCTCCCCATGTTGATTTTAGCTGCTTCTAGCGTCTGATGATGTCTAGTTGATCAAAGATCATTGATATGCTGTGTACATATATATTGCTAAGAACTGAAATTCAAGTTTCATCAACCCCATTTTATATCATTTATAATCTGGAAGTTGGATCAGTAAAAGATTTAAAGAGCTTTGGCTCAACATGACCATGTACTTACTATCTGTTATCTCCATAAAACAATTGTGTCAGTCCCTAGATTATCACAACTGATTTGATGTAAGTAGGTTTTTGAAAGGAAAAATTGGTGTCATGATAATAAGTAACAAACAGATTAGTATTAGTTTTAAAATAAATCAAGGTAATTAACAGTGGGTGGGATGCTACATCATGTCAACAATTGGCTTATCTTAATCTCAGTCATATTAATCCAAGCTTTTTGGAATCAGATATTGGCTTAGACTTTCACACCTCTGAAAAATAATGGAATACACAGTGTCACCAATATTCCATATTCCTTGTTCACAGGTGAATTTTCATATATTGCCCCAAAATAGTGTTCCTTGTTCCCTGTTCATAGGTTTTCCCTACAGAGAGGGTCCGTTAACATGTAAGTCAATGGAAAAATATTTGGTTCTTTTGAAAAGCATTCCTTGTTCACAGGTTTTCCCTACAGAGAGGTATTCCATCGGACAGGTTTTACTGTATATGTCTCCCTCCTAAGATTTTTTGATGTACTTTTTTGATGGATTCAAATGAAAATTAAAACTTATAAATTGTCATGTATAGATTTGATTATAATGAAAGGAAAACCATACATTTTCTTCAGTATAAAATACAATTTTTTTTCTCAGCATTGGTGTCCGTTACAATTGCTACAATTTTTCCAGGTGATGACATTTTGTCATGTTATGCATTGGTAATAAATCCTGGATTTTCTGCTCTTCTTTAGGACCACATTGCCCAATTAAAATCCAAGATGACTGCCAATGCAAAAGAATGCGAAGAGCGCAATAAACAACTTCGGGAAGAACGAGAGATGATGCAGGCTCATTTCCAACAGCTTAAGGGTCAGATGAATAAATTACGTGAAATTGAACGTGAAAAATTAACCAAACTAACACTTGAGAGCAATACTGCCATCAAGGAATCAAAAAGGAAAGCTGAAAAGGTGAGATGTAAACAAATATATAGTGCAGAGATACTATACTATACTCTGTTTCTATATAAATGTAAAATAAAAGTAAAATACCATAAGTTGGGTTAAATTTCATTGGCGACTACTCTTATTCTTGTTGGATTTTGTGAACATTTTTTAATTCAGTATACATGTATTAACATTGTCACTGGATATTGATTGAGATTTATACAGATTTTGTGAATCCTCAAATAAAGTGAGCATTTAAATAAAGCAATTAACAATAATAACAGAGAAGCATGTCAAGCTTTCCCAGAATGTTACAGTATAGCCCATGCAGTGTTTTGTTTATGAATTTTTGTTTTTTATTATGAATTAAATTTAACTTAAACATGGAATTACCTTATATTCGATATCATTTCTAGGGTGAGAGAATTCTACGATTAGCAGAAATGTGTCGAAAAATGGAGACAGAGGAGGAAAAAGTTTTGCCGTTTTATGCGTCATCTTTGACGGAGGAAGAACAAGGGGATGTTGAAGCTGCCGTCACTGAGGCTCCTTCTGAACCTTTGGCAGCTGTAAGTTTTTCAACCAATTCTTTTTAGCCAGTTTTTTTCGTTTTCTAATTAAATCTGGTGAAGGCTTTAATATCTCTAAAGCAAACAAAATATCTTATCTATCTCCAACTCTACCAATAGTAGTGTACAGGTCATTACCTAATTTTTATTCAAGTTAATGCAATTTAGAACATGTGTACATGTAATTCAAAACAGATTTCATTTAAATGTACTTTATTACTTGTTAATTTTCTCTTTTCCACTCTATTTTGCATTTCAAAACATGACCCCATTTTCACATTTCACATTATTGTGATATTTCCATACAATTTGATGGATTGACTTTATATCTGTGTACTTTGTTCCATGGAAATTTCGCTCTTTTCCACAATATTTTGCATTTCAAAACATGACCCCATTTTCACATTTCACATTATTATGATATTTCTATACAATTTGATGGATTGACTTCACACCTGTGTACTTTATTCCATGGAAATTGCGCTCTTTTCCACTCTATTTTGCATTTCAAAACATGACCCCATTTTCACATTTCACATTATTATGATATTTCTATACAATTTGATGGATTGACTTCACACCTGTGTACTTTATTCCATGGAAATTGTGCTCTTTTCCAATCTATTTTGCATTTCAAAATTTAACCCCATTTTCGCATTTCCTCATCATACATAAATCTATTCCAGGTGATGCATGAATACACATCATTAGAAAACTTCTGGAAGCGCTACAATAAAACCCTACTAGACAAAGTAGCATTGGATAAAGAAAAATCAACTCTTTTAAATGAAAATACGACCCTCCGTACGTTACTGAAACAATACTTAGATGGTATATCTGTGAATGATGAGATCTTAAGCCAAGTGAATCCACTGTTTGTAGTCAACCAGAAAACCAATGTAAAGTAAGTAGGATGCTCTGCCATTTTGTTAAGTCTACAGTTGTAAAAGAGAAGTTCAATGCATAGAAGTGAAATAAATCAGATACTGCTGAGTGCACATCATAAAGAATTCAAGGCAATTGACCAAACAATTCAATTCTTGTGTTATGTTCCTTTACATAGATCAGGCTAGAGCAATAACCCCAACTATGCATAAGCACTGGATGTTTTTTTCCATGAAATAACATTTAACTTGTCCGTAATCTAACTCTGACAAGTTGGTATGAAATCTATAGGAGTCATAGGAAGCGCGCTCTGTATACAATGCCAACCAATAAATATCATAACATTAATAAATGATACATATTCTACCATTTGTTTTCAGATTGAATGTACCAGTTCATGACCCAAGAGTACAGAGACCATCAAAGACAGTTGTAGAGGCTGCTCATGTAGTGCAACATATTCTACCCTCATAGTAACAGTATAACTCAGTGACACCTATTGAGTAATTCTTGGACATTACGATTCTTTTAAATACATCATATATGTGTATTATACACCCATCAATATAATGCCTCGGTCATATTTGATCTATGGCAACCATAATAGCTTACCAAAATCTAGAGAAATATGCAGCATAAAATATAGGGTTAGCAGTACGCTGTCGATTTTCTAAATCGATTTTGTGAAGCTACAGCTGCCGTAGAGTGAATGTGACTGAGGTTTAAGAGACAAACAAACATACAAAATGTTATCACAATGGCACAATTTATTTAGAAAAATCTTAACGAGTAATAGAGGATCTGAAATCAAAGTTTTTATTGCTCTCAAGATAATCTCCCTTCCACCTCCTCCAATATGAAAATGTCCTACATTTCACTTAATTATATTATTTGAGAGGAATAAGCACAATGAGGAATTGAATATAAGGTTTTAATTATAATATAACCAAATGGTAATTTGACAAGTATGATATTATACAAATATTTTGTATGGTTTAATTTAAGAATACTTGTTCATCTTTCAATGATTCTTGCAAAGTGTATTACCAAAAGCCTAAAGGGTCAGTGGAATACACTTTGCAGAATCATTGAAAATGCAAAAAGTATCACTGATATTATATAAGATTACGATAAACTGACAATGACATGACTTTTCATAGGCACATTGTCAACAATGATCTGAATTTCACTGTCATTCAGGTTCTAGCTATGTCATACATGTATGTGCTACGGAAATCGCCAGAGGAATCTTGATCGCTTGCACACAAATATTATTACCTGAATGTTGTATATTAGTCTTGCTAATCCCAAAACCGATATCCAGCAGACAGACATACTCCCAACTTCTTGGACAGATATAAAGATGAAATACAATGCAGCACACGGTAATTTGGCTGACAGAATCCCAGAGCTCCATATTGTATAGAGATTCCTGTACTCAATCCAATGAGTAAGGACAGCAAAAAGATTATGATGTATAGCATCATGTCCCCTTATCCTCAGCGGTCCATCCCAACAGTTCGTCACCGTGTGAACTCACTGCATGGTCGTTCAGATAAAATGTGGTCTGTGTGTGATGGTCCTGGAATCGAGATACACAACAGTAGAGCACACAAACATGGAAGTTACATCATTGCTGTACATGTAGACTGCATAAATAATGTACTTCGAAGCAATACTGTATATGTTTTAAGTAATCATCTATGTACATGTAAGCTCAAAAGAGGCTATAGCCAGATCTTGGGTACATTAAATGTTCAAATCACTCCAGCCATTTAGTGCGTATAAACCTAGACTGACTTCATTGGCCCCCTTCATCATATTGAAGTCTAGTGGAATTCTTATAATATTCTTTCATTTCTAGTTGGAGATACATGTACAGTGCCTTACTTCTGAAATTCTAATGCGCACGATATGATAAGGACCTGCACAACGGTTACACCTCATTTAGCCTAGGCCTACATGTAGAAAAACTGAAAATCAGGATCAAATTCACAAAATCCAAAATCAAATTCCTTGAAAAAAATAATCGTAACGTAAGAATGAAATTATACATACCTTTTCGTGATAATTAGTTGACATCTTATATAAATGTATGACACCTCCAAACAAGGAAAGATCATAACTTAACCTAATTGAGCCATATTATCGCATAATATCACAGAAACGACTGTACGTTTCAGCAATATTTCAGTGACCTTGAACTATGCAGATAAAGATGGCGCCGTATATAATTGATTGGGGACCTGTCATTTTACACCCATCTTCATGACTGAAATGCCCCTATTTTTCTTGCGTCTTTCAATTGATTATTGAGACAGTAATAACATTTGGAATCAGCACTATAAAAAAACACTTATTTGAGAAAATGAAATTATCGTTATCATAAAACGGCCCAGACTTATTTTTGGCTCAAGAATTATTTAGTTTTTCTACAGCGCAAATAATCATCGTCTGCAGTGAAACATGGATAAAAATGAGTAGCTTTAATACCTAACATTAGAAATTTCAGAAAAGATGCATTTGAATGTATGTTTTTAAAATATATTGCTTTCCTAGGCTTTCTGTAAGTTTCTGGTAGAGTTTAAAACCTTTATTTCCACTCATGTCAAAATAAAAAATGAAATTGTATGAATTGCGAAGCCCAATTTCAAAGTCAGATCTTGCCAACTCATATTGTGATTTTGATTAGGCCACAAGGTGGAAAAGAACCGGCGTCATAAGGGATATCACATATCTAAATATGATAAAATATAACAAACGTTATCATCAAACGGCCCAGCAAAATTTGCGTTTCAAGCGTTATTTTGGTTAAAAAATATATCGTATTGGGTCCATATGGAAATACGCCACAGAAACTTCCATGAATAAGATATTCGTTCAAAAGTACATCAGACCGACGCTTGAGACTACACTCTTACATAACATTGGATAAATATACATTTAAACATTTTCCTAATACCCTTAAACTTAGTTTGAAACAGGCTGTCAGTTTTATAGAAATCCAATTAACGAACTACTTTCTCTCCGCGGAAGAACACCACATTTTAATGCCAAACAACGTAGACAATTGAAACCAGGGGTCTTGCTGCCCGGCTGTGTGAACATTGTTGTATTATGCAGTGATTTATTGTATATTTGTATATATTGTAAATATAAATATAAAATAAAAAAATTAATATGAAAAATGTTCTTTTAACCTTGCGTATGAAACATGTATATTATGGTCCAAAATCACTTGACTAAGTTAAACAATTTAAGGCATTTTACAATTGAAAATCCTACAGAAATCAATCAAAAAGTGTTTTTGGAAACTGAGCCTCATTCTGATATTGTCCATCTGCTTTTTTATGGATAGTGACTCCAGCTCCACCTATTGATGTTTCCCAACACTGATAACCATGTGATGACAGATCCTTTGTTATTTCTTTGAGAAAATCCTCACTGGTATCTGGAACACAACAAATGATTCCTAAAGACAATAAAAGAAACTTCCAATAAACCCTGCAACCTTTTGCCACTCTCTCATTCCTTTTAAATAAGGGCTTTGTATAAAGAATCTCCTACCTCATACCCACCTACGTGGAACATGATACAGTCACTGAGGGGTTCAATTTTAAAGATTATTAAATCTCAAAATAGCTCAAATTATTAACATTTCTACAATTCCGACTTTATTTTATGACTAGACAGATGACAGATCCATAAATAAAGGTATATAGATGCATTTTAATGTGTAATGACCCGAGGGCGCCACAGGGGAATAAATAACTAACGACCGCGAGCATAGGTCTAACAAGCCAGATAAAGAAATTGAAAAAAGTGTGCTAAATTTGATCCCCCGAGGGGGAATCGAACCCAGCTGGGATGTAGTAGCAACTTGCTATCAAGGGTCCTTAGAAATGCATCTATAATTCATCATAAACTACGATTTAATAAACTAAGATCTTTAAAATTGAACCCCTCAAAGACTGTATCATGTCCCATGTACGTGGGTAGGTTGGTATGAGGTAGGAGGTTTTTCATACAAAGCCTTAAATAAGAGCTCCCCTCTTCCCAACAGAAATAGCAAGGCATTGACATGCAAAATGTCTCCACCTGCCATTTGTTACAGAGGCCAAACACCAAATGCCATCCACAAAAAAGTTGGTGAGTATAACAATATGTCAACACTTCTGGTGGTGACATAAAAATATAGATAAAGATCACTGTAAGATGTTGCCTCAGTTATCATCTTATTATATAGGGGCTTTGACTTATATTTTTACTATACTATTATGTCACCACCAAAAGTGGTGACATATTGTTATGGTCTCCGTTTTTTTTGCGACGGCGGTTGGCGTCCGGCGGTTGGTGTCCGGCAGTTGGCGTCCGGCGTCTGTAACAATTTCTTACAACTTCCTATAACTTAACAAATACTGTTTAGACTGACTTCAATTTTTTTCTAAATCATCTACATGTTCTCAGAAGTTCAAATCTGACTCTAGATTTGACATTTGACCTTCAATGACCTTCTCAAGGTCAAAAAGGTCTTTTTTCAACTTGCTTCACATTGACTAAATTTTTTTTTTAAATCATCTACATGTTCTCAGAAATTCAAATCTGACTTTAGATTTGACATTTGACCTTCAAATCTGACTTTAGATTTGACATTTGACCTTCAATGACCTTCTCAAGGTCAAAAAAGGTCAAAAAGGTCTGTTTTAAACTTGCTTCAAATTGACTAAATTTTTTTTTCAAAATCATCTACGTGTTCTCAGAAATTCAAATCTGACTTAAGATTTGACATTTGACCTTCAATGACCTTCTCAAGGTAAAAAAAGGTCAAAAAGGTCTGTTTTCAACTTGCTTCAAATTGACTAAAAAAAAATATCAAAATCATCTACGTGTTCTCAGAAATTCAAATCTGACTTTAGATTTGACTTAAGATTTGACATTTGACCTTCAATGACCTTCTCAAAGTCAAAAAAGGTCAAAAAGGTCTTTTTCAACTTGCTTCAAATTGACTAAATTTTTTTTTCAAAATCATCTACATGTTCTCAGAAATTCAAATCTGACTTTAGATTTGACATTTGACCTTCAATGACCTTCTCAAGGTCAAAAAAGGTCAAAAAGGTCTGTTTTCAACTTGCTTCAAATTGACTAAAATTTTTTTCAAAATCATCTACGTGTTCTCAGAAATTCAAATCTGACTTTAGATTTGACTTAAGATTTAACATTTGACCTTCAATGACCTTCTCAAAGTCAAAAAAGGTCAAAAAGGTCTTTTTCAACTTGCTTCAAATTGACTAAATTTTTTTTTCAAAATCATCTACATGTTCTCAGAAATTCAAATCTGACTTTAGATTTGACATTTGACCTTCAATGACCTTCTCAAGGTCAAAAAAGGTCAAAAAGGTCTGTTTTCAACTTGCTTCAAATTGACTAAAAAAATTTTCAAAATCATCTACGTGTTCTCAGAAATTCAAATCTGACTTTAGATTTGACTTAAGATTTGACATTTGACCTTCTCAAAGTAAAAAAAGGTCAAAAAGGTCTTTTTTCAACTTGCTTCAAATTGACTAAATTTTTTTTTCAAAATCATCTACATGTTCTCAGAAATTCAAATCTGACTTTAGATTTGACATTTGACCTTCAATGACCTTCTCAATGTCAAAAAAGGTCAAAAAGGTATTTTTTCATCTTGCTTCAAATTGACTAAATTTTTTTTCAAAATCATCTACGTGTTCTCAGAAATTCAAATATGACTTTAGATTTGACTTTAGATTTGACATTTGACCTTCAATGACCTTCTCAAGGTCAAAAAAGGTCAAAAAGGTCTTTTTTCAACTTGCTTCAAATTGACTAATTTTTTTTTCAAAATCATCTACATGTTCTCAGAAATTCAAATCTGACTTTAGATTTGACATTTGACCTTTATTGACCTTCTCAAGGACAAAAAAGGTCAAAAAGGTCTGTTTTCAACTTGCTTCAAATTTTTTTTTCAAAATCATCTACATCTTTTCAGAAGTTCAAATTTGACTTTACAAGTTCTCAGAAATTCAAATCTGACTTAAGTTTGAACTCATAATATTGTGAGTAACTACAGTAGGTGGTGACATTTTGTCATGTTAATGCCTTGTTAGGTTATATAATGGTTGATTCGGTATATCGTGTTTTTACTCAAGTGAACAAGTGAATATATCATATACTCACGAGAGTATAGCGATATACAGAATCAACCATTATATGATCTTATTATACCACCCTAATCTTTAATCGATAAAAGGTTAATCTAAATTCAGCAGTTGTATATCAAGTCGAAAAGTTGTATATGCTGCCCAGGAGTTGTATATGCTTTCCAGAAGTTGTCGTTCTCAAGAGTTGTATATGATGAGTGTTGGTTTTATATTGCATTTATACAATGCTATTATACAATCATATAAAGCACTAGGGGTGGGATAATTAAAGATATACTGTACTTCTTCTACTTAATTTGGCAGGACTTATTTTGGCAGATTTGCTGTTTTGAACATTTGGAGGATTCTTAATTTGGCGGACTTGCAATATTACAATGAACTATGTTACTAATTTACATGGTCCTTAAATTACAAGGAAATTTGGCAACTACTTAATTTGGCAGACTTTAACAATTTGGCAGATCTGCGCCAAATTAAAATGGATGCCAAATTAAGCAGAAGTACAGTACTCAATACTACAATGACTACATTTACAAATTTGCAAGTACAATTTAGTATAAAATATTATTTGAAAGATAATGAGCAGAGGGACATACCTTGCCTTAGAATAGCAAATGCACAGCCCCCTCCCCCAGCTCCAGTGAGTTTACAGGGTAACCCATGTGTCTGTAACACCCTGTAGATTTGATCCAAGTCTTTGTGGCCAACTCCTATAGCATCCAGCAGACATCTGTTGATTTTGATTAATTCCTGAAAGATTTAACAACACATTGAAGTGAGTGATAAGGAGAACTTGGGCATCTTGGATTGCCAAGCCATGAAAACCAAACTGGTAAGTGAGTATGTACTTTGGGAGGAAACAACAGAAACAAGGATTTTCTTCTTCCATTCAATTTAATCAACTGTACATACTAGGTAGAATTTGTTTTGTTTAAACATACATCTACTTCTTTCCTACAAAGGAAATTACATTTTCTTGGTGAATTTCCTTCCCAGATAGAGTTAAAAGATGATTTGACCTTGGATCATAAAAAACATTGATCTGCATTATTGCCTATCCATTTTTGAAAAAAAAATTCCTTTACGCCAAAAATGACATGTGAAAAAGAGATTTTTGTTTGACTTAAGCACAAGACAAATCACCATTTACCTCCCTCCAAAATAAAACCAATTATTCCTTCCTACAACTATCAATATTTGGACAAATCTCTACCTCTAATGATTTCATCAGTTCTGGTGTCTCTGTCATTGCCAGCTGTTCTAGGATCTTCTTGCTCTGTAAGGACGTTGATTCTATGGAATCCATTATAGGTCCAAAAACACTGGGGAACTGTAAATATTTCAAAGCAAACATTATACAAGTACAGAACACCGTCCACAAAAAAAGTTAAAGACTAACAATATATCACCAGGCACCACTTGTGGTGGTGACATGAATTTTCTTGAATTTCATACAATCATCATGTAGTGATCAGTCACCAGGCATGAATCAGAAAAATTACAGTAATCTATAGGGTGACAAACGACGCCCTGTAGTGTATATCTTAACAATTATCTCAAAATATTGGCCAATTGCAATTAGTCTTCCATCAAACATGCAAACAAACAAACCTTATCATATTTTTGTCTGACTCCAGCAACTAAAGCTTTGGTGCTTCTAGGTACCATACTGTTGATGAGAAGCACCCTAATATTGGGAACACCCTGTAGTTTCTCAATCTTTGGAACACCCTGTAGTTTCTTCTGATATGTGATGAATCCACCTATATAAAATATGTAACATAATGTTAAAAGAATAAATAAGTTATCTAATGAATTGAAATGAAATTGAATTTGAATCTGAGGTACTTTATTATATCGTCCAAATAATTTTTAGCAAGGTGGAAATTCATCAAACTAAAATTCAGACAATTAATTTTCTTTGCAAAGGATTCAGATTTCCAATACTTTAAACTCAGTAAACTTGTCAGATTTACCAACTTTATAATAAATAGCAGCAATTTAATTACCCAGATGCGAGTAGGTAGTTACCATTTTCACTACAAGGTGGCTAATTCGGGGTAGATAACATGACAGGCTATGAGAAAGTTCCCCTAAACTTGAATATTCATCACTATCAAGTTAATACATCAGGAATAAAGGATATATCAATTCAATGCTATCAAATCATGTGACTCATTCAATTATAAAGAGAATGGCACAAATGAGGTTTAACCACCATTTTCCTTCAAATGGGTATATACAGGGTGGTCAAAAAAATGGAAACCCTTACACCATTTTCCTCATATATTTGTCATTTTAAGAAATAACTTCCTGATATTTTGTACATTTGTACATCATTCAATTTCCGACCAGCCTACTTCATTTCATGACCATCGGATTGATATTAACAATGTTACAGCACTTTACAGAACAGCCCTAGTGGCCACTATTGTGCTGTCGGGCCACCTACACTCCCTGTCCAAAATGTCCCTACCTGTAGGGTTATGGCAAGGAAAAAGTGTATGAGAATGACCTCAGGACAATCACAAACCTAAAAAGTGAGATCATCCGTATCATTCAGGCCATACCTGCTGAGGAATGCATTCGGCCCATTGACAACTGTGCAGGTTTGCCTACAGCGCGATGATGGCCAAAATTGAAGCATGTTATTCAAAGTGCTGTAAAATTGTGACTATCAGTCTGATGGTCATGAAATTTGGTAGGGTGGTAGGAAATTGAATGATGTACAAATGTGTGAAATGTCAGGGAGTAATTTCTTAAAATGATAAAGATATTAGGAAAATGCAGGGTTTCCATTTTTTTGACCACCCTGTATATAAACAAACAATATTTTACCTACCATTTGTACTCAATGAATTATCAACACCAGATGGAGTTCCATGAATTATTTTTTCTGATATGAAAGCCCATTGGTTGATTAAATCCAGGTCTTGGTCGCTGAAATGATTCCTATTTGCATGATCATCATCCTGTTTTGATGATATTTTGACACTATTTGATGACTTTTTCACAAATTCTGTATCTAACTTGAGTTTCTTTTGTGAGGGAGTATCATCATTGTTCTCAGTGATGTCTATTATTTCAGTAGTGTTATGTTTAATATTCTCAGCGTTTAACTTTTTTGTCAATATTAGGAATGCAGTTGCCATGGCAACTGAAAATGCAGCAGATGATCCCAGACCCGCACTGATTGGTAAACTGGACGCAATCTTGAGATTAAATGCTGGGTAATGACTGAAATAAGATATTATGAATTAGTATAATAAAATAACAAAACTAGAAAGAAATACATTTATAACTTTTTACAAGACAAGAGATCTGGGATTATCATAAAATGTTACAGTAAAAATTGTGAAATAAAACACCTCTGTGAGGTAAACTGATCATAATGTGAAGTTGACAAAAAATCTCCCTCTCAAGTTGTAAGTTGAGATTCAAAAAATCAACCCACACGTGCACATTAAGTTAATCTTAAAGGCCCCATGTAAAGTTTAAACCACTTTGGCTTATATTGTAGTCTTACCCAATGTTATCAAAGTGTGATATGTGAAACTTTTTTTTTAATTTCAAAAAGTGTTTTTTGATAGACTTTTTGTTCCAAAATTTGTGAATTTATTTAAAACCAACTTTTAGAGGTCACTCATATCTTCTAATTAGCCACAATTCATACCAATGCATAGCATACATCCTCCCATATTTTTTGCCGAAAAAATTAAGAAAATCGGTTGATAAACAAGCGAGAAATGAACTTGTCAGTGCATGAAAATGGTTCTGAGAAAAATGCATTTCAAAATTTTAGTTCTCATAGAAACCAATGGTACAATGATATCTAAAACATAATTTATTCTTCCTTTTAACCTGGTTAGACAATCAACATTGGTTTTTTATGAAAGTCTAGCATAATTAGAAAAGATTGACATCGAAAAAAAAAATTCAATTTTTTTCAAAAAGTTTTTGTTACCTTAGTGACATCACTAATGTTTCAAAATATTTTTGATAAGCTAAAACATTGAAGTGGCCCATTAAATATGACATTTTATTATTGAAATAGTGTGTCTTTTGTTCAATCTTTGCATTGGTGTTAAAAATATAATCTTTTTTGAAATGCATTAAGAAATATTTGATGATTAAGAAATTTCAACTTTTTTTGAAAAAAGGCGGGAAATTTGAATATTTGAGAAATGAAATGCTCACAACTTTTTTTTCAAAAAAAAATTTTTGTTCAAAAATCTCTTAAATCACTTTTTAAGTCCTGGCAAATAGTAAATGAATGATAAAAAAATATTTTCAAACTTTAGACGGGGACTTTAAAATTGCTTTATTGACTTGTCTTGAAATTGCTGTTCTGTGGGACTTTTCAAGATCAAAAAACAGCTCCACCCTTCCTACTGTACTTCTACTTAATTTGGTGGAGGTTAAAGTTCGCCAAATTAAGTAGCCGCCAAATGTTCAAAACAGCAAATCTGCCCAAATAAGTAGCATAGTCTAAGAGGGTGATATATGTAATTTTCAAATAAAGATGGCAGGTCAAACAATCTGTGTTTATTCATGTTAATAGGTTTCTATTGCTGCTGCCATCTTTATATCTGCCCAAAATCTATTATTCTTACCCATCAGTGACTGCAATACATCTGTACATGTACAAGAAAGACACAATAGCAAGATCTCTTGTCGTCCATTCATCCTTGAATTCAGTAAATTCTTTAATGACATCTACTAGGGATTCATTCAAACAGTTTTGAGAAATTTCATCCACATGCACATCTTTAAATAGATTTTGAAGACTCTCAGTGGTCCATGTTTTTTTAATGTTGATGTCAGGCAATGAAAGTGAAACATTGTCTTCATCAACTGATGATGTCAGACGCAAGTAGCTTCGTAGATTTAGACTTGTAGCTAAAGCAACCTGAAAAAGCAGACAAAATTATTTAGCGATATGCAATGATACACAGTCTAATTTCTAACATCAGTTAATTTATATTATTATTTGACAGGATGTCTTAAAATAGAGAATAAAGGATGCCAATTGTGCTTTCTAAAATGATGGGATCATAAAGCATCATTTACGAAAATCAATGAGACAAAAAATCCTTCCCATTTGACTGCCATTTTAACCTCTTGAATCCCAGGCTCTAAAATTGGTTGAAACCAGCGATTTTTCAGTTTTGCCACCTTTTGACATTTTAATACATACCTATACAACTTTAATGCTCAACAAAGTAAAAAAAATTAGACGGCGGAGATCATATCTACACATTTTAAAACAATTGAAAATTGTTCAAATAAGAGAAATTTTAGTGATAATCTTTGTGAAGGATTTTCTCGTCACTCTGGGTTTCAAGGTCATTTCTGAGGTCAAGATCATTTCTTGTCACTCAAGGTAGTCAAGAGATTAAATAGGCATTCTTGAGGACACGAGAATCACACATGTAATTCCAACCCAATGGAAATATACCATGGGCGATGTAGAGAGGCCCTTACTATCGAGTAGCGGGTCTAAAGAGATATTGTGAATGGCACATTCCTTGGAGATATTAAACATTAAATCCGACTGGAATCAGTGCCAAATCACGAAACGTTCTCCAAAGCCTCCAAACAGCGTAAATGTCCTGTACTGACAGTAGATCTATTTTACAACAAAAGTGATAACAAGATATTTCAGAGTAGGTATCCATATTGGGGCATGGATAATGAGAAGTTCTCCATTACAGATAGTTCTGGTGCTTCAGTTCACTGTGCATTAGAGTCTGTATAGAAACTACTGTATGTAGTAATTTGATCCAAATAGAAAATCAATTTTCTGAAAAGATCAAAGATGAAATTTTATCAGCCTAAATCTTCAAACTCATCCTATACCTTTCCATAAACCACAGCATGCTCTCCATGTAGAATAAGTTTTCCTGGTGCAGATACAATTATTTCATCCATTGATTAGACTTCAGATTAGACGCTATAATTCGAGCAAACCAAAATAAAAATAAAAATTTTCAAAAAGTGGAAACCGGAAGTTGTGATGGACCAAAATAAACAAAATTAAAAGGGGTGATAGGCTTGTCTAATTAATTGTATCAATTCTGCTCCAAGAGATACAACAAAATCAAAGTACTATTTTAGATCATTCATCAAATGATAAGATTTTATTTAATTTTCGATATGATTCCAACCAAACAAGAACATATAAATATTTGAATATTGACCTACGTCCGTTATTACTAAGTAAACTCGCCTAAAGTCAAATTGTAAAATTGAAGTTCACCTTTTTTTGCTTACCTTTTTTAATCTGATCATCTTGTTCCTGGGATTGTCATGGTAATATGAACCGGTTATATACTTCGGGTAGATTATTGCGTACATCTGGGATCAAATTACTATCCAGAAAAGCAAGGTAAAAACTGTATTTAGATCTATTTAGATCAGTCGTTGACCAATATTCTAGATGAAAGGGAAAGTGAACTGTACAGGGTGTCCCGAAAGTATGCCACCCCTTACTGAACACAGCTGGCTCAAAAGCCAGCTGACACACCGTTAGAATATACCGGCGTGTGAAGCGTTTTTCCCCAACTTCCAGCTGGTGCGCTAGCATAAGTAACGGTATTTAGGAAGATAATTGAATATTACTTGCCCTTTTTTTGGCGCGTGGTGTCAACAAGTTCTATTTGTTGTGTAATTTGCAGTTAAATTGGAGAAATTCTGTTCCGGCGCGCACCATTCTTAATTTTTTGCGCATGCGCTCAATTTATTCTCTTCATTGCAATGCCAACGGAAGTTCCCAGAGCTGACTTCTGTCAGCTCAGTAGAGTAAGCCACCCCCGAGTCAGACATATACCAATGTCTCCATGGTATGTGTCATATATCATTTTAAAGCTTTTCCAAAGTTACATTGATTTGCCAAGTATCATGGTTCAACTCACAAATGGTAAAAAGTTACAGTTACAGTTAAAATGCCATGAGCGGTGTTATAAGGATTATAAAATACATCCCTATTTGAAGCGCATTTAAACCCTAAATTTTGAAATACCTGTAACTATTTTCCATTTGTGAGTTGAACCATGACATTTGGCAAATCAATGTAACTTTGAATGAGCTTTAAAATGATATATGACAAATACTATATGTCTGCCTAGGGGGGGGGGGGCTCATACTTTCAGGACACCCTGTAGAGTGTAAACCTCTTTAGAATAAGAGCACCAATACACCACTCATTTGGGGAATCTACATTTCTCATTCTCAAAATATTCAATTTAGATAATTGTTCCAACACATATGATAAGAATTTACTCACAGATCACACATGCTTGTGTTGATTGAAAGTGCAAAGGTATATTATGGTACCCTGTAGGATGAGCCAAAAAATGTAACTCAAACAAATGTTGATAATCGAGCCAGCATGGGTTAAAGTTATATTTGGCCTAGTGAACCTAATTCAATGTTTTCTTTCATTCTATTAAGTTTCATTGGTCTATTCCCAAGGGTTACTATATTGTGATCATTTTACAAAATATGGTCGAAATGCCTAAAGTGCCAAACTCACTCGATATGAACCTCAAGATTTAATCGTTGGTGCTGTTTTAAAGACTATGTCTCAACTAACAACCCAAGAAGTATCAGAGAGTTGAATTGAAGATGATGAGAGTTATTACACAAGACATGTGTGAGTGTGTAGTTAGAACAACTCCATCCAATGTGTTCAAGTTCGCATCCAGAGACAAGACCGGCATTTTGAGTATGTTTTATAAAATGTCAATAAAATAGTGATCATTTGGAATAGACAAATGAAACAAGATTTAATTGCACCAAATATGATGTTACGGTTACATCCGTGCTGAATGACTGAATTATAACATTTGTTTGGGTTATATTTTTGGGCTCACCCTATAAATATGCATGTAATTAGTGATTTTATAACATGGAGTCTATAGGGAATCTGCCCAACCTAAAAGTCAAAAAATTAAATTTTCAAAGTTGATAAACATTTTTTTAAAACCACACTCATGTAATTTTACATGTAGATTTCAAATATGATACAGTGATATCACTTTGATTGAATTTTGAATTTTAATTATGTAGATCAAGATTATTTCTATTTGCATTTAGTCTATTGGTAAAGTCACACGTATGGGGGATCTGGACCAGAAAGCTATTACAGTAAAAGCAATGAAAGTTGATGCTCTCAACAATTTGCATAAATATGAAAATCCCAAAAATATAAAGTAATCCTTACCTTTAAAGAAATCATACTTTAGCACATGAACTGACATCATATACATTGTATTAGAAATGTTTTCTATTTCAGTGACGCAACTAACCTGCCAAAGATCTATACAAAAACAGGGGACAAAGGTATACAGTATAATTTAATATATTTTTATATATGTTAATTCATTATTTACATACAGTCACATAGCTTACTAATTTTGAAAAATTTTGTAGGGCCTCAATCAGTGGGCCTTTTGGGCCTTATTTTTAGTTCAATTTCATTATGAAAAAATGAGACTTGATTTTCAAAATTTGAACCCAATCTTTGGTTTTAAGGGGCCCAAACTACATCCACATACCACATTTATTTATTTATTAGACATCAGGCAAAGTAAAATTGATATTTTCTATCCAATAAAATTACCTTTGAAATCTAGTTTGGAAGTATGTTCTCTGATATCTGCGTATATTCCAGTATTTTACCACTTAAAAAAATCTTAATTTTATCTCAACAAGAAAAAGAAAGAAGACCTTAATTTGTCAACACTTAGCCCCAAAATATATTTTCTGTAAAATGTTTTAACTATTTATTAGCTCTAATGCAGCATCAGAGATGTGGGGAGTTGATGAAATTGTAACACATTCAATTGAACTTACCACAGCTCAAATATAAACAAACAAAATGTTTTTTGAATGACAAATAGATTTGGTGTTCTCCACAAGATTTTTTTCTCAAGTGGGTGGAAAATTCTCATTTTCACAATTTAGACCAACCTTGGTCAAAATATGCCAATTTTCCATTATTTTTTTCATGTTCATGTGGGTGCAAATGGATTTTCAGGTGGGTGGAAGCTGTTTCTAAAATCTCAGGTGGGTGCTGCACCCACTTACTTTAATGCTGGGGAGATCTCTGAGATTCAATGGACCCATTTTTAGGAAGTTTTAGAAATTAAGGAAATATGACAAGGAAAGATATGACCCTAAAATATTTTTAGAGTAAAAAGTATTTATAAAGCAAAAAACTTTCTCATTTCTTTTGCTAGAGCTTCTTCTCTTTTGTGTCTATGCCCTTTACTCCTAGATGTAATTGTTTTTTCTATTCACCTAGACATAACAAATTCATTTTCATTTTGCTATCATAGATTTTCTTTGATCTCAACCAACATTCTTGTATTACCTTCTTGAAAGAAGCTTTAATCTTTTGTTATAAATATCTTCACTGTTGTAATAATATTACACTGAAGGCGTTTTATTCCATCAGTGAAACAAAGTTAATAAATTGGTAAATAATGAAAATGACATTAGACAAGGAGGTAAAGATCTAAGTAGGCGTGCAGGTGTATAAATAACATTTATATGGATCAAAGCTCAAATTCTTAGCAAGATGTAACAAATTTGCTCTTTATTCCAATTATGAATCACAAAGAAAGACAGATGGAAAATGCATATTATGTAAAGATAATGTAGATGACTCCATCTAACACAGACTTGTAGAATTTTCTTTCTTTAACAAAGAAAGAACACACTTCTATTGTAAGTTACTAGACAAATGCAATGAGAATGTGTTTAATTATTTTATATCCTGTACCTCAGAAAATAAACTCTATTTTATGTTAGGTGATGATGTTCTTAGTCAATGGGGGCACGATCAATTTTATATTGTAGATGGACTGGTAAAACAGTTTTTAACAAAGATTTTTAAACCTGACTTATAAGAACGATTTTAGATATTTTAATGATCATGTATGTATTTTGACTGTAGGCGCACCTAAATATTTTTAGTGTGCCACTGATTTAAAAGTGTATGTCTAAATAATAAATAAATAAATATGAGAGGATAATGGACCTATCAATGAAAATGTCATGCAGGTCATGTTTTGAATTGTAAAATAGAGTGGAATAGAGAGGATTTAGTGAGGAGGATCAAATTAACAGACTCTCCAAATTAAATAAAAGTCCCAGTCAGGGGGGGGGGGATTTTCCAAAGATGACCTTTCGTATTGGCATGTTCAAAAACAAATTTTATTAACAGGCCTCATTTGCCATTGAAATGGATCTCCAAATATTCGCTGTAGTTTTATGAGTATTCTCTACATGTATGGATCGAGTAACTTCAATAGTATTACCGTAGGTTTGAAATGATGATGTTGAACTAATGTTAACGCCATTCCCACAATTTCAAATTTACTTTGCGCATGTGCTCACTGAGAGAGCAAGTGCTCATGATTGTTAACGTGATCACATTCTGCAATTTGATTGGAGATAATGCGGGAGATGATGTAATGGGGAATCCCCGAATATGATAGAATATGAAAGTATTGTGGGAGCTACTCACTTCTTCTGGTCTCAGTAAAACCTGCAGTTCTTTCAAATTTTAGAAAAATTACATGGAAAACATGGAACTGAGAACTAAATCTTTTAAACAAAACTTAATTTAGATAAAAAATAATACAGTAAAACCTGTGTATATTAAATATTTTTTGAGAAAAAATGTTCAGTGTTGTTAGGTGTTCACTAGAGAGGGTAATTTATACTGAAGTCAATAGAGTACGAGGGTTGTCCCAGAAGTAATGCACTATATGCTCTAACTTTATCAATAATTGAAATGTGGTATTATGACATCACAGTGCTAAATGTCATTATTCGTACTTGATTAACATCATGCTGAATGAATTTAACAATTTCCCAAACATTTTGACCATTTAAAGGAAAGAAATATTAATAAAATAACACTTAAGATATTTTCATAATTAGAAATATTGGTACCTGCTCCGCCCACCCCTACCCTCATGTTGTTATAGCAACCATATTAAGACTTAAAGGGATAATAACCTCAAGTAAAAACTATGATTCATCAGAATAATAAGTCTATAATCAAAAACATGACCCGGGTATGAGCGACGATCTTCTAATGCATCGGCAGATATATTGGAATTAATTTTGAGGTATTGGATCTTCACCTGGATTATGGAGGTCGCCATAACCTACCTATGAATATTCATGAGCGGCGTCACTGCGACTCGACAAATTCCAGCATTTTGATTGGCCCGAAAAAATGCGCATGCGCAATTGTAGTGGGGCGGCCACATTGAAAAATATTACGAACTTCTTAACAAGAAAATGGAGCAATTTGAAGATTTTGACGATGTATTTGGCATATTGACATACTATAATATGATATCACCTGTTCGAGAAAAACATGACCATGTTCACATCAATACTTACAATTCATAGAATTAACTCCCAAAGTGCCAATCAAAACCTGACCAACTCGTGAACGTTGGTTACCGACATGACAGGAAAATGCGTTAATTTTATGTTGACAATCAATTATCTCTCGATCGTTTTGCTTGAAGATTAAACATATTCGGATCTTTTATTTAATAAAATGACGAATGGCAGATATTAATTGGATTTTTGACACTCTGTTATAAATATAAGGCAGAACTGATAATGTATTCCCCGTCATGAATGATCGCGATCGATGACGCAAGGTTCGTCATTTCGATCACCATGGAGGTGTATTACTGTTGTATTTACAGTAGACAACAAACAATTTAAAGGCTCGTAGACCTAGTATGTTATATTTAGCTATGGCCAATAGGGTACCTCTAGCAAACTGAAAACAATCTGCTTCTCCATTGACTCCTATGTTAAATCACTTACACATTGCATTTTTTCTGTAAGATTGTTGACAATCTGCAATCTGAATTGCAATCTGTTCTATACTTCTCTCTCAATGTTACAATGTGCAGATTGTTGCAATGTGTGCAATATGCAATCTGGATTGTACAATCTGTTTTATACTTCTCTCAGAATGGCCAACAATCTTAACAATGTTAGCAATGTTGCAATGTGCAGATTGTTGCAATGTGTGCAATCTGCAATCTGGATTGTACAATCTGTTTTATACTTCTCTCAGAATGACCAACAATCTTAACAATGTTGCAATGTGCAGATTGTTGCAATGTGCGCAAACTGCAATCTGGATTGTGCAATCTGTTTTATACTTCTCCTTTCAGAATGGCCAACAATCTTAACAATGTTAGCAATGTTGCAATGTGCAGATTGTTGCAATGTGTGCAATCTGCAATGTGGATTGTACAATCTGTTTTATACTTCTCTCAGAATGGCCAACAATCTTAACAATGTTAGCAATGTTGCAATGTGCAGATTGTTGCAATGTGCGCAATCTGCAATCTGGATTGTACAATCTGTTTTATACTTCTCTCAGAATGACCAACAATCTTAACAATGTTAGCAATGTTGCAATGTGCATATTGTTGCAATGTGTGCAAACTGCAATCTGGATTGTACAATCTGTTTTATACTACTAAGAATGGCCAACAATCTTAACAATCTAAGCAATGTTGCAATGTGCAGATTGTTGCAATGTGTGCAAACTGCAATCTAGATTGTACAATCTGTTTTTATGTCCCCACACCACATAGTGTGGGGCCATATTGTCGGCCTAGGCGCGTCCGTCTGTCCGTCCGTCTGTCTGTCCGTCTGTCTGTCCGTCTGTCTGTCCGTCCGTACGTCCGGGAGTTTTCTCCAAAACCGCTGCAGATATCACCTTCAAATTTTCAGGGATAATTTATGAGTGCATACAGATGTGGATGAAAAAAAATTAACTCGATACCTACTTCCTGTCGGCCATTTTGAAGTCAAATGCTAAAATCCTTGTCTGCAAACTTTAAGAAAAACGGCTTCACAGTTGCTTTTAAAACTTTAACATCTTGTTCAGCTCACTTCATTCTAGATCTGATTAGGTTTTGGACCTGTCAGCTCAGTCATGTCAGCCATTTTGAATGTTTTAAGAAAAGTTAGCGCACGATAATACTTTGTATCATATTGAATGGTGTTTTTCAGTTTTCATGCTTTAACTTTTTAGTAGCTTTATAAATAATTTCAGGTGTACTTTGTTGTAAAAGCTTATGTTATTGTTAACAGTAGGTATATGTGATAATTTTGTAAAAAGATTTCAGCAAAAACTCATAATGACTTTTTTATTGTCGGCCATTTTGGATTTTTCCGTCCTAAAATCTTGTCTGTAAAGTCTTGTCTACGCGTTTTCAGGTGAACCGTTTGGTAGATCAATTTCAAATTTTCAGGGATGATTCTTAGTATGAGAATCTAGATCTGATTAGTTTTTGGGCATTCTGGGTAAATGTCAAGGCAGCCATTTTGGATTTTCCGTCCTAAAATCGTGTCTGTAAAGTCTTGTCTACGCATTTTCAGGTGAACCGTTTGGTAGATCAATTTCAAATTTTCAGGGATGATTCTTAGTATGAAAATCTAGAACTGATTAGTTTTTGGGCATTCTGGGTAAATGTCAAGGCAGCCATTTTGGATTTTCTGTCCTAAAATCTTGTCTGTAAAGTCTTGTCTACACATTTCCAGGTGAACTGTTTGGTACATCAATTTTAAATTTTCAGGGATGATTCTTAGTATGAAAATCTAGAACAGATTAGTTTTTGGCATTCTGGATAAATGTCAAGGCAGCCATTTTGGATTTTCTGTCCTCAAATCTTGTCTGTAACGTCTTGTTTACATGTTTTCTGGTTAACTGTGTGAGGGATCAATTTCAAATTTTCAGGGGTGGTTCTTAGTATGAAAATCTAGAACTGACTAATTTTTTGTCATTCTTGGTAAATTTTAAGATGGCCATTTTGTATTCTCCGTCCTCAAATTGTGTCGGTAAAGTCTTGTGTACTCATTTTTAGGATAATCATTTGACAGGATTACCCATAGGTGGGGACATATTGTACACATTTGTGTTCTTGTATACTTCTCCCCTCAGAATGGTCAACAATTTTAACAATCTTAGCAATGTTGCAATGTGCAGATTGTTGCAATGTGTGCAATCTGCAATCTGGATTGTGCAATCTGTTTTATACTCCTCCCCTCAGAATGACCAACAATCTTAACAATGTTAGCAATGTTGCAATGTGCAGATTGTTGCAATGTGTGCAATCTGCAATCTGGATTGTGCAATCTGTTTTATTTATACTTCTCTCAGAATGGCCAACAATTTTACTAACAGTACTGCTTTTATTAATATTCCAAAAGAATTATCTTATTTTAATAGTATCTTTAACTATTGTATTTCTAGGGAAGTTATTGTATCGTAATGGATGGCTGTGGGTTTTGAGTTCTATGATGGTCCAAAGGCTCAATCCAAGAGAGACCTTATTAATTAAATGTAAAATCCTATTTGGTCTTATAGCTTTTTTAGCACAATTGTAAACAACAAAAGGCTGAAGACGGAGATACAAATGTCATCGATTTTAGATGGATTTGTAGTTTTGACCAGATCAGAGTGCACTCACCTGCTTTCAGTAAAGGGTTACATCAAAATTGACCAGGCAATTGTTGGTAACACTTTTATTTTTTGATAGAGACAATGACCATTGTTAGAATCTCATATTATTACACACATTTCAAAAGTAGAAACTAATTTGATTTCCAGTGAATAATTTGGATTCAGATGTCATCTTGAAAATAGAATAGGCCTAAATGGATTCCCCTCACAAAGGATATCAAAGACTAGAGATGAGTTTAAAGTAATTAACCTTTGTCAGTCCAAGTTTTTGAAGAGTTACATTTTGAAAATGATTAAGCTGATCTCCCTTTTTGTACATGTTCACACTGACTTCATTTCAACTAACACCTATGATATATGGATGAATCAAAGTTTGAATAAGTTTACATTTCACTGTAACTCCAACTGGCTCTGTATTGGCCATGTTAATTAATATTCATTATCTTGAACAGTATTTAATTTATTCTTAATGAGCAGATATCACTTTGGGGAGAGACTGCACATGAAACAGCATCTCATTAACAACATATGATATGATGAAACAAAGCATGGGGGCTACATACAACTCTCCCACTTCAAAAGAGAGAGTTCTTAATAAAAAATAAACAAAGTAATGAAAGTAATTAAAACTATATTTCAGCACGTTCATAATAAAAGATTTAAAATTCTTGTGCCAATCTTAAGCTGACACCAATAGTGTACACATTATATTGCACATTATATTTGCTATTGAGTAACCATCTAAATAGTTTACTATTACAAAGATTGTGTATATCATATAATAATATTAATTATTAACATTGCACAATCCACATTGCAACAATATTCATATTGCAACAATGTTAAGGTTATATTAGATTCTGAAAGTATAAACCATATTGCAACAATCTGCAGATTGCAACATTGCTAAGATTGTTAAGATTGTTTGCCATTCTGAGAGTAGTATAAAACAGATTGCAACAATCCAGATTGCAGATTGCACACATTGCAACAATCTGCACATTGCAACATTGCTAAGATTGTTGCCATTCTGAGAGGAGATGTATAAACAGATTTTACAATCCAGATTGCAGATTGCAACAATGTTATATTTCATATTGTTAGGTTGCAACAATCCAGATTGCACATTGTAACAATCTGCACATTGCAACATTGCTAAGATTGTTGCCATTCTGAGAGGAGATGTATAAAACAGATTGTACAATCCAGATTGCAGATTGCACACATTGCTACAATCTGCACATTGCAACATTGCTACGTTAATTGCAGATTGCAGCAATGTTATGTTTCACATTGTCAGATTGCAACAATCCAGATTGCAGATTGCACGCATTGCAACAATCTGCACTTTGCAGTATTGCTAAGATTGTTGCCATTCTGAGAGGAGATGTATAAAACAGATTGTACAATCCAGATTGCAGATTGCACACATTGCTACAATCTGCACATTGCAACATTGCTACGTTAATTGCAGATTGCAGCAATGTTATGTTTCACATTGTCAGATTGCAACAATCCAGATTGCAGATTGCACGCATTGCAACAATCTGCACTTTGCAGTATTGCTAAGATTGTTGCCATTCTGAGAGGATGTATAATACAGATTGTACAATCCAGATTGCAGATTGCAACAATGTTATATTTCACATTGTCAGATTACAACAATCCAGATTGTAGATTGTAACAATGTTAACTTTCACATTGTTATAATTTCAGACATATTGTACATGTTTACAATATGTTCAGGTATATTGTATATATTTACAATATGTTCAGGTGATCTCCCCATGTCACTTTTACCGGGGCCCCCCTACTTGAAACCAAAGGCCCCCCAGTTGGCACCCTGTACTCCAACTTCTGATTTGAAAAATGAGTGAAGTAAGCACCCACCTGCAGATATCGCGAGAACACTGGGGTATATTTTATATGTTTACAATATATTAAGGTTTATTGTATACTTTTTACAATATTTTCAGATATATTGTATATGTTAACAATACATTCAGATATATTATATTTGTACATTTTTAGGTACCTCTGCTACTTTCACAGGTGAACGAAGAATAAAAGATGACATTATATTTGATGCTTTGGGATCGAATGACGAACTAAGCTGTGCTATTGGGTAAGCATTATTATTTTCCCTTTGTTTTTGACAAGAATAATATTCGGGTAAGTATTCTTGATGTTCAGTCTTAGGTATATACCAAGATTAGAGTAAAAGTTTGTATTTTTATGAAATTAATGCAGATTTTCTGGCCTAACCTTCAAGTTTCACCAGGTTTTTATCCCTATCTCTCTTTCAATTTTCAAATATCTGAGAATCTGCAGGGGTAGATGAAAACCTCAGCAATTTAACTCCATAATAAAATTAAAGTAGGTAGAGTAAATAACTTCTTCTTTTCACTTCAATTTGTCACCTTAATTTGTTACATTGTGTAAATCACCTTAATTTATTGCATTATTTTAACATGGGAACCACCTTAATTTGTCACATTATTTTAACAAGTGAGCCACCTTAATTTGTCACATTGTTTTAACATTAGGACCACCTTAATTTGTCACATTACATGTATTTTGGGACAACCTTTATCTGTCACATTATTTTAACATAAGGAGCACCTTAATTTGTCACATTATTTTAGAACCACCTTTATCTGTCACATTATTTTAACATTAGGACCACCTTTATTTGTCACATTTTTAACATGGAGATTTTTTATTTCCAGACTTGCAAGAGAGTTCTGTCTTGATGAAGGCCATGACTTTGTGCATCAGTTAGAAACAGTAAGCATTTCATTCAAATTATTTCACATTTCATGATATTGACACAATATTTTAAAAGTCATTATATCCGAAGGGACGGGTGTGTTGTTGCCTACTGTAGTTTTGATGTCCACACCATGTTTATTTTAAGGACACCCTGTAGGTTATTTGACTGGTGTATTAATTTGTCAACCCATGTCCATCTCTGGGACACCCTGTATGTTATAAGTACAGTGTAGTACTTTGTCCACCTGTGTCCACGTCTGGGACACCCTGTAGGTTATTACTAGTAGTATTCTGTCCAACCATGCCCATCTTTGGAACACCCTGTAGGTTATTACTACATTATAGTAAATCAACCATCAATCCATGTTCATCTCTGGGACACCCTGTAGGTTTTTTGTACTTTGTCCTACTATGCCCTTCTTGGACACACTGTATGTTAATTGTACATCACAGTACTTTGTCAACCCATATCCATCTCTGGGACACCCTGTAGGTTATTTGTACTTTGTCCAACTATGCCCTTCTTGGACACCCTGTAGGTTAATTGTACATTGTAGTACTTTGTCAAAATATGTCCATCTGTGGGACACCCTGTAGGTTATTTGTACTTTGTAGTAGTTTGTCCAACTATGCCTTTCTTGGACACCTGTAGGTTAATTGTACATTGTAGTAGTTTTTCAAAATATGTCCATCTCTGGGACACCCTGTAGGTTATTATTTGTACATTGTAGTACTTTGTCTACCCATGTCTGTTTCTGTTGGTTGTATCTTCCCCAGTGAAAGCATAAATTTAAACGCGGACCTAGAAAATAAATGAATAATGTAGATATTTGAAT
Source organism: Owenia fusiformis (assembly GCA_903813345.2). Taxonomy (NCBI): domain Eukaryota; kingdom Metazoa; phylum Annelida; class Polychaeta; order Sabellida; family Oweniidae; genus Owenia; species Owenia fusiformis. Next base: position 15,271,648 of record CAIIXF020000012.1, read on the forward strand.
AAAAGTGGCTGCGTCCTAATATGTGATGGTAAAGCTAATTTTTCGACTAATTCTAATCTAACCTGATTTTGTTCATTTAACATTTTGTTTCTTTCTTTCTTTGATATGATAAAAACCTACAATATGTACTGTGTGTACAGGGTGGGCCAAAAAAAACGCCACTTTTTTTTCAAGACACTATAACTTTTTTATTTTGCAACCTACATACCCCAAATTTTGCAGTTATAAAATCCCAAGGGTTCTTAGTAATAATATAATGTAACAAGTCCTTCAACTGGGATTATACTTGATCTAAAAGAGGAGTTCAATTGGTCCGCCACTCTATTTGATGATAGATTTTAGTTTTGGTCGCCTTGCTGATATAGCAGTATCAATGAAATGTTAGCTATATTTTTTTCAATTTGTCTTAATTGCCAGCTTTAGTTGAGCAATTTTTTAGATTGGGTGCCTTCATACCATCTCCTGGAGACCTTCCCATACCCTATACTCACTGGGGTTTGCATTAGGGCTATTAGCTTGGCGGTCATCAGGGCGTATCAGTTCAGGAACATTTTGCAAATAATGCTTATTTCTCATGGCACACCACATGTTTAAGTGAGACTCTGGTGACATGTTTTATTCAATTAAAAGTGTATAATTCATGATCCATGGCTAGATAACAACCTCAAGTTTCATTTGGTATGCAAATTATGATTTTGTATCAAAAATTAAAAAAGTTACAGCATTTTGAAAAAAAGTGGCGTTTTTTTCGGCCCACCATGTATATATGTTACTTCAATATGCAGTTGAGCCTTACCGAAACTTGCTGTTGCTTGCATAGTAAATCCATGGATTTAACATTGAATTGATCCAGCCTAGCCACAGAACAACCATCCACGGTACAAATGGTATCTTGTATCCAATGAGAGGGTCAAGAATGTTGAACGTGAAAAATGGCAGCCAGCAAATCAGAAAAACACCCACTATTATCGCCAATGATTTCGCAGCTCTTTTTTCGTGTTTCATATTTTTTTGTTCCTTTGGATTAACCTGTGCATTCAATGCAGCAATCTGATTGGATTGTTTGATCGCGATATAGAATATTTTTGTGTATATTCCAATCAATGCGATCATCGGTAGAAAAAATGATATGGTAGATGCTATGAGGGCATAAGGGATATTCTCCAGGAAGATACAAGTATTTCCCTGTGATGTCATCATTGAATAAATCTCCTCAATTCCAATCAAGTTCCACTCCATAAAAATCGCTAAAAATGAATATGGAATTGGCATCGTCCAGCAGCCAATGAGCAAACCAAGAATTATTTTCTTGGTGAGATTATGGTAGTGAAACGGCATACATATCGCCATGTAACGATCTATAGCGATACAAAGTAGATTATAAATTGAGGCAGATGAAAACATGATATCAAAACAAGTTGACAGTTTACAAACTGAATCTCCGAAATCCCAGAATAAATTGTTCACTTGCTGGTAGATTCCAAATGGCATCACAAGAACTGCGACTAGAATATCGGCTGTTGCGAGTGATACAATAAAATACCTCGTTTTGGTTTTCAAGCCTTGTGATATAATTGTCGCCCCAATAACGAGAATATTTCCAAATATGGTCATTATTGCAATAATTGCCAGAATTAAACCAATTATGACAGCCTCTGTTTTTGTGTAGTTTATGGGGGGTCCTCCCTCCATCTGCTCTGTGTTTGTATTGTTTATGAGAGGTCCTTTAGCCATTTGAATTGTGTTTGTTGCAGTTGTCGTGTCCATCCTGAACTATCTATATCTTTAGTCTATGTATTCCAAATGATTTGATATTCCAATATATTTGTTCTACAATTTCTTCTCAACGATCTTGTAAATCTTGTCATTTAATTCTCCCATTAAAGAGTCAAGTGCGGAAATATGGTTACAACAGGACGATGGGTAACCATGGTAGCTGATTTATTAATTGTTGAGCAGACATCTGTGATTGAATTGATGTTTTCCGTAAAATCGACTGATATAATTTCTTAAGTTTTATCAAGTAATCCCGGATGTGGTTTATAGAGATCACACGTATAACTTATTCATATAAAGTGCAAATTATATGCGTGTAATATGTCTTGTTATCTTGCTTATGTTATTTTTAAATGAATTCAATATTTAAAGAGGCATCAAAGCATAGATACATGTGAATTGTTGGAAGAAATCTTCTGAATAAAGAATTGAAACGTCTGTAGAAATATCAAGAATATTTAAAAATGAATATGCAGTCCAAATTTGATAGAATATTGAAAAGGGGGACACCCACTTTCCACAATTGCCAAATAATCTTCAAAACAAAGCATTATTAAATATTTATTAGTAAGAACTGTGAAATTGTGAACATTTTAAAAGAGATTCTCCCCACTCATCTTTTCTCTTTGCAGCCCCTTTAAATTACCTTGTATGTCCTTGTTGCTATAAATGATAAAAGAATATTTTATTAAAAATTATGTTTTTATTTTTATTTAAATGTCCTTATGTCCACCATGCATACTATTTAATTCCAGTTATAATGCCTCATACTTTATGTAAATTATAAGTGTTCTTTATTCCTTGTATTTTGTTCATAATGTCAGTTTAGCCTGTTATGTCAGGTCTTAAATTGTTACAGTAATGGATTAATATTATGCTTTATATACTATCATCTCCCTTGCTTAAAATGATGAAGTATCCTTTTAAAGTCCCTTGCTTAAAGTGACAATGAATTGATATTTGTATTCGTTAGGGTAACTAGGTGAGGACCAGTCTACCTTGCTTAATTAGAACGATGAAGTATTCGTTTTCCGGTCCTTTGCTTAAAATGCCGGCAATGTACGAATATTTGTATTATTACATATACACGTACTATCAAGTCTCTTGAGAGATACGACAGTGTGAATCTTGCTATTGAAGAAATTAATTCTGATAAATGAAGGTGTTACAAGGAGGGCTGAAAACCTGAACATTTTTCAGTTCATTTTACGTTACCTTTTTATGAGGTGAGCCATTATTATCACCCACTTGTTTGTTTCTTTTTTTGGTTATTACTCAGCTCCGCAAGCATTTTATTAATTTGCATGAAATTTTACATCTTTTAATGGAAACCCCATTAGGCACATTAAAGGCCATGAAGTGAAAATGTATAAGTGCGACTGCTGGACACTTTTGATAACATAATTCTACATCTTTCAGTATTTTACTTGATACTAAAAAGATATGTTCAAAGTTCTTCTTCAATGTAATACTAAAGAATTAAAATCAATTCAATTAAAGAATATACCAGTATTGGCCCACCCTGTAGAGTGTCAACACATTTTTCATTCCAGCTTCAAAGATTCAATAGACTTTTCCATTAAACCCAGGCCTGTAGCCAGGGGGGGGGGGGTTGATGGGTTCGAGCGCCCCCCCGCCCCAATGGCCAAAAAATCTTTCAAAATCATGCCTGGAATTTTTCAAAAAGTGAACCCCCCCTTGGCAAATCTTGGCAAGGGGCTTGAAACCCTACCATATTTACCACTCAAGAGAACCTGGGATATACCGACCAGATTAATTATGCCATAGGTTGGAGGTAGACATGTTTTAGCCCAATCTCTTTTACTTGTTATAACACATTAATTATTATCCCATCGAACGAAGTTTGGAGGGATATAGGGAACGCCTCCATCCGTCCGTCCGTACGTCCGTCCATCCGGGCAATAACTCAAATACCATTGGCCTGATTTTGTTCATATTTTGTACACATATACTCGTACCTTATGGGGGTAGAAGTTCTGCTGAAAAGCCGATTTTCAAAATGGCTGCTCATTTAAAAATGGCAGCCATTTTAGTGCTTAGTGCCATTTTAGTAATTTAGGTGAAATATGTAAAACTGTAATAGCAGTATGTTTTAAATGTAAAAAAATTATATAGGACATTAATAAAGCTATTGGTATGTGACTACTATAAGCATGGCACACTGTCCAATGACATTTCTGGTAGAAGGCAGCCATTTTGAAAAATGGCTACCATTTTGAAAAATGGCCGCCATTTTAACATATTTTACTATAACTCTAAAAGTAGTGGAGCGATTTTGTTCATATTTGGAATGTGAATACTGTAAGCATGGCACACTGTCTAATGACACTTTTGGTAGAAGGTGGCCATTTTGAAAAATGGCCGCCATTTTAACGTATTTTACTATAACTCGAAAAGTAGGGGAGCGATTTTGTTCGTATGTGAATACTATAAGCATGGCACACTGTCTAATGACACTTTTGGTAGAAGGTGCTCATTTTGAAAAATGGCTGCCATTTTTGCTATATACTTTGTTTGTAAATATGCCAGCCATGGCTGTTCGATGGGATTTGCTACGCTTTGGCGTTGCTGTTGTCTAGTTAAATCATTCGCAAAGATAATTAACTGTTTTATTAATTGATTCTCAAACAGTATTTATTAACCAATCAATTAAGATTGTCATATTGTTTTGATCCTTTTATGCTTTATCAATAGAAGAAAGTCGCGTAATGCGGAACTCCAATAAAACGTGGCAATTAATGCAATTAAAGCCGATGAAGGTAAACAAATGGGGTACAGGGAAAATATCAATGGCGTGATTTTATGGCGTAATTTATGAAGGATTCTTATTTAAATAAAAGAGAGTCTGTGGTTTCCATTTACTCATTTATTCCTAAGAGGCAATGATGTAACACAAAAATGGACTTTTCTATGAACGTACATTTTAATGAGAATCTTTCAACCAATGCGCATGATTGTAATTGGTAGTACTGTATGAAAGTTTGGTATTATGTTTGTGAAATGTATCTTTTTTGACATGTATTCTGAGTTGTTTTCTAGTCAAGCTCTGGGATTGTGTAAGGGGTCAAGAAAACATTTTCTTGCATAGTTTTGTCTTTATAATCCTCAAAGCAAGGTTAGTGATTTTTGGGTTGTTCAATGGAAAGATCCTGTCTTAGAATATGACAGTATTGAAAGTGTATTAATACTACAATTTATGACGAATATGACAGTATTGATACTACAATTTATTACGAATATGACAGTATTGAAAGTGTATTGATACTACAATTTATGACGAATATGACAGTATTGATACTACAATTTATTACGAATGTGACAGTATTGATACTACAATTTATTACGAATATGACAGTATTGATACTACAATTTATGACGAATATGACAGTATTGATACTACAATTTATTACGAATATGACAGTATTGATACTACAATTTATTACGAATGTGACAGTATTGATACTACAATTTATTACGAATATGACAGTATTGATACTACAATTTATGACGAATATGACAGTATTGATACTACAATTTATTATGAATATGACAGTATTGAAAGTGTATTAATACTACAATTTATTACGAAGAGTGTGAAGTTTATTATCCTCATGGCACTTAACTTTGATTAATGCCTTTACTGGTGATACTTTGACCATACAATATATCATTTTGTAAGTACATTGTATTTGTTAAAGCTTCATTACTTACTTATAGTTCTCATTAACCTTTAATAATTATTTTGTCTTCCTTTATAAAATTAGCACAATTTAGCTAACACTTCAAAAACCTTTATACTTACAGTATTTTTTTCAAATTTGTACATAAGGAGGCATTCTATGGGAAATATTACTTCATTTTATGACCTTATATGGCCTCAGTTGGAATTTTTATAATACATAGATCCCTTTAAATATGAGAATGATTAGTTAAAAAGATGTTAAAAGCTGTGGTTAAAACCATAAAAATATTAAAGGGGCAACAATAGGAAGGATTTTACAACTTTTACAAATTTTTACAACTAGCCATAGAACTTATATTCTGAATATATTCATAAAACATCATTGCTAGTTAAAAAAATTAATATTGAAATGTCACCCCAGATGGAAAATTTGAAATTGAAGTTAAACCAACATAGAAGGACTGTTCGGCAGATTGTACTTTTTGTTGTTGTTACATTAGTGATACGTTTGACATTAGTGAAGCTGAATATGGTAAAGATAACGTTTCCATGGGAAATTATGAATACCCCTCATTTAAAGGAGCTTGGCTATGCTACGGGACAATATAAGACTGAAAGTGACAATGTTAAAGGATCTTATTCAAGGAAACTTCCAGGATGTGTGATAATTGGGATTCAAAAATGTGGCACTGGAGCTTTAAGGTCATTTATGGGGATCCATCCTAATCTTAAAGGCACTTATTTGCAAGAAATTCATTTCTTTGACAAATACAGTAATGAAGCTTTAGAAAAACACATCAACCCAAATAATTCTTTCAACGATGAAATTCAACGACGTTATCTTCCCATGATGCCACTGTCAAGAGACACTGAAGTTACATTTGAAAAAACACCATCCTACTTTGATATGGCTGATCCGTCTGATTTGTATGAAATGAATCCCAAAGTGAGGCTGATAGTGTTAGTTTGCGATCCCGTTTGGAGAACAATGTCAGCATATCTTCATAATTTGGACATCCGAGGCAAACAATACCATGCTGATAAACAGTTTGAAGATTTTGTCTTAAATTACTCTGGTGACGTGAATATAGATGAAGAGATCATACAACGTGGAAGATATGACATTCCCACAGAAAAATATCTAAAAATCTTTCCCCGTTCACAAATTCTCTTCTTAGAGAGTGTGTATCTTTTGAAACAACCAGTATATGCGATGAGAGATGTTGAAGGTTTCCTCAACTTGCCAAAATTTTACGATAAAGATTCTTTTTATTATAACGAAAATGTTGGGTATTATTGCATAAGCCCTTCAATTCAACCTAACGATGATGGCTGTCTGCCAAAAAAATTCAATAAATATAAAGTACATCCTGTTATGAGTTATGAAATTAAGCGAAAGTTAGAAAAATATTTTCAACCTTTTAATGAACGTTTTATGGCACTATGTGGACAGAACTTTCCATCTTTGCAGTACAAATGAAAAATAAAACTCAATTGAGGCTAGGAGAGATAAAAAATAGTTTAACATATCCTCAAAACTTGGTGCACATAAGGCCAGAAAAAATTGTTTTGTTTTTGATACTTGTTAAGTGGCAGAAATTTTTTTCTATCAAAGAGAAAATCAATTTTGAAATATGAAAAAAATGAAAAAGCATTGTCTAGGGTTCAGATCTGAAAGCAAAGTGACCAGAAACAAAAAAATTTTCCCTGGCCTAATATATAAAATACATATCACATATTTAGTAAATCTGTTTAATATGAAAATGCCTTATCTCCATCTCACTACAAATAGCACAGTAGTTCTAAACATATATTATATTGTTATGGCCTTGAGACTGATTTTGCATTATTTCTTCCTTAAAATCAATGGAAATTGTATTATTACAAAGAAATCTATAAACTTGTCTACATTGAGCAATACATGTGTTAACTGCACTGACACATCGATTTATATAAATATATTGATGTGAATTAAATAACAAAGTTGTTATGTTATTTTGATGTTGTCATAGCAACAGGAAACTCTTAATTTATCTCTATTTGCATTCTTTTTGTCTTCTTTGATTAAATATTCTCGATTACTTAAGTTGATTTTTTTTGTCAAATAAGATTGGGGTTTTGCACGTCCTCTTAAGATCTTTACCGTCAATTGGAATACAGTGACACAACCTATGAATAATTCCCACCAGAAAGTGTATCTTAGCAACCTAATTAATTAATTCATACTTGGAAGTCTATGATGCAAATCTTCATTTCTCAAAATATGGAAGCTTGAAAAGGGTGATGATTTTTCATCCATCCGTCTATCTGTCCGTCTGTCTATCCATTCTTCCATCCAACTAGCTTCCAGGTTTACACTTTGACCCTCTGTTGGCAAAATGTAAGAGCTAGAGACACTTATTAGGCCTACTAGACAAGGTACCCTACAATTCAGTCCATCCGTCCATCTGTCTGTCCGTCCATTCATTCATCCAGCTGTCCATTCATCTGTCTATCAACAATTTTATGTGTACCCTTCACAAGATCTTAACTTTATATAAACTCTACTACTTTAGCTAATCTTTTTAAATTGAGATAATGTTTTAATCTAACCTTATCCTAATCAGAATATCCCAACTTCCCACATTTTAACTTGATTGAGATCCTATCACCATGAAAACTGTAAAATCATCTACTATTGTCAGAGGGAAATGTAGTTGGCTGTCAGGGATTCAGAGTAGTGGTCAGTTCTTTGACATTTCCTGTCCACTTCCTACCAAAACCCATCTTTTACAAGCCTGAACTCCAATAGAATCTTTTTGATAATTCCATTTGAGATAATTAAAACCTTTCAACGTGAAAACTGTAAAATCATATTGTAAGTCAGAGGTTGTTGTAGCTAGCATACTAGAATTCAGGGTATTTATATTTATTGTCTTATGACTTTGTGTGTTTCAGATCCAATGTATTCTGCAAGATGTCGGGTCTTCAATCGCTACACCTAAGAGTTCAGCAAGGGAGAGTCACTTGAGTATGTCATCATTTGCATTATTTCTCAATTGCTCAGGCATACAGTAAAACTTGTCTAAGAGGTGTATTATATGAGGAATTGTTAAAAACTCATATCTACTACAGTAAATTGGAACATGTCTAATCTGAACACCACTGGGACCAGCAAAAAGTGTTCAGATTAACAGGTGTTCACATTTCAAGGTTTTTTAATCATGAGCCAATGGGAGATAATAAAAAATAGGGACTGAGTAAAAGTGTTCATATTGAGAGGTGTTCAGATTAGAGAGGTGTTTGGATATACAGGTTTAACTTTATCGTGAGAGTGAAGTTTCATTTTTTTTAATCATTTATTTCATGAATTAAGTTTACGGTTAGTAATACATGTTATACCAACTAGGTTTCATTAGTGATGGTGTCAATGGGGAGCTATTTAGCTAATGAAGCATTGAATTTGATAAAACTTCATCTAACAGAAAGTAATGACATTAATTAATTTCCAATAATGGGTGATAAGTAAAACCTAATAAGTAGCTTACACTGAAAGATGTTATTTGTCTTACCCTACAGAAAATGATCAGGCCTAATCCACTTTTTGTGGAAGTTTTGGAGAAACAACTCTAATTTTGTTTGTGAGTGAAGGAGAATTTCATCAGTGAAGAATGTCAGGTTTTTGAAAAGTTCAAGCTGAATGCAAATCAATGTTTCTAAACCTTTGTTATATCATAGTGATCAATGATTTTGAAGTCATAGCAGAAGCAAGAAAACTGACAAATCAAGTTATTTAATCCATTCTGTGACGAAGAAATTGCCATGTTTCTATTGTTCACATGTTAGATTTAAAATGACCAGTCGTCAATTTTTTTCAGGTAATGTTCTTTTATTTTACTTGATGTAATGGTGAAAGTAACGTGGTGATATTTATCGTAATAAAGAAGCCAATTTGATACAACTTTATCTAATTGAAAGTAATGAGACACATTAATCCTATTGGGTGAGAAAATAAACCTAATTACGACAGATTATAGTGCAAGTCTAACCCTACCAAAATGATCATGCCAATTCCACACATTCTCTCTATATTTTCAATAAGCTTACCAATTTTCTTGCATTTTTATACAATTTAGAGTATTTACTACATTTGAGTTAACATTTTTACTTTTTGTTTCCACTTTTTTACATATGAACAATTGATGACTTTGTTTCTATTGGCTTTTCAAATGCATATCATCAATTTCAATTAGCGTTACAGTCTTACCTCGGCTGACTCTCAGGCTTATTCCATTCCAAAGGACATTACTAATTGATCCCTGTCAAATCTAATCTTAACTTTATAAAATCTTAATGAGAAGAAATTGATGGAAATTGAGAGCAAGGACAAGTCTAGATCTCGGTTTGGAGAACAGTCTCATGGGCTCATAATTATTTTTATAAAAACTAAAGAAATATCACCCAAATTAAATAAGGAGTAATCGAAAGAGGACATTTAAATCTACAAGATGTAAAAATATAAAAATTGTCAGAAGCAGGCGTAATGTGTAGTAGACTGATTCAATAAAAGACAAGTCTCGATTTGGACAAAAAAGTTCATCAGTGTACTGCGCTAATAATGTTTTATGAAAAATGGAGAAATATCACCCAAATTAGATTATGGATATTTAAAAGAGGATATTTAAATCTACAAGATGTAAAAGTATAAAAATTGTCAGAAGCAGGCGTAACGTGCAGTAGACTGATTCAATAAAAGACAAGTCTCGATTTGGAGAAAAAAGTTAATCAGTGTACTGCACTAATACTTTTTTTATGAAAAATATAGAAATATCACCCAAATTAAATTATGGATATTTAAAAGAGGACATTTAAATCTACTAAATGCAAAAATGTCAAAATTGTCCAAAGCAGGCGTAATGTGAAGTAGACTGATGAACTTCAATCTCCAAACCGAGACTAGTCTTTTCAAAAAATTGCAGAGTTGAATACTGAGGTAGAGACCTTTTTAAGTCTCTGAAAAGTCGAAAAGGAGTTGGGTTAACTAAAACAAAGAAAAAAACTATGTGATAATTGTTGAATATGTAAACAAAAATACCCAAGACCAAAGAGTACTACAAAACACAGTATGCAAAAAACATAATAGTGTAGCCATTGGTCAATGGTCATGAAGAAATCAAATCTCCATTGTCTCAAACTATTATTTATCTAATGTCAGGCCCGTAGCCATAGGGGGGGGGGGGGGGGGGGGGCTCGGAGGTTCGAGTAAATTCTGACTACACTCCTGAATGTACAGCAAGGTCTATTGAACACTAGTTATTTTGTGAATGAGTCAAGTTAATGTCTACACGTGCCATATACTGATATATATTTCAGGTTTGACAGAGTTCACCAGTGAAAATGTGAAGGACCTTGAAACCTGGATAGACCACTACACCAGTCAACTACCACCTCTACAGAACTTTATATTACCTGTAAGCTGGATTTTATTCCGTGTTATCTATTGAAAAATCAAAATGTCAATGACAGTGCTGTGTGCATTAGGTTTGCTTAAATTCCAATGAAATTCTGTATTTACATCTTGGTATACTCAGTGTATGAGCATGAATGATGTCTAATCAATTTTGAATTAAAAATTTTTTGTGTGGTGACATACATGTATAGTTATAGGCACCATTTCTTGTGATGCGTGGTCAAAAGTTGGTGGTGGCATCTGTGACAAATTGTTACATTTTAGCTTCTTTTGTAATACCTCACCTTGTGAAAATATTTTTGTCATGTTATGCCTTAGCTTGTTTTATTCGTTTTGCAGTCTGGAGGCAAATGCAGTGCATCTTTACACTTAGCTAGAGCTGTTTGCAGAAGAACAGAACGCAGGTATGCGAAAAATGCGAAAATTATCATCATGGACATTTCATTTCTTTCCATGGCACCAGCAAAGTCCAATGTCTCGGATGGATGTTTAATTTCCAGCCTGTTTGATACTTTTCTCAACAAAATTTTTAACAATGCCTAACTTTTTAGCATTTTTGAAAAATTGCATTTGGATTTCTTTAAGTCTCCTCTCGTCTTATCAACTGAGAAATAAATGCTGACATTAGTTATAGCCATTTAGAGGCTGGTGGGTGACATCACCTTAAGATTCTGTAATTTCACAACTCCCATAAAAAATTGTCTACCTCGGGGTATACAAAAGAAAGTGAGACAAGGGTATAAAGACAGTATCTCTAGCTATTGGTAGATATAATTTATTTCCCTTAAGATATACAAAAACTCATAACATAACTTTATACATTTCAGAGTTGTTCCTCTTATGAGGCATGGTGAGATGGACAGTGCCCCAGTTAAATATTTAAACAGGTAAGTGTCAGCCTGTTTCTAATTTTGTATCATGTTGGGCAGGCTTTGAACATACTTTGAAACCCGGGCTTTGAACTCTGGTCAAAATGTCATTTGGAGTATTATTCGGCAGAAAACTTGATTTAAAGATGGCGAACAGGGCATAAGTTACAAGAATCAAGAGTGACAAGGCTATGATTCAGTTTTTACACTCTGGGCCCATTTTCTTAAAACATCAGTCTAATTTTGAACGAACTCTGACCTTTTTTCAGAAATTTTAAGGTGAATACCAGTTTTGATGGTGAACACTTCCTGGATTGAAATATCTTAAAGCCAATAGTAGGTTAATGTAAATTGTATACTTACATAAAACCCTAACAACTCCACTATCACCCTGGATTAGCCTGACTACGGTAAAGTCAGATACCGTTGTCACAAATGGCGGACATAACCGTCGCTTCAATTAGATTTTCATGAACTGTATGTTTAATAGAGCACCTAGACTAAATTCCTTTGGAACAACAATCAATCAAAGTGTCTTAATACTCATTGTACAGTTAATAATGTTCTACCATCGAAATAAAGTCTTTAATTTAACCGATCAAAATGAGATACGGGACAACGGACACTGTAATTACCATATGCCGTTGTCATTCTAAATTACTCAAATTCAGATTCCATTGTCATTGACGATATCGAAGAGGCTATATTGTGGCGATTCACGACCCAATTTGATAGAAAATGGGATTTCATATGATACATTATTACAAGAGCTTAATGCATGCACAGAATTTACGACGATAAAATCCCATGAAATGAGGACCAAGTGATTAAACAGTTGAAGCGACGGTTATGTCCACCATTTGTGACAACGGTATCTGACTTTACCGTAGTCAGGCTATTCCGGTGTGACTATAATATGTTTCTCTTAATTCCAGGCTTAGTGACTATCTATTCACAATAGCAAGGTATGCTGTATTGAAGGAAGGAAAGACTGAACAAATATATAGGAAGATAACACATGACGCTGAAACTAAGGACTCCTAGCATTAGCAACACATGACATCATTATGAAACATATGACATAATTGATGTTTGTCAACACCATGTGATTTCCATGACATCACAATGAAGCAAATGATACAGTGAAGTGATATAGCATGTCATAATGCACTAATAAGAGTTAAAACAATGGAAAGCTTATCCATTTAATATTCATGTTTGTGTTTTGAGCAGTTGAAACTTTAACAACCCTGGGGTCCATTTTTGGAACTGTTGCAACTTACGATTTGATCACACATCATTGTTTGCCAAAAAATAGACAATGGTTTTCTCGAAATCGTAAGCTATGATCATACTAAAAATGAATCCCTGGATAGCAAGTTGCTTTTCCATGCAGCTAGCCTTTGGATTTAAGTTAAGGTAGCTCAAGCTGTAAAGCAGCAGTATATCATCTCTTCCAGTAGAGGTTATGGAACCCAAAATAGCTGATTTAGCTATTTGATGGACCCTACAAAAACAGGCCTCAAAACATTAATTTTTATGTCACTACCACAAGTGGTGATATATTTTATGTCACCACCACAAGTGATGATATATTGTTATAGTCTCCAATTTTTTCAGGCTGGTGTTTGGCAGTTGGTGTTTGGCATCTGTAAAAGCATTCAGCGATTGGCTTCAGTAACAAATGACAGTTGGTGACATTTTGCATGTTAATGCCTTGTTGTTTTTAGAATGGGGATAATGTTATTTAGGATATCACAAGAGATTGATTTCATATCAAGTGACTGCTGGACTCGCAGTTGACATTCTTTCACTTTTGTTAACACAAAGCATAACTTTCTGGGTGGTGACATTTTGACATGATAATACCTTATCCTTTTTACATTACTTCTATTCTATGGTTTTTTGCAGTATACTGTTTTGATAAAATAAATAATATCTCTGAATCAAAAAATGTATTTGGTAAACTGTATTGTCATTGAGAGAATTAACACAGGAAGAATGAATTAAATACTCCCCCCAAAAAGTTTGGCAACATGAACTCACAATTGGACCAATACAAATGTGTTTAAGTCTGTGTTAATGTTTCTTTATCTTCTGACTTAATGTAGTAGTATTTTTGTAGAGCTAAAATACCTCATAAGGCTAATTATATGAGTTTTTTACATTTTCTGTGATGATGCCCACATGCAGAAACTTCATAAAATTCAAACATTAACAGACTTAAACAGGTAATTCAAAGAGGAGACAGGGTGCCAACCTTTTAGAGGGGGTGGAGCGTAATATGAACAAATTATGTTTCTAGGGAAAGGGACACACAAGATTTTGAGCTTACTAAAGGTCGTTGACTGTGTGGGTAATAACTTGAACACTGTTCATCAGATTTTGTTCAGATGCCACAATCTACTCTCAAAACCCAATTTAATTGTCAGACATCTGTAAGGCTTAAATGTATCATTTATAAAAAAAAAAAATCAACATAACACAGAAAGTATATATTTGACTATTGCAATGGTTTTATTTTTTTCACATTTTTGGATGAACTCTTGATATACACTGCTTTTAAAATCTTGTTTGTTTTCTTTCTATTGTGGTTACCATGATAACAATTGTTTTCAATAAATAATATAATCTCATTTGAAATTGGCATCAAGGTAACCGAAGGGACATTGTTGCTACAGCAATGATTGATATGTTCCCATGACAATTAAACTGTTGCTATAGCAACCTATCAATAATACCCTTATTGTCTCATATTAATTGAGGTAGCGATTCTTTAAGCAGGCTGTTGTTATTTTTGATCTTGCTAATTTACAATTTGGCATATAAAAGACCAATTTCTAATTTTTAATTGACAAACTTGGGTTTGTTGCTATAAATTCTTGCGTAAGCATTTTACTAAAATTTTACTATTTACTACGTTGACCTCAAGTTCATAATATAATACAGTATTTAGCTTTTACACCTTTAGTATGAGATAGCATTGTGGTCATGTGTGTGATAAACTTATATACATGTTGCCTGAAAATAATATAAAAGGCTGTTTGATTAAAGCAACTTCATTTAAATTTCTGTTCGATTTTAGCAACTTCATTTTATCAAAATTCAAAAATCCGACAATGAAATTTTGGAAATTTGAAAGTTGGAATTTTTATTACTTCAAAAATGACATGACCACAACGCCATCTATTTAAGGTATCTAGTTCATCTACATATTACTAAGACCATATAATAAGCAATATATAATATATCTACAACTTCCTTTTTACATATCTCGCCTCGTCTTAATCTATGCAATAAATATATTATTATGTAACTAAATCTACCCATAGTACAATAATGGTACTTGCTCTGATTACAAGTCATTCTAAAAAATTGCATAGCTCAATATTTAATATAAAATTCTTGATCCCAGATGATTGTTGAAACATGGATTTTTAAAAAGACTGTACATAATATATAATGATAGAAAGTGTAAGATTTTGCATTAAAGATTTCTGAAATGATTTAATAATGTATAGCATTGTAAAGCATACATTCTAAAATGCACTGTATAAACAATTATAAATGTAATCGCTTCACCCCTGAAAAATTCTATTTTCACAATCTTCAAAAATGGTCCACATAATTTGCTTGAATTTTAGAAATCTCTGATAAAATATCAAACTTTCGAAAATTAAAATTTTTATTGATGAAAATCATGAAAATCGATGAATTTTTCAATCAGGTTACTACGGAATATAATCCATGTGTTGGGCCCTATGTACATACATGGAAATAAATGCATTTTGGTTTCAGTTGTGTTCATAATATAGCCCTTAATTGGGCATCACACATCTCCTTATTTGGGCATAATGAACCCACAATCGGCACCTAAACTTCTTTGCAGTTGGTGTTACAAATTAACCTCTTAAAATACCATAACCACATTAGGAATACAGTTGTATAAAATGCTAATAAAAAGAGAAATGGAACTGCAAGACAACAGCTCTAAACACAGTCCATTTAAAGCTGTAAACCTCCGTCTGCAGAAACACATTCCATTTTCAAATCTTCATATTTAAATGCATAGTTAAAATTAATGTAGAAGAAAATCTGTTTCATTAATGAATCCTGAGTGAAATGATAATTGTCATATCATAAACTCATGAAAGGCAAGTATTAAAAATCAGGGATTAAAGAGGCACATGCCGATTTCCTAATTTCACCTGGGTAGTTTGCATATAAGAATGCATCGAATACCATGGCCAAAGCCAGAATCTAAAAATAGGAGAGGCAAATATGAAGCAAAAAGTGAGGTCAAGTCAATATAATTCAATCATACAACTTGATCTATGGTTACAATTTGAAAAATTAAAACTTTCTGCAAAATGTTTGTGAGGCCTCGTGCCTGGCTACGCCCATGAATCTTTTCAAAATGAAAAATACTTCTGATAGAGCAATCAATTCCAGGTGACTTCTAAAGTATAACAATAATAAAAATGACATCAGAAATCAGTATGTGTCTCTTTAAATATGATATATTTAGAGGTGATATTCGGTTTATATACAAAATAATAAAACTGAGAAAAATAATAACAAGTGGCGGTACAATTCAAAATTGCCAGATAGTGATCGATAATGACAGTTCATTTGTAATTCATACTGTATTGTATCAAAAATGCAAATTCAAGATATACTGACCAATAGAAAATGAGTAATTTACATATATGAATACTGTGGTGACACCTATATGGTCATACTGCATCATGTGGTGACACCTATATGCTATACAAAGTACTACATTCTGTAAAGCAGCCATAAAGTACTTAACTGAATATATTGACTCAAATGACATCTATCTTTACAATATTCATGGAAGTAAAGCATACAAATTAAACATTTACTCGTGATACTCTGGGGTCAGATTTTGTTACGATTGCAGCTTCCATTCCCTCAAAACCATTGTATTCTTGGAACAACAACTTTTGACCAAATCTCAAGCTACAATAGTTCCAAAAACTGAACCCTCTATTTCTGGTTAAGAGCATAGCACGTTATACTGTTATCCAAGAGTATTCTAGTTAGATCTAACAGGTAGTTTTGATAACCATCTACATTATACTTAATTAAGTGTACTGTAGTGTATAGAGCTAGTTACCAGTAGACATTATATTGTTACATCAGTCCAAATTAGTAACATGTAACAATTTGTCACAAGTAACGCATATTGGTACATCAAGAGTCATTTCTGAAAATTCAGTTAAGTTCAGCCGTATGATTTTTTGGGAGCCATTACCTAGGATTACAGTACAGTACAGTTGTATTTACACAGATTGCATTTTATTTTCATGACCTATTAAGTCTTGTGCACACATAATCATAGTCTCATGAAGACTATCCATAGCCTTGATATAGTCAAATTAGTCATATGAAATGATTAGTCACATATGACTATTAAAACTATTTGTATGAATTTGGAAATCTGATAAACTGACTATATTCTTGTACAGAGTTAAAAACACAGTACGTAAAATTTAAAATGAAGTGTGAATATGCTAATAACTAAAATATGGTACATTGATATAGAGTGCCTTCTCAATATGATGAATTCGAGTTGTACATGGAGAGTGTCTCTAATATGATGATGTCACAATATGACTGATGATGTCATAATATAGACAATAGATGGCGACTGTCATGACTTAAAGATTTAAACGAAGATAAAATCACGTGCACCCTTCCCGCAGTTGCGTTCTTGATGATACTCGACGAGTTCCCATTTTCCATGACAGCCTATGGCATTGACGGCATTCCATCTTGTCTCCATTCTATGCACTCCATGGCCCTTGCATCTGACTGTAGCCTTGTCCATAGCAACCTGTTGACACTCTACGCAGATTGTGGAGCCCTTTGTCAGGACGTTAGACCAATTTAGCTTGCCTGGTTTTTTAATTAGACAGCTTTTCCTGGTGTTGGTGATTCTGAATGTTGCGCTGTATCTGCAAATATAAAAAAATAACCTTTTACATTTTTCATCCAGAACATTAATCTTCCTACGTGCCTTGGATTTATATAAAATAGTCACCTGGGAAAATATCAAAATATAAGATTCAAATACTGTGACCATTATGATCAGTTAGAGTCTCATTTACCAGTTTTTGTAGAAGTAGTGTTGAGTCAATAGTAAATTACTCATGAATTGGTTTAATAAATAAATAAATAATAAAATAAATAAATTAGCCAACCGCCTGTTAAAATCCAAGCAATCTGAAATACTTTATAACAAAAATTCAATCAAAGTAAAGATAGAAGCAAAGGATAAAACATCAGTATGTATGTCCCATCAAATATTTGATTTTATTCTCAACATTCTCAATGTATACTATTAGCTATCCCATAATGCAACACCAATGTGCAGACGGGCAGCAAGCACAAATGAAATATGTGGGTGTAAACACCATATACATGTGTAACCGCAAATAAAACACAAACATAGTCATTGGGAATGCACATAAAATTGCTATTGGTCACATTTTTCAGGATCTATTAGTTTTTAAAACATGTAATTTCAAATTGCCAATAATGTTTTGAACACTATTATATGCCAGTAATAAGGGGTGACTTAGAAATTGGAAAAATTCAACACAGGACCACACTCTCTTTTGAATGGGAATCAATTCTGGTGTTTCTCTTGGTAAAAATAAAGATCAGTCATTTGCAAAAATTGAATGTATGACCAGTTGTCGTAGCAACAATTGTTTTCCGAGAATATAAACTGCCTTGCAAATCTGCTGGGACTGACTTTTATCTTTTTTACACAGAAGAAACTACTCATTCAAATTCTACGGGGGAAAGTGTGATATGGATCGCCATGATCAACTTTCCGGAGCACACTGTTCTGATCTAAAAAATCGTGACCACATTAGTATTTTACTCTCGGAGAGGGTTCTCTAATTAGCCCACAAAAACCTTAGGGTTTTACATTATTTTGAATAAACACATGGTAGGCACTTTCTTGCGGTTAATTATCGGAGATTTGTGGTTATTTTTCTATATTAACTAACATGGAACACATGAAGGAGGATAAAAATTGATGTCTAAAGTTGAAAAATATCAATAACTTCGGGTTGTGTTTGTTTTATATTCGGGAACTACCTAATTTCTACTTTCTATTCATTCGCCAAGACTAGATGATATGACACGATATATAACCCCTATTCATTATAACTATTCATTTTATGAAAAATGTGTTGATTAATTCCATGAAAAATTCTCTTCTGGATAACTTTTTTATTTATTTGTTAAGATTAGATGAGAAGAAATAATATATAAACATTACAACTATTCTTTTGATGAAAAATTGTGTCAATTAATTCAATGAAAAATTTCTGAATTCTGGTTAACCAAAAAAGTCTGACGAAAATAATTTACTGCGAACAGTTTTTTACCTAGCAGGATTTTTAACAAAAAATATGACCGCATTGTGTGATCTGAAGCAAGACTAATTGGCTCCAATTTGCCAGTCAGATTTAATTCAATTAAAGAAAGTAGACACTGTTATTCCCAAATGTCTAAAAAGTTCCATTTTATATAGAAATAACAGGAACCCAAGAAGCACATCACGAACATGAGCTTTTAAATGGGTGTTTCTACCAAGTTTTAATTTGGGTGAAGAAAAGTTGAACTTGGCATCCTGTGATTTTTTTAAAGGACTGATGCCACACAAATATGAGCTAAAAACCAAAAGAAACAATAGGTACATTTGTACTGAACTAAGTGGACTTTCATTCCATTATACTGAGTTATTTTCGATTTAAAGTTTGATGAATAATATGAAACATCCACTGTCTATGGCGGGTTGTAAATCAAAATTATAGCTAAAACAAAGCATTCTGGGTAATTGAAAAAGACGTTAATGAATGCAATTAGCAACTCAGCCCAGGCTGGCCATTCATCCTATCGTTTGTTGTTACTAAATCTGACCATAAAATGAAAATGCTTCCAAAAAGTTTAGAATTAACAACCCTAAATATGTATCTACTGGGTGTCTCAAAAAGTACATGTATATAGAATTAAGTATTCATTGATACATTGAGTTCATCGTTTTATATATCCCTCACTCCAAAGTCCTTGAATATCAAAATGCAGATTCATTTGATATTGTCAGTGGAACATATTTTCTAAACAGATGGTTTATAAAATACATAATGTTAAACCAAGTACCTATATTAACAGCTTAACTAGTACATGATTTTGGGTTATGAAACTCACTGTCATAAACAGCAATAATTTCCCCAAACCATAACAAGCATCATATACAAGTTATACCGGGGTATGTACAAGAGTATGAAGTCACTATAATGTTAAGCCAGAATAAGAGCTCATTAAATTAACAGAACCAGGAATCCCTAAAAATGAATCTAAAATAAAAGTTCCCATCATGCAACAGCTGTAACATGATTAAATGCGCCATCTATAGTTCCTTAACATATATACCATGCCATAGACTCATATTTTCAAATATTTCATTGTTTACCCAAAAATAGATTAATTTGTAATGCTGTGTGCAAAATCAACATAGACTACTAAACCTTTTGGGTAAAGCAAGCCAATGAAATTATGAAAACATTTATCTGAGGGAAAGATTTCTGAGAGGGTAGGGTCTGAAACCATCTCGCAAATGACATCATTGCAGTCGAGCATTATCATTGGATGTCACGGAACAGTGATGAATAAGAATATAATGATTCATAATATCATGATCGTATGACAGAAGTAATCACATGACCCCAATGACGACTGCGTGACTTCCATGACGTGAAAATACAAGACTACATGCTAATTATATAAAATCTGTATTAACTTGGCGCCTGAAAATGCCTCATTCTGAGTCCTGCAAGGAAAACAACAACAATGAATAATAAAGTAATACATCAATAAAAGAATTATATATCTAAGAAACAATAAGGAACATGTCAATATGATGATGGATGCCCATGAAAACATAACAAATTACATTCTCAAGGGGGGTATACATGCTTAATTTTTTGATAGCCTGCATCAATTTGTGATATTTAAGGGGGGGGGTGTCAATCTGAAATTATTATTTAATGTTTTTGGATAAACATCAAAATATTGACCTGGTCTCCAAAGCAACAAACTTTTTTAACAACAATTCAAAAAGTGTGTAAAAGAAAAATACTAATAAAGTAAGAATAGTGAAAATAAAAAAATGAATTTAAACAACTGAGAAAATCCCCAAAGCCTATAAAATGCCTACAAAATGGGTCTACAAACTATAAATATAAATACTTTTTATTTCCATATAATAAATAGAAAAATGTAGATCTCTTAAGGAGTGACGTCATGGTGGTATGAATTATGAATTATATTACATCATGTAAAAGAATAAAACTTATGCTATAATCTAAAACCACTAAGGGCAACATTAAAAACACCAAATGCTTCATATATCAAAATAACATGAGAAAATGAATAGAGCCACTTATTCCCAAATCAAAGAAACATGTAGGATAATATCCCAGAATTAGCAGCTGCAACCACAAGACACATGGTGCCTCTCCTCTGAGGGAAAAATCATGGCGGTCATGTTTTGAAATGCAAAATAGAGTGAAAAAGAGTGGAAAAAGCAAGGACTTAAGTAACCAGACATGTAGTAAACATTCCAAATTGTACAAAAATCGTATAAAATCAAGCAGTTTATTCAAATTTTAGAGAGAAAATGCATAAAATGGCATGAGCAGACGGACATTTTTTTCTCATTGTAATATAAGGATCTGGCCAGAAGTAATTGCAAAAATGTTATTCTATCCTTGAGGGTATAGATCAGGTACTGCCTATGAATAACTAAACAAGAACCTCTCCACAGGTGTTTTGTAACACAAGTTCTTGTCTTTTGGCAATTTATGAGGAGGCAGCAGAAAATAGCATATGTCCTCACAAAAGACAAAAGTCATAGGAAAACAAACTTCATAATTGTTCCTTTGAATCTTGGCACATTGGAATCCCATATATTATATTAAAATTTATGTATTATATATATAATATAACTTTTTATTGACATATAGTATCATAACATGATTACATTAGTCAGAACTATGGTAGACTACATATCTAAACTACAAAACACCAACTAAACTAAAAAATACAAAAAATATATAAAAATATATATGGTAACAATAATAGTGTGGTGCACACACAATGCATTATGACCATGCTAAATTCTTAAATGAATGGTAAATGAATTTGCCAATATGTCTTTGCAAGGTTACATTTTTATTAGAAATAAGATTGACAAATAAATTTTCACTTTGTAAATCCAAGTTAGGTAAAATTTCACGGGCTTTTGTATATAATATTTGCCTATTCTCATCATTTTTTGTACAAGCTAAAAAGAAATGACATTATTAAAGAGACCAAAAGTATTTCCCTCTATTGACCCCCTCCCTCAAACAAAAGACACCTGGGGACATCAACCTAATAATATCAACAAATAATAAAGCAAAATTGTTATTTAAGTTTATGGGTTCATGTCAAAAATAAACACACACATACAAAATCAGTGTTTAATAATTTTAAACTGATCATTTTAATATAACAGTTATTTTTTTTCTTTACTTTATAATAAATTACTGATTTGACATGAAACGGAAAGAGAGTAAAACCAGAACTTTACTGTTTTCAAATAAATTATAAAAAAATCATAAATTATAGACGGCAAAATATCAAACAGAACAACATAACAACAACAGTTACAAGACTGGAAGAGACATAGCGACCAAATTTCGAAAAGGAATCCAAATTGAACGTCTCGGCTTTTTGCAACTCAGACATTTTTATTGCAGCGGTCTGTGGATGTTTTATAAGGACATTACCAAGGTGGTGTTAAGGATAGCTTTACGTTTGGAATGTTTATTGTGAGTCTTATTGCACATATCAACTCTAAATTGATTTAAAGAGGAATCAAATGCTCGTAAAAAAGAACTTATCGTTTTGTACTACACTAGATCAAGTAGATTCACTGGAATTACCCCTGAAAAGACGATCATGGTGACCATGCCTATTTCTTGCTATTTCTCTCTAAGAATGAACTGCCTGATTTTTTGATATTTCTACATAATTTAGAATGTATTCTACATGACAGATTAGTTTATTCCTTGCTTATTCCACTCTTTGTGATTGTATTTTGAATTTCAAAACATGACCACAATGAATTATTTTCCAAAGGTAGCGCTGAAGATGTCTTTGCATGTATTGTGTTTCATGAGCAGCCCTGGATTCAAGGTTGACTCAGCAATCATCATCTGGCTAAGTGCATTGATGTGAATGTCATGCTCATAGGCATGTATAGTAATATATATAGTTATTGCCAATATATTTCTATCTGAAGGAGATATGTATTTTCTGGTTACAATATCTGCAATATTCAGAAATCATAATTCAATCTAAGAATGAAGTAATTCAGAAAATGAGAAAGGTACTGCGTGATCTAATGTTGTTGGACGGATAGACGGATAAATGGACAGTCAGACACTGTGTGAGCTAATAACAAAACAACAACAAAGACAATGTTTTGGCAGTCCAGTCTGATAGTGAGATAGACCTTTGCCCAGGTGTAGTAAAGAAATACAGGCTGGATTTCCATTAACTCCATTCTGGGATGTCTATTCCAATTTAAAAAATAAACTGGCTGATGTTCCAGCTTTTCCACACTATTTTTCTCTAATCTTTGAATGGACTATCTAATTTTCTTGCATTTCTGTACATTTTAGAGTGTTCACAAAATGTCTATACACTTTATTTTATGCTGATTCCACTCTTTTCCACTCTATTTTCATTTTAAAAAACATGGCCACCAAGATATTTTTCTCAAGAGTAGACTTCATTAAATCATCACAGACCAAAACTAGGGACCTTGTCTCTATGAATAGACACAAGTATTTGCTAAACAAAACATTGTGATTCAGAACTTATCTCCATGGGAAAAATGAAGACAGCAATGTTGTCCGTGATAAATGAACCCATTTCAAAGGTTGCATATTATGGGCACATTCATTGTGACCCAGGTGTAAAATCCAGGTGAGGTCCAACACAAATATGTAAGAAATATCATAAGGCAGCATGTACAACAACAAACACATGCATCAAATAATGCTGAAATCAATAGATTTTAATGACATCCAGGTGAAAAATGAGAAAATATCCTTGAAATATGCTTGACCTGTTTCCCAAAATAATCTCATACAAACAAGTCTTTTGAACTTGTAAAGGAAATTCTTTACCAGCTCTTAACCACCAGGTCTCATAATATTCAGAGTACTGGGCGACACAAATAGATCAAATGTTATGGTGGTCATGTTTTAAAAAGCAAATTAGAGTGAAAATGTGGGAAATTTGCATGAATTGAAATTAACAGACATAAAGTAGACACTCTGTATTATGAAAAAATGCCAGAAAATTAAAAACTTCAATCAAATTTTTGAGAGAAAATAACCATATAACAGAATGAGGATTTAAGCAGACGGCTAACCAGGACAAAGGTGACGTTAAATTACAAAGGTATTTCCTCCACAGACCACAGAGTGCCTGCCACAGGTATCTTGAATCTCAAATATTAATAAAATCCAAGTTCATGACACTTTCACAATATAAAATTGGAGGTTAAATACTTTTAAATTATTAATACGTAAAATACATAAAAACTGTATTTCAACTTAACATTTTCTCTTCTAGAATATAACAGATCAATAAAGGTATTGTTTGTTTGGTTTGTTTGTTTGATAATTTGTTGCTTGTGTTGTTGCTTGACAAGACCATAAAATAACACATGTCTCAATGTCTCCCAAAGTTCATACTCTTATCTTTGGTGTCCGTGACTTAACAATATGGGACCTAATGGGCAAGTCTAGATGTACACATATTTACCATGGACCACAGGTACACACATGTGTCTCAGGTATTTGATACTCTTATATAGTGCCTGGAAACCAAAGACACCCTGACATATGAAGACATTCTGATCTCAACGTCTAAGCATCTCTCATGTAGCCACAATGACCATATAGATACTCACGAGAATAATTTACTTTGGGTGGGTCATGTTTTTGCCTTCCATGGTTTGTAATAACCTTTTATCTTTCTCCCTTTGGCGCATGAGCTCATATTCAAAGCATGTTTTGAGTATTAATGCCCCAATCTCTGTGCAATTAATTATGCATCCATAAAACATAATGTTTTATCATTTGTTTGTTTAATGTTTCGTGTGTCATGTGATCATAAGTTTTCACAGCGACCAAATAGAGTTCAAGAACTAGAGCAATAAATTCCTAATTGCTTCTGAATCAAAATGCAAAGATTTCTTGGAAACAATCCAAGAATATTTCACCATCCACGAAAGAAAGATCACAAATGTCATGTTTAAAGTACAAAATAGAATGGAAACACCAAGGAATATACACATGTAGTTATCAATCCGAATCGTGTAGAAATGTATGAAAGTCAGACACTTCGTTAAAATCTTAGATCAAGAAAAGGGGAGTGAAATAAGTAAGCACTGAGATGAATGACGTGAGGACATCATCATGTGATTAACGCCATTAAAAATTCTTTCCTAATTAATATATACAAACAATGATCATGAGTTGCTCAATTTTGTTGTTAGATAAAATAAACTTAATTCTTGGTTGTTATCCAGGATAGATTTTTTCCTAGTTTCTCCCCAGAGGAGGTATTCTCCCACAGGGCATTGTTGTTTGTGTTATTGGGCAGCATGTTAACCTGATTAGAGGGATGATGGGATGAATGAACCATCATTGCTTGGTTTATTGTCCTCAGACCAGAATAATAATAACATTTTCAAAACATGAAATTGCATCTTTTTATCAAAATTCACTGAATTCTAGGTTCTGGGTTCTTTAAAGTTTCTCTAATGTTTCCCTTTGTGTTTTATTACAAATCCTTTCATTTGTTTCATTGGTGTGGAAGCACAATACTTAGATCAAGTATGATATTAAATCAGAATGTCATATTCCAAATAAACATAGTTTGTCATGTCCCAGATTGTGTTCTTGAGCTCCTACTCAAACAATGAACAAGTCTTGTTTGGCATCCACCCACCCATCCACACATACAGATGAATACACACGCATCAGCACAAGATGACGACAATAGAGCAATTTGAAAAAGTGTGATAAAAACTGGTTTGATTCATTTTAAAAGGAAATGATGATAAACACTGAAAATTTTTGACATATTACTGACCATTTAGGTCTACAAGCTGCAACAAAGATACAAAAAATAGAACTGCGTGTGGTGGCTAGAAATTATTGTGACGCCAAATCTTACTTGAGTTGTTTTTTGTTTTGTATATAAGGACATCTAATGGATTTGAGCTGGGTTTTTTGTTTTATAGATGAGGACATATAACCCTACAGCACCTGTATCAATATCAATTTTATTCATTCATTGGATCTGTCCTTAAAATTAATCTGCACCCCTTCCATGTTGAATTGTTGATTTTCCCCAAAATGGATTCTCTTAGTTTAATGCACAGATTCAAAAAGTGCCTCATGCAGGAACTTTAAAACATGTTGATATACATGGATAAATCACCCAATGAACTGTATTTCTTGTGGATGTGCTCCAGACTGACTTGTTGATTTTTTCCAGAACTTCAGAATGAAAGCTACTGCCGGCAGGCTTGATTGGTTTACGTTAGGTAGCCTTGTCCCAAAGAGAGCCTGACCCAAGTGCTTTTGTCTTCTGTTGAGAGCTTGCTTGGAATTTATCTCTATCTGATATTTCTTGAAACTAATGAGTTTTCCTCAAAATTATGATTTGGAAATATCACATTGGGTATTTCAATATATTATAAACCTAACTTTTACTTATTTGGCAAATATCCATCATTGAATTAAAAACAATTTTGAAAAGAAAGAAAATGTTACTTATTTTCCATTCTTTGAATTTCAAAAACGTGGCAACGGTTTGGTAATCGTGAACCCACATATACTGAAAGCACCAGGATCTCTTTTAAGCCCATTAACAATAAATGAATTAACTCTTAATGATAACAACAATGAATTTATCAAAACCTATTAATTATACAAGGAGAAAACATCCTTGTTATAAGACATTCACTTAAACGTTACTACAAACACTTTTATAACTTGGCACAAAAGTTTAGGCTTTTGTCACAAGAAAAGTGTCATAAAGTCATCCTTTTTATAAACTATTTCTCATAAAATCTGAATGGCATTTCTTTATTTTGAGCCATTTTCATACAATTTAGACCATTTACTATAGTCTGTCTATTTCATTCATTGCTGATTCCACTCTTTTGGGCTCAATTTCTCATTTTAAAACATGAACAACGTGAATTTTTTCTCACAGGTTATCAAAAGAACTTTTCAAGAAAGACATTTGGTTTCACCACAACATATGCCTTTATCTCCCTATGGTTTTTAAGTTCAAGTTTCTACCTGATATTTAAAAGAATGGGCTTCCTTTTTTAACCTTTGTATTTATTTTGTCACCGCAAGCCTACAAATTGCACTTATGGTTGTGATTTTAGACATGTATCATGTTTAAAATCTGTCAAAAAATAAGGTATATGATAACTATAAGAAAAATTACACGCAGTTAGTCAATTATAAATTAGAATGTTTCCTTCAATATGAACAAAGAATACTTGTTTTTACAAGTATATCTAATGAACTTAAGAATTTATCATTCCTTTCTAAGATCTTTTTTTCATTCACAACACCTTATGCCTAACACTTTGACACATTATCAACAACCCATTAGAAAAATTACAAGATAACCATGTTTCCAAATGTAAAACAAGGTGAAAAAGAGTGGAATTAGCAAGAAATAAAGTAAACAGGCATGTAGTTAACACTCTAAATTGTATAGAAATATAAGAAAATCAGATTGCTCATTCAAATTTTAGAGAAAAAGCATAAAAAGGAATGAACGTGATGATAATTTTTTCATGAGCTTGCACTGACATTGAACTTTGATAATAAATGTTGTATTTTTTCAATGAAAGGAAAACCGTGATGACATTTAGCACTATAATATAAATATAAAAATGTTTTGTTCGCACTTATTCTTTTATTTATTTATATTGAATGATTGAGTTTATTTTATGATAAGGTGATTTTACGTCAGATCACGTCACCTAGTTTCACGTCACGTTTTTACAACTCCGTATTGATAAACCCTTAACTTTAAAAACCAAACACTCTTAAAAACAAACATTGCAAAAGAATTGAAAATATGCCAATAAATCCACCTCACTTTCTATTCTACTAAACTCACTTTAACACAAGTGTTTCAGAGTGTATATAGCCTCTATATATCATTACAAATGATGTATTTGATTGTACTGCGAATTTTGCACTTGTTCTCAACCATCCTAAATATTGCTATGAAATAAATCATAATTGTTTTTTTCAACCTTTTCCTTTCAAAAAAGATGAGCTACCCTGATTTTCACTTTTCCTTCAAAAAAGATGAACTACCCTGATTTTCACTTTTCCTTCAAAAAAGATGAGCTACCGTGATTTTCACTTTTCCTTCAAAAAAGATGGGCTACCCTGATTTTCACTTTTCCTTCAAAAAAGATGAAATACCCTGATTTTCACTTTTCCTTCAAAAAAGATGAGCTACCCTGATTTTCACTTTTCCTTCAAAAAAGATGAGCTACCCTGATTTTCACTTTACACTTCAAAAAAGACATGAAAGATGAGCTACCCTGATTTTCACTTTTCCTTCAAAAAGATGAACTACCCGGATTTTCACCTTTCCTTCAAAAAAGATGAGCTACCCTGATTTTCAAAGGCCAGAAGTAATTAGATGAAGTTCAAAAGGATATGGGTAAGATATATGTTACGTAAGTGTTACTTATCAAACTTATCTACATTGCTTTATTCTACATGATCAAATTCCATCATCTGAACTGAGAGGGTTGTGTTTTCAAATGTAAAAATGTGAGAGAAAGAGTGGAATCAGCAAAAAAATAAAATTAATAGGCATGTAGTTAACATGTTAAATTGCATAGAAATGCCAAAAAATCATGACATTTATCAAAATTATAGTGATATAAATCCTAGAACAGACAGGACCACATTTTATCAAGATAGATAAATAAAAAATACAACATATGACAATACATAATGTACAATGACCTTAACAATCAAATAAAAATAACCTCATAAAATCAAATTGTTTCAAAATAAGTTAAAAAAAATGTTCTTACGTTGGTCGTTTGTCAACTGTTCCATATGTATAGTGGAAGAAAAGATTTTTCCTGATGTCTTTGCTGATATCGTATTTGACGTCTGATCTCCATCTTCCAAAGTTACCGGGAATAATTCTGGCAGTTTCTGAAATCACACAAATAAAAAATTAAGTACAGTTACCAAACCAAATAAAATTAATTGACAACAAATATCAGTCAAAGAAAATAAATAATGCGATGCTCCTTTCTTATGAAACCTGAAAATGAAATGCTCCAGCATTATGTAATTCTTACCCATTTCAGCAGGATCCGCTGACTTCGCCCTAGGTTTTGGGACACCCCGACGACGAGAATGTGTCACGTGATTAAAGTTTCTTCGTCGATGATCAACATTTGAGTTATAATCATTGTTTATTACATTATTTTTGTCATAATGTTTTTCTGCAACTTTGTGATGATTCTTTGAATGGTGTAAATTGTAAGCATTTGCCACGGTAAGTACAAAAACAAGCAATAACATGCAATTTGCCATTTTGAGTAATATTGAGTATTCTTGAGTGAGTATTCAGTCCTCTTTTCTTCTCTTCTGTTTTTTAAATAAAGAAAAAAATGTTTTTTTCAATAAGTGCAAATTAAGGTATCCAATTTAAACTCTCTCCAAGATCTTGTAAAATAAAGTAAAAATATTATCAAGGCTTTTATACCAAGATTTTTTGTTTTTTAGATTTAATAATCCAGGTTAGGGGCCCATACCCTACACCAACTGGCCCTACATCTGTTTTATATCAAAAATCTCAGATAACACGTGTATCTAATAATCAAACAAAAAAACTGAATCCTGATTGTAAGACTGACAATTAACGGGTCAAAAAAGGTGAAGTGGCTCCTTAAGGGAGAACATTCCAATGTGGTATAAACCAAAGATTCAACCTCCCATAAACAAAATAATCATATTTAGACTTAATGACCTTAAAATTGGAGGAAATCATAAAAAGTGATAACAAAACATTGAAACAAGGAAAAGATTAACCCCAAAGTTTCTAGGTAAGTATTTAATTAGCCTAAATATCCGTGTAGTTTTAACAATGAGGAAGTCTATAATTACGATTACTTAAATTCTTTCGGGAGTCGAGAAATTTTATTGGGAGTCGTAATAAATAAACACAGTCACTTCTAAAGAAAATATGTTCATTTTTGACTTTTGATTAAATCTGAGTCCCTCTTTAATGTAACTATTGAGAGACAGAAGAGCAAGTGTAAACACTGAAATTACAAAACACATCCCCCTCCCCTCTACCTTATTTACTTTCTTTTATAGAAATGGGGCATGTTGGGAGGGGGGTCAAGAGACTTGTACACAGGTGGTAGATATGTTGAACAATTAATATCAGATCATTATGTCTCTAAAAATCATTATAACTTAACCTCTAACTACATACTCGAAAAATCAATGAGTCATTAATATAAAATAGAGCAATATTCTGATTTGCACTGGCTCTCGGAGAAAAGTTGCACTTCATGGGGTGTCATGACCATAGATATCTATATAATTAAGTCAAATTGCCAATTTTCAAAATGATCATGGCGGTCAGGTCTATTTCATGCTTTTTCTCTCTAAAATTTGAATAAACAACCTGATTTTCTTGCATTTCTATATAATTTAGAGTGTTGACTACACATGTGATTATTTTATTCCTTGCTGATTTCACTCTTTTTTCCCTGATTTGTATTTCAAAAATGTCCAGTGTGGCATTTTTCTTGTGGTTTTTCTAATTAATCAATAACCAGGCGCCTGTTTGATACATTAAAATATTTCATGACTTATAACACAGGTCACATTTTCTTCTTAAAATATCAATATAGAATTAAGAGATACTTGTACAAAATTTAAGAGACCTAAATGAGAGATACTAGGTTGCCAATATGAAAACAAAACAAATATCTTTTATTCATTGGGTTCTCTTACATTCTGTTTGAATCGAATTGCATCATTATGATAAAGTTGATCGAGTCTCTTTTTACAAGTGTTTCTCTTGTAATGAATTCTTGATAACTCACCCCCCAGATAGTCAACATTAAGATTTCACAATGAATAGATTATTTTACCAATATCTGGTGCTTAATATCCTCACACCCCTCTTAGAAAAGATAATAATCTCATCTCAAATGATAACAATTTCTAATCCTCACACCCCTATAATGATCAACTCTCCAATCTTACCTCATATGAGACTGACTCTAACACCCCTAAAATAATGAATGATTCCATCTTACCTCAAGCAAATCCAAACTCCCAGTCCAGCCTTCCACCCCTATAATGATAATAAACTATCCAATCTTACTTCAGCTGAAACCACTATCAACCTTACACCCCTCTAATAATGGACTGATCCCTTTCTACCCCCAGGTGACTTTGACTTGGGAGATCAATCAATATATAATAGGTAAAAATGTTGAGGACAACATGACATAAGTCTCATTTCTGTATTGATAGACCAGGTATTGTTAACATTATAAATACAATTTAGAAAGGCAGGTGATTATGATGCCTGAGAGTATGGCATGGCAATTGTGAAGTTGTAATAATGACAATGATGATGCCGAAGCTGAAAATGATAAGGAAAGTGATGAAAATGTTAAAGATATTGAGAAGATAGATGAAGATGCCAACAATACTTTTGCATAGCTGAACAGGAGCTTTACTGACAAAAAAAGTATCTCCTACAAGCTCCATCTTTAGTAAACGACCAACATTATATGATGGTTTCTGAAAATATTGCTTATTTAACCTTGGATGAATGTTGTTTGCACTTGTACCCCCTCAATACATTTCCCCTGATTTATATTCCTTTCTACTTCAAAACATTCTAAATTACAACATAAACAAACACAGTTATGTACCATGTTATCATCAGCCATTTACGCTCCAGAGAGGCTACCCTGAACTCCAATAGGCTAGTTATGCCTACCTCTGGCAATTACAGAGGATTTGACATTTTTGACACTTTATAAAATGTTAACAATCCAAAATGCAATGTTAATTGTCTTTTAACTTTTCAGTCAAAAAATGTAGTGTCTTGATTTTCTGCATCTTCATACTCTCGGTCTTCACTGCGGGAGCCGATTTCCCATTTTCTGGGTAGATATTATATTTCGTTAACAAGGCTAGATCGATGAATTATCTCAATAAAGCATGGAAATGGTGTTTGACGTTTGTGCGCCAAACATAAAAATTAAGTTAATCCTAGAAAATGACGAACATGGGCTCATTCAAAGAAACAAGATTTATCATTTAAAACAATCAACAAAGTGCAAAGATTGATCAATTCGGAGAGATTCACGATCCTCTAATCCCCATCAGCTATAATCAATTCATTTCTTTAACCAGTTAGTTGATCTGATAATTCCCCATTGCCGACTTCTTCAACTTCACCTATATAAATTATCTTTGTTTTCATATCTCGATCAACTCAATCAATACAATTTCAGACCCAGTTCTGAGATAAACACGTCATACCCATCTCATATTCTGAGGAAAATGTCATATTGGTCATGTCTATTCCACGCTTTTTCTCTCTAAAATTTGAATGAACTGTCTGATTTTCTATATTTCTACATCCTTCAGAGTGTTGACTAAATGGCTGTATACGTTTTTCCTTGCTTATTTCACCCTTTTTCACTCTATTTTCCAATTTAAAACACCACCCTGATGTATTTCTTGGGAAGGGAGCTTAATTCCAATGTTGGTCTTAAATAGCCATGTGAACTGCATACTCAAGCTCTTGAATTTGATGAACTGACAAAATAAACATCTTTTTATAAATACCCTTACAAAAAACAGCAAAATACTAGAAACAAACAAAAGGTTTTTGTACGTTTTTAGTTTTGTAAGGGTTGAGTGATTCCAAAGGCAACAACTTTAACCCCATAAATAATTTTCATAAAAACTTGTACCAATCAATAACATTGTCTTTGAATTACGAAACTGGTTGATGCGCTTAAGCTTGGCCTTTATTGCTGTGTACAATAAAGTCATCATGAATCGTAAAACAGTCGATAAAAAATGATAAAGAAGGTAATCTTTAATATTAGCCTCTCTTACCCTTTGTTATTCAGATAACAAAGCTGATGAATTGAAGGTTAATGATAACCCACATCTTCTGATATGAATCAATACATTGCTCAACTTCCACCCATACAATTTTGGATCACATGATGAAAAATTATCGAATATTCATGGAAACCCATGTAATTTTTAGGATTGCCAATAAGGAAATTTTACCAAAAATCAAAAATTAAATCAGTAAGTGAAAGAAAGTTTGGTATTATAATTAATAGAATTCTAATTATATTTAATAGAATTTTGTCACTTAATTACCCCTTGGGAAACAAGCACTCCAGGTATGTCATTGTTTCCTCAAGATGTTGTCATAGCGACATGTTAGTAACAACCCATTAAATAGAGATTATTAAATTCTGTTACCATCGCCTCCGTATTTTGTAATTGCTCTTTATGTTTGCAATAACCTCGATAACAAAAAACATTCACGCAATGAACTGACAGCAAAAGCATCCTCAAATATCAATATGTAATAGAAAAACACATTCAGCAATCTATTATCATCAAAAAGTGCATATTTAAACAAAACAGTAGCGAACTGTTCATTGCGACCTAGAAATAAGCAAGGCGACCTTAGGTGGTGACTGTAACCCAGAAATCTACCATAAGCAACAGTGTGACCCAGGAAACTTACAATCGTGACCCGTACGGGTACCAGGGTGACCCGGGAGATTACAAAGCGACCTGTAAAGTAACAGAATGACCCCAGAGCCTGTAGAACGTCATGAGAAGCTCACACAGTGACCATATGGGAATCAAAGTGACCCAGGTACATCCAATATGCCCCTTTAATGGTAGAATCACAGTCAGAATGACTCAAAATTCAAGTTAAGCTTACAGTTGATCAGAACACAACTTATAATCCCTAAAATGCTAAGATCTAGAATCAAATAAAATAGACAATTTTTACAAATATTAATCCTGGAAAATAATAATAACAATGATTTATTTTGATACAACAGCTGCCAAAATGCTTTAAGAGTCTATAAATTCAGAATTGAACAGAATAAATATTATTGGTTGAAACATGAATGGATGATAAGTATACATAATAGTGAAGCTTCTCCCGTGGGAGATGATTTAAGGAGATTCTTATCCTGAAGGAGATATTAAACTTTAGCACTTTAATTGAAGATTCATATAGCACATATTAAACACTTTCGATTAAAAGGTAGATAGCATAATTAGTCTGGTATCAATATTACCCCTCTCCTTAGCATAAGATGAATATGTGGGTGTGGCTCTGGGGGTGGGGAGGAGAGTATGTGGGTGTGGCTCTGGGGGTGGGGAGGAGAGTATGTGGGTGTGGCTCTGGGGGTGGGGAGGAGAGTATGTGGGTGTGGCTCTGGGGGTGGGGAGGAGAGTATGTGGGTGTGGCTCTGGGGGTGGGGAGGAGAGTATGTTGGTATGGCTCTGGGGGTGGGGAGGAGAGTATGTGGGTGTAGCTCTGGGGGTGGGGAGGAGAGTATGTGGGTATATCTTTGTGTGAATGGAAGAGAGTATGCGGGTGTGGCTTTGGGAGTGGGAACACAGTATTTGGATGTAGTTCTGGGGGTGGGGAGGAGAGTACATGTATGTGGATATGGTTCTGGTGGGAAGGTGGGGGAAGGTGGGGGAAGGTGGGAGGGGAGACTGAGAGAAACTACAATGTAGTTAGTTCATCTAACATAAACTACATTTCTTGCATTTCCATACAATAATATCAAAATGTTCACTTCTCTTTATTCCAATTTATTTTTCAAAACTTGACCACCGTGACCTTTTACATGTTCATCACTTAAAACTATGAATTAATCTTAATCTTAATTAAAGATGAGTGACTGTGTAAGTGAAACATTATTAAGAAAATATCCCCGCATCCTGACTAGTGTTCCTTCTATGTATTCACAGTGTGTATTCAGCAGTATAGCTTTCAATTACAGTCATATCAATTATTTCAAATATTCAATGTTGGCTACAGATCCCTAACCTGTCTACAGTAGCTTAGCAACCCTTGACTTCCAATCCTGGTCATGCTTATATCTTGCATTTTCTCACTAAAATTTGAATGAACAACCTCATTTTCTTGCATTTTTATACAATTTAGAGTATTTACTTCATGCCTGTTTACTTTATTTCTTACTAATTTGTTTGTGTTGCACTCCATTTTCTATTTGAAAACGTGACAACCCTGGCATTTTGTCAGGGACTGAGTTAGGATGAAATTAATTCTGCTCAAGTAATAACAAGAGAAGCTGCGATTAATTGTTATTAAATTAAATGTAATTTTTGCTAGCATCTTAAATACAACTTGTCAGTTGTATATTATCCAAAATTAAATGAATATTAACTTAAGGCCCACCTTCTGATATGCTGGACATTTTAAAAAAAAACTTATTCAAATGAAATAACTTGATAAGATTTCAGGTATAACATACAGCAAAATTAGTTATAGCTTGAACTTGCACATGTTAAAAGAAATAGAATGTATTTGATGAGCGATTTTAAACTAACAAGGGCAAGGTTTATAGCATTCCAGACTGTATGGGAAACATTTTAGTTTTTGATATCTTGTGGCTTTCTTTTTTGACATCTTACATTCATTTCAATACACATTTCAATGAATAGGCTGTTTCTCTTAACCGCAACCAGCAATACTTCATTCTTGATAAGTACTGTTGAGGGTAGGTGTGTATCTAAACATATTCATTGAGAACAAAGGGTAATATTTGAAAAGAACAAGCACACATGAATCACTATTTACAATAACAAACAGGAAAATAAACAATTAAAACAAACGGTATATACACACAGAGGGTTCCAAAAGTGGGAGCTGCCTGGGGGGAGATGAGGGGGGTAATTTCACGTGTTGTACTCATCAAAATATTTCAAAAATCAATCTTTATCACATATTTTTCTTTTTGACTTAACGTCTATTGACACTCACAACTTATATGTAAATAAACAACAGTAAGAAAAAATTACTTTGAAAAATCTCTTTAATTTACCAAAATAGAGATTACGACAATTTAACAGTTTTCAACCATTCACTTCATTAAAGCAAGCCACAATATTTCAAGGAAAAGGTAAAAAGGTAAACACAGGTGTAATCTGGTCTCTTCAATTTAAAAGCATGACAAGAAAGAGAAAACAAGATTAGGAGGAAAGAAAGTATAAGTATTATATATCAATCTTGAAACATTTTATATCAATCCTATATCAAAATTATTGCCAGTTGACCCAACATAGATCACACAAACTGTTGGTGTGATTTTGATGTTGTCATAAAACAAACAGGAAACTTTTGTTCAATTGTGTATTTACGAGACACCTTTTTAGTTTGATGATAATATAGTACCTTTGCATGACATTTTCATTTTGTAAGTCATCCTAAATAATGACATCTAAAAAACAGCCGAAATCCAAATGTATGTATTTATTTGTTATTTGCAATATTTTGTCAACTCTATGTGTCATGGCCATAACATGATGATAGGTCCATCTATGATTCTGGGTTACTCCCCCTCTTTTTGTTACAGTACATTTCATAAATCTTTTTTTAATTTCTGACTCCACGTCTGAAAAAAGAATTGTCAAGATCAGACTTGACCAACAAGTTTAAAAATAATTGAAAATAAGCTGCAGAAATGATCATAAGAATTGAAAAGTGGGAAAAGTCAGAATGAACTATTTTGGAAGATAACACCAAAAATTGTGACTCTATCTCTTCCAGTTACTTTAATTAAGATTCAATACACCCTACCTAAAATTCACCCCTATAGACAAACTACAGATTCAATAAGGCAAACACCATGTCTGTCAGTATTGACAGTGAGCTACAAATGAATCCATCAAGAAAATACTAATGCTCATAATCTCATTTTCTAATTTGTAAAGAAATGAAGATGAAATGTACCAAAGCTGCAGACCTGAATCTATAAGGTCAGCCAAAAAGACATCTGCTAATAATAACATCTAATAATAAGAGAAACGTATCAAGGAAACAGATCTTTCTGACACATCTCAACAATTTCCTGTCTGACCTTAGATGTACACATTGATCCAAGCTACGTGAGGAGAACCCATCACGACAAATATTTTGATGTCTAACTAGTTATTGATAGACTCAGAGAGCAACCTCAAAAAGTACATCTCCTCTAACCCTTGAGTTGGAATAAATCTACCTATTTAGCACCTTTTTGAAGCTTTTATGGCTCCTTCTGTCCTTCACTTTGTTTGCGAGGCGTTCTTTCAATGAATAAGTACCAAGACAATGGCTTAGGGCACTTGGGTTATCTCCCTTGGACAGCCTACCAAAGAGCCAGTTGAAAAAATAGCAGAATTCAAAATCCAACATAAGCAGGTGCTGCCATCTTTTGAACTTTGAAAGGTTTATTTTTACATTTCTTGTTTTTTGGCTTTACAAAGTTGTCAGTTGTCAATGTCAATGCATCGTGCATGAGTGGTATTTTATTGCCTCTAGAGGACCAAAATGTGAATGGGATAAAAAGAACATTACATACAAGGGCTTTGCTTAAAACACAAAATGGGTAATCTGGGGGTGCACCTCTATTACGAAAATCTGATGTAAGGGCAGCAGCCAGTATAGCTTCAAAGGTGAACATTTGAAAATATACATATCAAGTAAAATTCAACTATCAAAAAGACTTATCATATATGCATTCCAAACGAATGTTCTTATCAAAAAAATTGTTACAACACAGGAGTTACTTGGTGCAGATTCTTATCTTAATCCTTATGGAATATGGGTCAATCCATTTTGTTACAAATTATATAATATTACTGTCTGGGGACAAATCTATGCCAAGATGATTTATATTTACTATCATGTAGTAATTTCCTATGTTTTAACAAGGGAGACGCACATGTCAGTATATCTTCTGCCTATTACCTTTTAATCCTCAACTGACTGTGAAATTGAACATGCATCTCATAATTGTTACTCTACAATTCATGATATACAGAGAGTCCCTCCCTCTCCCTAAATTGGAATTGGTATAGGGTAAATGAATAGAAGGGGGGAAACTACTTTGTTTTCAAGAAGCAAATCAAAGGGTACAAAGTAGGGGTAGCCTAGGGGAGGAGATCTGACCCTTTCTATTGCGAATTATTTCTTGAAAATTGTATTTTTTCTCATTCCATCAAACTTCGTTCATTTTTATTGAATATTAAACAGAAATTCATTCCACCTTTTATCAGGCCTCACACAACACAATAAAGAACCAATCACATAATTATTATTTTTGGCCCATAACTGGTCGGGTCTTTTGTAAATATTTTGTATGGATTAATTTCCCATGAAAATACCATTGCTCTGTTCAATTCAGGCACGTCATTTGAGAAGTATAAAAATCAACAATTTGGAAATAATATTTGTAAAGATATAAAATGGACAACCTGAAAAAATAACAATTTAGCACATACTAAATTTGGTAAAATAACACAGTCGTTGATTTAGATTAAGAAAGAATAACAATTTAGTAAGTTTTATTTACTTTAGAGTGTCGCATGAGTGGATTAATAAGATTGGGTGGCTCCGTGACCAGGTTAGTCTCAAAATGAAATCTAATTTCAGTTGAGATATGTTTAAAATGTAAATGAATGACATTCCAGTTAAGTCCATAAGGCATACACATTGTTTTTGTTTTTATTTTTGATGGAAATCATAATTCATATTGTGAAACCACAATTTTTTCTCATGGAGAAACATGAGAAGACATTGAAAGTAGTAATACAAAAATGAGAATCACAAAGATGACAATTATGACAATGGCAATGGAAATGACAATGATGATAATTAATACAAAGATAACAATGATGATGAGAAAAAATGAAGGAAAGGCTACTAAGCACCCTCAAATAATTCATCTTAAATAAGTTCCCAGAGAATATTTAATTCCCATGGTAAAGTGAGCCCCAGAAAGTTGTTTAATTGATATGACATCATTTTCTACACTGGTCCTATGAAGTATATTTCCAATGAGGAAATTACCATGGCAACCAAGTTTTAAAATCAAGAATATAGCCAAAAGGAATAAAATCAACAAGGATTAAAATTAAGAGGCATATAGTCAATACTCTAAATCATACAAAAATGCTAAAAAATCACACACTTCCCATTCAAACCTAGAGAAAGACTGGATTGAAGTAAAGACCATAAGAGAGAAATTGTAAGCATGGGTTAAAGCATATAAATTGGTATGTTTAATTGTTTAATTACATGAACGTATGGCGCACTACCAATCACCCAATCCACTTTGATGTTCTTCAATTATTCTCATTCTTTTGTTTGATTATACTTTGATTATCTGACACTCCTGTTTATTTGATAAATTGGTCAGTTTCAATTTATTTTGGATCAAATGAACTGGTCACTTCTCTATGTTTATTTGGGGTGAGGCCCAGGCTAAGAGGACACGGAATCTAATCTCTTAGTAGGATGGGCCAAGACTGAGGTATCTATTATATACGAGCCATAAGCCAGCATCGTCTTATATTAAACCCCTGTGCCAACCCCCCCCCCCATCTCCCATTCTATCTCTAACACGGGAGACTGGGTACCCTTTCAAACCGTTTGATTTTGGATAGTCTTGTGACCCCCCCCCCGTCCCCCCCTGAATACTTCATTTTCCAACACAACACAAGAAAGAAATACGAGTCTTGAAGTAAGACTAGTTTTGGATACATTAAAAGAGACCTTCATCACAGTCATAATTCTTACCAGCCTCTGGAAGTCAGGGTTCATTTTTGGTTCAATGCATAACTTATGATTCTGGTCTTCCTTTGACGATCAATGGCAGTGATCTGAGTTGTGAAATGAAGAGGAAGCAGGGACCAGAGCCACAGACTTCACAGAAGCCTACATATCAGTAGCAATCTTGATCTATCAATGTATTTCACGATTGAATGAATATACTGATATAACAGTTTGTCAGTAGCAGATATACAAGTATGCGGTTAGGTGCAGTGCAGTAAGGTGATCATATCTTCAAGATAATCTGATAATCTGTTAATCCAGATATCTTAATCTTTCTTAATTTCCAATTTAGCCCCCAAATTACGATTAGTACCATTATACCATATCTTACCATAGAGGTGAAATTCTCATTTAGTACATTATCATAGGACTATAAACAGTCAAACAATTAATAAATGGACATGATGGATAATACACAAGTTCTTTAAAAAGCAATAATTAAAGGCTTGTTTTATATATATTTTCAATTTTGGTTTGATCCACATGTATATGACGTAATAAATGATTAAGAGGTACCCATTCATCTTCTTTACCACACACTGGCAGTGGTGAAAATTATTAAGTAAAATCATTGATGTTTCTCTATCTGAGATGATAGTGAAAAACCAAGACCTCCCATGTTGTAATTTAAAGCTTCTTCATCTATCTTTTAACTGTTATGTCATTTTTCAACACAAAATGAGAAGGCAAACCAAAATAAAATTACAAACAGAGAGATTTTCCAATCGTTGTATCCAGTACTCTGAATATCATAGGGTGGTCATAATAACTAGATGAAGCTATATTTCAGAGAAGCAAAATCAAATTTCAGTGAAACCTGTATATATGAACACCTCTCTATGTGAACCCTTTTTCTTGGTCCCAAATTCGCTAGCTCCCATGACCTTGAAATGTGAACACCTGTTAATCTGAACAATTTTGGCTGGTCCTAGAGGAATTTGGATTTGACAGGTTTACTGTATTGAAAATTGTTAGTATCTAGGATGGGCTACTATACACACATTGACCTCCCTCTGTGTAATTTTCTCTATTTATTTTCAACTGTGAGCTAGCTTAATGAGTATGACACAATATCCACACTAACAAATAAACTCATCTTGGTGGTCATATTTTAAATTGAAAAATAGGAATAAAAAGAGTGGAATCAGCAAGGAATAAACTAAACAGGCATGTAGTCAACACTCTAAATTGTATAGAAATGCAAGAAAATCAGAGAGTTCATTCAAATTTTATAGAGAAAAGTGTTAAATTGGCATGATCAGGACAAATGCTTTCATGGGAAATAGATCAACAGGTTGAAACAAAGTGATCTAAATTGAGCCAACACTAAGAATTGAACTGAACATGGATCATATCCAACAAGAGGCTACATGAAACAGTAATGGTGATACAATGGACTATGAACAGCCAAACAAACCATTTGATCTGTCCAATTTATTTGATCGACCAGGCTATTAATTTAAAACATCAATAACGGAGAGAAAAAGCATTTTTCAATCACATAAATATGCCAAACTGAACCCGATATGATCTTAATCAGCATTACTGTAATTACTTTTGGGGTTATCAAACTCTTATGTTGACCTGGGTGACCAGTTTCAAAATGTTCACTAAAATGATATCTCTAATCAAAACGAACATTTTAATCTGCTAAGAACACAATTTATTTTTCAGTCTAAACAGGAGATATTGGTCTTCATATATTATTTGTTTGGTTGGTTTCTTGTTTTCTTTTACTTGTTTGTTTGTTTGTTTGATTGTTTGTTTTTGACCTATCCAACCACTGGAAAATACCATGGTGGTCTAAATATTGCTAGAGGCAGTTCATCTAACATCTGAACATGGAGAGAGTACAAAAAGAAGATGTATCCATGACAACCATGTTAAAAGCATGGAAAAGGTATCCATGACAACCGTAACCATTTTCCCATGGACAAGTCTATACTGAGCTTATGATACATAAATAAAATATTTTCTTACCATTATAG
This sequence comes from Owenia fusiformis, assembly GCA_903813345.2. Classification (NCBI taxonomy): domain Eukaryota; kingdom Metazoa; phylum Annelida; class Polychaeta; order Sabellida; family Oweniidae; genus Owenia; species Owenia fusiformis. The sequence continues at coordinate 15,313,555 of CAIIXF020000012.1, forward strand.
ATGCCAGAATTATATATAACCAGAACAACGGCAACGCCAAAGCGTAGCGAATCCCATCGAACAGCCATGGAAGGCATTTTTACAAACAAAGTATATAGCAAAAATGGCAGGCATTTTTCAAAATGGCCGCCTTCTACCAAAAGTGTCATTAGACCATTTGCCATACTTATAGTATTCACAAACCAAAAATGAACAAAATCGCTCCACTACTTTTCGAGTTATATTAAAATATGTTAAAATGGCGGCCATTTTGAAAAATGGCCACTTTCTACCAAAAGTGTCTTTAGACAGTGTGCAATGTTTATAGTATTCACATACCAAATATGAACAAAATCGCTCCACTACTTTTCGAGTTACAGCAAAAATCGTAAAATAACGAGTAAAGGCCGCCATTTTTCAAGATGGCTGCCATGTGCTTCTTTAATATCTACATTTCCAGCTTTATTTATGTCCTATATCACCCTATGCAGACAGAGCCTGTGGGAAATATTGGGTGCGGCGCAAATGAGCGGAGGGTGCGGAGCTAACGGTCATTTTTGAATTTAAAATTGGGATATTTCTGAAACTAAGCCGTTTTGGGACTTCAAATATACCAAGATATGTGTATTTGACACCAAATATCAATAAAATTGTGAAAATAGTAGTGCAATTCATTTTATAGCGACGCAGTATGCCTTAAACATTTCCCAAACCTATATATTTTGAGACTATCCTTTTAATACTGCGTCCCCAGCATTCATAAAAAATGGTGTTCAAGATACACTACCCATGCAAATTATTTTGCATCTTGGAAGCCAGGCAGTATCTGTGTGATTTTATAAAAATTCGGAAATGTTCTTCAGATATGAGCCCCCTCTAAATATTGGGTGTGGAGGTACGTTTATGGAGCTCCTCCGCACCCAATATTTAGAGGGGGCTCATATCTGAAGAACATTTCCGAATTTTTATAAAATCACACAGATACTGCCTGGCTTCCAAGATGCAAAAATAATTTGTATAGGTAGTGTACCTTGAACACCATTTTTATGAATGCTAGGGACTCGGTATTAAAAGGATAATTTCAAAATATATATGTCTGGGAAAGGTTTAAGGCACACTGCGTCGCTATAAAATGAATTGCGCTACTATTTTCACAATTGTATTGATATTTGGTGTCAAATACACATATCTTGGTATATTTGAAGTCCCAAAACGGCTTAATTTCAGAAATATCCCAAATTCAAATTCAAAAATGACCGTTAGCTCCGCAGCCTCCGCTCTTTGCTCCGCACCCAATATTTCCCACAGGCTCTGTCTGCATAGGGTGTATATAATTTTTTTACATCTAAAACATATTGCTATTACAGTTTTACATATTGCACCTAAATTACTGTAAATTCGGCACTAAAATGGCCGCCATTTTGTAATGAGCGGCCATTTTGAAAATCAGCTTTCGAGCAGAACTTCTACTCCCATAGGGTATATGTGTACAAAATATGAACAAAATTGGGCTAACGGTATTTGAGTTATTGCCCGGACGGACGGACAGACGGACAGACGGACGTACGAACGGACGGACGGACGGACAGACGGACGGACGGAGGCGTTCCCTATATCCCTCCGAACTTCGTTCGATGGGATAATAACATCCCTGCTCTTATGAAAAAAGGAAAATGTACAATAATGTACAGGTGTACTTTATATAAAATATGACAATGTTGAAATGCTGTTGAAGTGGTCATTTGCTGAGATCAAAATATAATTGTTTTTGATCAAAATTCAAGTTTCTGTAAATCATGGAACTAGCCTATCATTTAAAAATAATATGATAACTCTTCTTCACTGCTTTGATCTTACTCTGATCTTACACTTGATCTTACTCCGATCTTACTCTTGATCTCCTTAGGTCTAACTCCAATCTCTTCGATCGTACTCTGATCTTACACTCGATCTTACTCCGTTCTTATTCTTGATCTCCTTAGGTCTAACTCTTATCTTCCTCGATCTTACTCTGATCTTATACTTGATATTACTCCGATCTTACTCTTGATCTTCTTAGGTCTAACTCTGATCTTCTTCGATCCTACTCTGATCTTACACTTGATATTACTCTGATCTAACTCTGATCTTCTTTGATCTTACTCTGTTCTATCAATACAAAAAGTTGAGAGGATTAAATTGAGGTAATTCAGTTGAGAGGTAAATGACATGAATATGAATATCAGCGTATGAAGTATCTTCCTCAGGGGACAATGGGATGTGCAATGATTTGGCCACCTAACTGTGGCACTACAAATTTTCATCAAAACAAAACAACCACCCAACTGGGATTTTTTGGGGATCTTGGAAAATGTGAAAGAAAAAGCCACAACATTTAATGACTTGAATGACAATTGCCTTGCACTGAATGATGTGTTTATAGCTGGAACACATGGTGACCACAACATATACAAATCTGACTCAGACAAATTATTTTCTCACCCATCTAATTTTTTTATATGGTATGTGAGGACAGACTGAAAGCATAGGTTTTATCTCATTCTTCTCCTCAATGGAACATTGTCTCTAGTGTATTGTTAAAAGCCTTTTCTATAAAACTGGAATAATAAACATGTAATATTGCTATATCAAGTAATTGGTGATCACTGTCATACTTCATTGGTCACTATCTTATCAAGAGTAATCTCAAAGAATTTCTCCATCTCCTCCCTTGAGAATCTGAATGATGTCACAATGGTCGTGTTTTAAAACACAAAATAGAGTGGAAAAGAGTGATAAAAACAAGAAATAAAACAAACAGGCATGAACTCAGCACTCTAAATTGTATAGAAAAGCCAGAAAACTTGACATTTCATTCAAAGGACGATTCCTACAAGGTGTAAAAATAACAAATTGGTCTGAAGCAGGGATAACGCTCAATTAGACCGATTTAATAAAATACAAGTCTTTGGGGAAAGAAGTTCATCGGTGTACTGCGCTAATATTTTTTTTGCGAAAAATCTAGAAATATACCCAAATTAAATTATGACTATTCAAAAGAAGACATTCAAATCTATATTATGTAAAAGAATCAAATTTGTCCGAAGCAGGGATAATGCTCATTTAGATTATTGATGAACATCGTCCTTTTATTTAGAAAATGTGCAGAATAAGCCTGGCCTCCATGAAGGCAGAAGTGACCACCATGTATATTTATGGTGCAAGGAAGTTGTATATCACTCACAGGCTCTAATGATAAATATTTATTTGTGATTGTCTCCCTGCAGACTTGTGATTGATGCCTGCCAAACTGCCTTGTGTCCCAAGCAGACTCAAATGTCAAAGTCAAAGCAAAGGTCTAAAAATAGCTGAGGTAAATACAAAAAGTGAGGCAAAATCAAATACTTAAAAAATGGTGAGGAACGTGTCTCACCTGCCCCCTCCATATATAGTTAAGCACATACCTCTCTAATAAACAATATAAGATCTGGGATATATTTTTTCATTTTGCTTTTTGATTTATGACAGTTGTCAAAACCTGTCTCAACATCAATTCATGTGAACATGTTCCTCTGAGCATTGTTCATTTTAGACAGGTTTATTGTACAACATGCTACCTCAAGCTGTCACCTCTCCCTCATGTAAGGGGTGTGGGTTGTACCTAATGTTGCTTATTTAGTGCAACAACCTGTTATCATGATGTAACAAGCAACATTGTTATTATGATATAATAAGCAACAGTTTAGTCATGATGTAAGAATTAAGCATCAGTGATGTGATGTAACAATAACAAAAACAGCATCATGACATCACAAACAAACAAGTGAACCCCAAATCTGTGCAGATTACACATCATGATTCAAGATTTATGTCTTCTCAGATTTCCAACATGTAGAATGAAATAGATCACAGAGATTGTGCTTGTAGTCCCAGGCCAGTTGTCAACACTTGCATCACATACCTGTCAGCAGACGGCAGCAGCCATTTGTCTTTCAAGTAGACATACTTTTCAAACTGTTCTTGAATGTTTTTTACTGATTATGAGTCTTAGAAAATGAAGGAAAATATTTTATTTTTGAATATGCCGCGAGCAGATTCATTTTTTCTTTTCTGATATTGTTTTTTCCAGCCATTTCCTGATCAAAAAATGGAACACCCAAATAGTCCGGATGTGAAGTGCCATATTTTAAGTGAAGGTGGAAATGCTTATTATATGAACTTTTTTTGCATTTTCTGTTTAAACATGATATCCATATTCAGAAACTGTCGGATGCCCAACGGGCATCCTTGAGGAATTTTTTTGGCGGCCATTTTGAATTTTCACACGTTTTATGTATTTTAGCCAGCATATTAGAACAGAAAACTAGCATACACATAAACATATATTGCTGTTTTTTCTATAATAGAGTTTTAATATGATGTATACCAATATGTTAGGTTCCAGAAATGTTTCATGACAAAAATAAAAAAAATTCAAGATGGCCGCCAAACTTACAATTTATGAAATGTCTCATTCTGTGATAATATCAAATTGATATAAGTGTTTCCTACAAAATTATCAGTAAATAATACTAAATACATCTGATTATGATCTCTTTCTCACATATAAAATATCTGAAATGAGTAAAAAGTAACCTACATAATAATAATGATGTTCCACAAGGGTCATTTCTTGGTGCTACATATATCTTGAATTTATGAATTATCTTCTTTTACTAATGTTTCATCAAGGATTTCCCTCAATAAATCCTCATCAGTTTCTTCCAATTCCTGTTCAGTTACTGTCTTTGTAGGTTGGTTATTGCATTCATTCCCCTTGCAAACACAGAACAATGTACATGATAAAGATGCCTTGGAGCATGAACATCGCCCAGTTCCACATACATTGCCCTCTAATGCACATGTGTACTTAATGAGCTGGAGAATTCCTTCAGGGGTACAGGGTGTATCCTTGGGCATTGTTGTTGGGACAAGTGAGCCCGTGCTGTTAATTTCCCAACCATAATCTGTTGGAAGGATAAGTGGGGGGGTCAGGCATATCAGCATTTTTTGATATAGCTACTTGGCAATGAGCTCGCTTCACATGCTGGGAAAATGCATCTGTTGTTGGTGGGAGGGATTTTAGCTTTGGTGCATTTGTAATGTGTTCTGCAGCATTTTCTTTGCCCATACAGCATATCTCACATCAGACATTTTGTCTGTGACTTTAGGTGTAATTTCATAACATCTAGAATGTATGTGTCGTTGATGGGTGTGCCTTCCTTTGGACCATAACATGGCTGATGGCTGGCAAAATTGAAATCTTCTGTATTGCTTTCACTTAGTACATCCTGAGACTCCTAACTGAATCAGATGTATACCTTATCTTTGACAGATATAAAGACAATAGCATAAAGAACAGCACCAGGTCATCTCGAGCTCAATCAGCCAGTAGAGTGTATAAGTTCAGCTCTGACACACCTCTCCCTGCACAGAATGTTGTTCTGAATGTGACTGAGAACAAGGTCCAGTTGATAAAGTGTGTCATCGACCATCTCACTCAAAAAGCTAGTGAAGAATCATTCTCCAACATCCTTGTTATCACAGGTCCTAATCCAACACCTGTACAAATTCACAAAGGCAATATTGACCAGCGTCAAGAAGAAGCAGATGTTGTTATCGTACACCAGGTTCTGCATGCTGCCAGTAAAGGCCAACAGAATATCAGTGTACTCAGTGATGATACCGATGTTTTCCTTCTACTTCTTCATCACTGTCTCAAGCACAAGTTAATGGAAAATAACATCATAATGGAGGGAACATCATCTGGCCGAGCAAACATTAACATTAATGCAACCGTAAATGAACACAAATTAAAAATCCCAAACTTGTTACCTGCGCATGGTCTCTCTAGCAGTGATATGACATCTTGCATGCATGGAATTGGCAAGCTTACAGTCCTGAAGGTGTTAAATAGATACTCACTCGCTAACTTGGGAGATGTCACTGCAGACATGACTGAAGTTGAGAAAACTTCAACAGAATTTGTTTCTAGATGTTATGGAATTACACCTAAAGTCACAGACAAAATGTCTGAGGTGAGATATGCTGTATGGGCAAAGAAAATGCTGCAAAACATATTACAAATGCACCAAAGCTAAAATCCCTCCTACCAACAACAGAAGCATTTTCCGAGCAATGTGAGGTGAGCTCATTTCCAAGTAGCTATATGGAAAAATGCTGATATGCCTGACCCCCCACTTATCCTTCCAACAGATTTTGGTTGGGAAATTGACAGCACGGGCTCACTTGTCCCAACAACAATGCCCAAGGATACACCCTGTACCCCTGAACATGCTGAAGGAATTCTCCAGCTCATTAAGTGCACATGTGCATCAGAGGGCAATGTATGTGGAACTGGGCGATGGGGAATTGGAAGAAACTGATGAGGATTTATTGAGGGAAATCCTTGATGAAATATTAGTAAAAGAAGATAATTCATAAATTCAAGATATATATAGCACCAAGAAATTACCCTTGTGGAACATCATTATTATTATGTAGGTTACTTTTTACTCATTTCAGATATTTTATATGTGAGAAAGAGATCAAAATCAGATGTATTTAGTATTATTTATTGATAATTTTGTAGGAAACACTAATATCAATTTGATATTATCACAGAATGAGACATTTCATAAATTGTAAGGTTGGCGGCCATCTTGAATTTTTTTTTATTTTTGTCAAGAAACATTTCTGGAACCTAACATATTGGTATACATCATATTAAAACTCTATATTAGAAAAAACAGCAATATATGTTTATGTGTATGCTAGTTTTCTGTTCTAATATGCTGGCTAAAATACATAAAATGTGTGAAAATTCAAAATGGCCGCCAAAAAAATTCCTCAAGGATGCCCATTGGGCATCCGACAGTTTCTGAATATGGATATCATGTTTAAATAGAAAATGCAAAAAAAGTTCATATAATAAGCATTTCCACCTCTATTGGCTCTACATCCAGACTAAAAAATGAATCCTAAAAATAATTTACTGTTTACGATCTGGCAGGGTATTTAGTGTTTACGCTCTATTAAACCATCCACACAATGGTTGTCGTTAATACTGCAGAAATATGCAAAAACTAATAAATGTCTCTTTTAATAAGATACTTTTATGGGTTTCCTGTCTGGGAAGAAACTCATTTACATTGTTTTACAATGTTTTCTGATAATCTGGGTATCAACATTAACATGTGGATGTGATTACTTTTTAAAACTTCTCCTTAAATGATAGATGTTGTTGGTGATGCTGCAATCAATATGCATTATCAATCTGTCCTATTATCTCCAAGAGAAGATATTGCCGTATGGCGGCTGTAGCTTCCCAAAATCGAGAGAAATATGCAGCATAATATATAGGGATAAGTACCATATGTGATGCGATGTAGATTTTCTGTATTTTCTTGTGAAGCTACGGCCGCTGTATGCCTGCCGTAGATGAAATGTGATGGAGGTTTTAAGTACTTCAGTATGAGCTTTGGAGAATTACTTAGCAGTATGAATTGATATACCAAACGAGTATTTTGACTTATTCCAACATGGAATTGTAAGAACAGGTGTAGCCATATTTTGAGCAACAGTTATATCATACCTATGAGAAACATACTCAATGGCGATGTTTTGAAATAAGAAATTAAGCGGAAAATGTGCTATCAGCAAAATATTAAATCACTTGGCTTTTAATCAAAATTTCTAAATTGTAAAAAACTGCAATAAAACGAGGTACTTTGGTCAAATTTTAGAGAGAAATTGAGTGAAATAATCACAACCATAAAGAAAATACAGGCAGTGGAAGAGCTAGAGGTCAACACACCCTGATATCTGGGTAACCCCGGGTTATCTCAAATATTCACATGTGAGTGCTGCTCATTTTTCAAATCATCATCTAGAGTAGGGTCTGAAAGATTTCTATTATAAAACAAGAGGACTGTCACCTCAACTTAACAAAGTGATGAGGGAATACAATGCAGAGTTTACTGGTGAATTTGTCCTGCATCAATCTATCCCTATGAAGGAGGGGGGGGGGAGTATTGAGAGTTTTGGGGTTGTCCTGCAGGTACATCCTCACCATGACTTTACTTTACTAAAAGAAGATAGAAAATCCGAGCTGTCAGACTTGTCAGAGAATCCAAAATATACTCATCTTCAATACTAAATGGGGAATGAAATAGAAAGGGAAAGGTTGAGATATCTCCACAGGTGACTCAACCCATAGCTAAATTTCCTCTATGGTCATTCACCATTTTTACGTTTTTTCTCTCAAAAATTTGAATGAACTCATTCATTCTCTTGGATTTCTATATAATTCATAGTGTTGACTTCATGCCTGTGTATTTAATTCCTTGCTGATTTCACTCTTTTCTACTCTATTTTGCATTTTAAAGATGACTGTCTTGAGATATTTCCACAGGTGACTGATGAGGTTAAGGTCACTTTACCTCATTATGGAGATAAACAGTTTGTGTTCCTGACCCAAGCATGTCCATCTAAGAATATCATCTGCAACAAAACTGTCAAAATGTTCTCTGATACGTTTTCAGTTGTAGGCTTTTCTTACGGGATGTGTCCTTTTATGTGGGGAATAGAGACATACAAGACCATTGGATGTGTGTAGCCAATCACATATTTCCAATACAGTGTGCAATCCCACAGTAAGATGGAGGGTTGATGTTACACATGATATGCCTATATCTGTGACAATAAAGATACACTGTACATGAACATACTCGAACATACTCAGTGATCTCCCCAGCATTAAAACTAGAGGGCGCACCTGAAATTCTAAATTCAGGCTTGCACCCACCCGAAAATCTATTTGCACCCACTTGAAAATGAGAAAAAACATGGAAAATGGGCATATTTTGATCAATTTTGGACCCAATTGTGACAATAAGAATTTTGCACCTTCTTGAGAAAAAATCCTGCAGGAGACAACACTGACACTGATACTGACCATGTACTATATGCAAATATAGTGCGTCTGACAAATGATCTCAAGTCTTGTGTATGATGACCTGTCTAAGATGTCCTTACTGATGACTCATTAGTCTTATGTTCATACTACAAGTCCTTATGTTTCCCCACCATGCCTTCATCTTTCCGGCTTGATGGGGAAATGGAATGATCAGATTTTTCATTTCAAGCTGGTGTATAACAAGGTTGAACACCTTTGATCACAATATACTTTCAGTAGTTTTCAATATACAAGTTTTTCTTCTGGTATTACAGGAATGGGTGCATGTAAATTCCAAATATCCCATGTCAAATGTTCATAAATGTTGGACATAATGAAAGGGCTACTGATGGCCAGAAGCTTGGGGAAAGACAAATGATCCATTTGCAGATTTGACCCTATACAGAGATTGGGAGCCACTCATCATTCCTGAAAGATCTGTTCTGCTAATTCACTGTAGGGCACTCAAAGGTAACAATAACAAGATATTAACATGACAAAATGTCACAATCTGGAAAAGTACAATAATTGGAACAGAAACCTCTGTTAATTCACCATGGGCACCAAAGGTAACAACAAGATATAACAAGAAAAATGTCACCACTCAGAAAACAGTAATAATTGTTACAGATGCCTTATGAGTATGTTCTGTTATATCAATAAGGGCACCAAAGGTAATAACAACAAGATATTAGGATGGAAAAATACCATCATATGGAAAAGTGCAACTTTTGTTATGTTTATATACACCAATGTCGAATGCTTGAGACAAAGTAAGTAGGTACAATATAAGTATTTGTCATCTTGATCGTGACATGACAATGCGATAAAAAAGACTTGAGAACTTTTCAAGTTATACAATGAACAGTAAATTGGTACTTATCCTTAACCATGTATTTTTAACGATTCGAGGTTTTCCAGTTATTCAAACATAAAAAATGTGACTGAATTAATGAACCCCTGGCCCTGACATCCTCATTAAATCATGCATACGACAAACGACAATCAACAATCGCAATTATGATATATATGAGAGCCGGATGTACAGATGTATGACTTTTTAAAAAATATGAAAATACAATGTACATCATAAGAGTAAATATGTTATCACATATTATATAAACAATCCACACTCTTGTATTGAGTAGTTCAGTCATGAGGTCTCGTCAAAGAGTTAAAATTTGCCAGTAGCACGCTCAATATCAAACATCAGCACTCGCCTTAGGTTGTTAACGTCTACATGCTCAAGTTATAAACTGATTAATTTTGGCACTAAATGGAGAGAAAAAAATGTGTAAAAAAAGTATTCAAAGATATATGTGATATTATTGTCACCTTTTCCAAAGCCCCTGAGATTTGATTTTTGATGTACAGGGTGTTCTTTTATTTCCCTATATTACTAATTGTGCATTTTTATCAAAACATGTGAGACAGTAATGACACTATAATAAAATTAAGAAAATAAAAAATAAAAAAAATAAACCCAAAGGGAAAGGGACCAATATGGGGGGGGGGGGAGTAGCACAAATACGTCTGCCAATGCCAAAAAGCTTTTAGAAAAATTTACAATAATGTATTTTATTTCACCATACCATCTGAACTACTTGATAATCCAGTGAACAGGCCCTGACCCTATCCTCAACCTGCCTGCTTATATACACTTAAATGATACATCTGTTCAAACTAAAACAAATTCTTTTCTAGATTTCAATTTCAATAAAACTAGGAATATTAATGACAGTTCACTTTATTCTTATGCTGTTTCAATCACATATCACTCATTTTTCACATTTTCTCTCCCTGACAATTTCCAAGCCATTCTCTGCAGAATTCAGGGGTACATTGAATAGCCACCTTCATTCAACCAAGCTCTCTCCCCAGATCACCCATCTGGTGTCTGTCTGGTCTATAAAGGTGCTAGACCACGATCAGTTACATCACTAGGCAAATACAGCTGACTGCTACTGTTAATGAGGCTAAAGGTAATTACATAGTAACTGAACATCTTGGAGTAATACCTCATGTGAGATCTGGACCTTCTTATTTGATATAAACCAGGTTCTTTATAACCTTTGCAGCATGACTTCTTCTAACTCTGAATAAGAAATACTCTTAGTTATGCTCAGCAAGTTATTACAATTTAAAGTGCATGGATATTCAACTATTCTGAGATTAAAAAGGTACAGTAAAACCTGTCAAATTGGAACACCTTTGGTACCTCTAAAAAAGTGTTCCACTTGGGACGTGTTCTGCCTATAATAGATTTATATAAAGTTATCTCAGTTGGTGTTTTGACTCTGAAATGTGTTCCACTTCTAAAGGTGTTCTACTTAACAGGTTTCACAGTATTTTCCAAATGACTGCCCCATCCTTAATCATAGATGGGGAGGGGGGGGGGCTTAAATAACAATGGGGCTCTATCTAGAATACCAAACCACTCCTACTACAAGAACAGAAGCAGTGGTGGTATTCCATTCTGTCATCTTGATGTACAGTTTATTTAAAGTAATTAATTTGTGAAATCCATACTCAATATCTGACAAATTGAATTTGTTCTGACATCTTCTTTTGGTTTACATTTGATTCAACATTTAAATTAATTAGCAATCACAACTGAAATGCTTCTGCTTCTCTAGCATATAAGTTATCTAAGTTAAATTGAATCTGATTCGATTAATACTGTTTTTCCCATGTTGCCCATTGAGTATTTCCAGCCCCTATCTCCCCCTGCCCTGTCCAATATATGAAAAACATATTGACTGTTGTTTTTTCTAATATGGCCCTGTATATTTCATTACCCCCCCCCCCCCAAAGAAAAAGGAATATACTATAGTAAATTATGCTTGTTACTATCTACTCTATAGTATTATGAACATGTCTATTATAACCCTCTCTCATGCACCCCCACCCCTCCAAAATACAGTCCCCATAAAAAAACTCTATGTATAAGTCAGGTAGGTCAGTAAAGTCAAAATTGATAGACTTAGGTGAACATAAAGTTGCAGACATATTTGAAAAATGGTTTTCCTCCTAAATGTAACCTCAGTGAACCCATATACATGCAAGAACACCATAGTCTTAACAACCTTACAACTGTGTTCCAGCCGGCCACATATTACCCTGTGGTCCTATGACAGCAGTAATAATTACAACCATCTGAGGTAAAATTCTGATTAGTTAGCTGAGTTTTGATCAACCTATTCTGATTGGGTAAGACTAGATCAAAGGAATATCTGTAATACAAAGAGGTCACACCCCAAATCCGCACTGCGGTACCTTATGGTACATTAGGAGCATGGTACCATTTGAGTATGGTGCCGTACAATGTTCACAATACCGTACAGTACTGTTTTAATCTACAGTACTATACGATACCATGCATATGGTCCTGTGCAATACCATAGCTCAAACGACACAGTGCGATACTGTTAGAGGTTGGCTGTGTAGAGGATGCTCTTTTTGAAAGAAGCAAACACCAGCCTTTAAAAAGGGTACCTATTACCTATATACTGTTATGTCCATGTATTTTCTATTTATAGATTCCTCCAAGATTGTCTGTTTAGCAGAAATATGTTTTTGACCAGGGGGGCTTGTTTACTTATGTCTTTTCTAAAATTCCAGTAAATACCTGTTGAGAGAAAATGGTAAGCAGATATGCAAAATTCCAACTATACCAATCCTCACAAAACATATTCTAATTTTTGTGTATTCTCACCTGGGTGCAAATGAGTTGGGTGCAAATGGATTTTCAGTTGGGTGCAAATGAATTTTCAGTTGGGTGCAAATGGATTAACAACTGGGTGCAATTGGATTTTCAACTGGGTGTAAACTTGGTAGCATTCAAGCCCTCAATTGGGTGAAGTTCATGGTTGCTCATTGCTAAAAAGACCACCAGTTAGGTAGGTCCATTGGCCAAAGGATATCCTATATCTCAAAAATAGCCTAGGGGATTATCCAAAATGGTAAGATTTCAGCTTTAGATTTACATTGGGGTCAGGCATTGGTCAAGTGGGCCCAGAAGACACTTTTGAGGACAAATTCTACATTGATACCTCCTTGATTTTATCTCAGTGATTGCAATCTGATAGTTATGGTTTCTCCCTCAGTAGATCATGTGCTCAGTATGATGCATATGACTCCAAGAAATCACAACACGATGTCAGTCTAATGCAAAGACCACACAAAATGCTGAACTTGAGCAGTGACAGCCTCTTTCCATTTGTTATGATGAATTTGTATATTCAACAAAACTTCATATATTCACGTGTGGGTTTTTTGTCTTTTCTAGGTCATTCGGGTTCAAACTACAGTATAATTTCTGATAATCTCTCGGCTCTCTCTGTATTTTAATATGTTTGTGGAACGTATGTCATGGTATTTCTAAACATATTTTTAAAAAGGTGGTGCTTGCTATAGGCCAATATGATTCCAAGGGCCCAATGATTAATGCGTATCAACAACAACATGTGTAATGATTTCATCCTTCATAATGGAGACTTTATTATCAATATTCTGTTTGACAACAGCCCCACAAAGGACATACACTGGACAAACTGGCTCCTGACCCATTTTAACAAGGATAGCACCCTAGATTGTCAACAACTTGTTCCCACTTTCGCTACCGTTTGAAGAGGCGAACTGGACTCACTGGTCAGTTCCAAGGACAGAGAGATATTATCTCAGTCGTCATTTTGTTTATGTTTACAAAATAATGTAGTAATGATTACATGCTACAAGAAGTAAATTGATCAATCAGGCATGTAGTCAATATTTCAAATTATATATAATCTATTGATATGCGTGTAAATCAAAGTAGAATAATGGAATTAGCGTGGAAACAATTTTTGATGGATAGAGACCAGAGAATGGCTCGGCCAGATCCTGCAAATATGAAAATGAGAGTCATTAGCATATTATCTTAATTGATGGCCTTTTTTGGTTTAAATATTCTTAATATTTGAGATATTTTGTGAGTTATAGAATGAATGTGGCTCGCTTTCAAATCTCTGTTTGGAAAAACTGTTTTCATAATGCTTTTATCAATAAGGGTCATTTTCAGAGTTAATTTTATAGGACATTTAACCCAATTAAAACACTGTTATCAATTATCTATTGATGTATCTGTTTATAAGTGATACCCACTTTCACATATTACAAAAGACAAGAGAAAACAAAAACACCCATGTGTCCTCAAATAACTATATCACAACCCTAAAAGTGCACATGTCATGTTTTCAAATGTAAATAACATGAAAACCAATGGAATTAGCAAAATTATCCAAATATGAAGTTAATACTCCAAATTGTATAAAAATGTCATAAAATCAGACTATTCAATCAAATTTTTCAGAGTAATCCTGCGAAATATACATGAGCAGACGGTCAATTTACCAATAGCTAGAACATGTAAGGCAAAGGAAGGATCGAGACTCAAGTATCCACTCTAAATAATATCAGACATAAATAATATCAGACATTTATTGGGTCAACAAATGAATAAATAAAACTGTAATTTTAGCATGTTTTTATTTGTATTTTTACTTGAGATAATGCTCATTGATTCGAGAACTCTTGAACAATATATGCCTATTGGTTGAACAATATTTATTGTACCTAGACTATTGTTGCTACTAATTGAAGGATCGTGATAAAATTCCAAATTGGTTATTTCGTAATATACATAAGGTGAGAACTACTTGTAATAAAATCTGGTAGTAGTATTTTTCAAATGTACCTATCCAAATCAATTGCTCGTTGTATGTGAGTTAAATCACGCCATAAAGCTACATCATCTCAACTCCTTGGCATATGTCATATTTTATCATACAACAAAGAAAAGCAGATTTAATTTTCGGATTTTTTTTTAAAAATCAGTCAATCAAAAATCATTGAACCATAAGGTCATGTTGACCTCCGTCTGCGTTACCTAGTGATCAGTGTTTGAAAACATAGTTATAATTTGATAAGTAACATCTGATGTTCAATCAATTTAACATCAAAGTTAAATCATAATTTGAGCGTACAAATACATACTTATAACCGTGCATCATTTTCACGACAAGGACGTAAAGTACAATTTATTTCAGCTTTTTCATTGAGAAAAATTATGTCATATTTGGGAACTGTTGTGGAAGGGCTGTTGCGGGGGGGGGGCATTATCAGTACATGTATTTCGGAAATAACATTTTCCTTGTTATGACAATACGAAACAGCATTTTAAAATGTTGTACCTGTTTACTTTATTTCTCCCCAATTTCACTCTATACCATTCTTTTTTATCTCAAAACATGATGTAAATAACCATCTTTTTGTGTTACATCACCCTATAGATAAATCACAGGGCATTTTCATCACCTTCAAATCATGATATCATATTGCAAAAATATAAGTAAGATGTTAAGTTATATTTTAACATGGTGTGAAAAGATCTCTAATTTGTAGCACCTGTAAACGAAATTCAAAAACAACATGGTTCAAAATTGAACGTAAACTCAAAAAGAGTGGAATTAGCAAGGAATAAACTCAATAGGCATTAAGCTGAGGTATTTAATATTGTAGAGAAAAACAAGCAAACTTTATATCATCTTCATTAAATTTTAGAAAGATTGATGTGGATTTAAATATAAATACATATACACTGTATAATTTCATTTTTTGTGTACCACTGATTTTTGCCTATGAAGCAATTGAACTAGCATATACCACACAGTATGCACAGTAGGGAAAATTGGTATATTGGGAAATAACATACTTCAAAAGTATAAAGTATATTAATATATACTTATATACTTTTTAATCTAACTGAGTCTGGGTTATAATTATACCTTTGGTATCAAGCTTACATCTTTTGATGTCAAACGAGAACACCAACATACTTTGACTTTGTTTTTTGCTGTTGTTTGTTTGTTTGTTTGTTTGTTTGCTTGGTTGATTGTTCTTTATCTTTACATCAAGATGGACATGTTGATTCTTAGACATACATGTACTTTCAAAGTTCTATGACTACTAAAGAAAACAAAATGATTTCCCTTAGTTTACTAAAGGTTTCTTAACCCCCAGTGAATCCATCAAAAGTACACTGAACATCAATTACCCTAGGGGGTGCCTAGAAACTGTACCCGTTTTTGGCCACCTTGTATACACTTTCAAAATATCAACATTAGTTTTTTGGGTACAAGAGCCACTCGTCTCATTTGTTCCTAAAAAATGCTATCAAAACAGCAAAAGTAAGTCAAGGCGAAGTAAGATTATTTCCGAAGTCAGCATCTCATGTCAAACTACTGAAAATCACCAACCAAAGATAACATTACAATGAACAAGTAATCAATCATTGCTAATGAATTTCTTAAAATTGATCGATCGAATCTCCAATTGTTTTTCGTAATTATCGAGACAAATCATGGCATATGTAGGTTACACGCTACTGTTATCGAAGGATGTTGTAGAAATTGTATAGCAACATCATCACTTTTCTAACCAGGAAAGAACATTCGTCATGTATTAATTGCATGGAGATGTTATTGTTTTGAAATTGTAACAAAGGGTGTCAAAATCTGGCAAGAAATTAAAGCTCTGGGCCCCAGTTGGAAATGAAACTGGAACACCTACAGGTGTCTCAAAACTGATTGCCAACTTTGAGTTCAAATGAATACAAACATTAGTAACAAAGTCTTGCTAATTTAACCCTTTTTTGTTCTCTAAAAAATAATAAATATAGAGATACTGAACACAAAAACTTTTTACAGAGGTGACACTGACTTTGTTATGATACCAGAGAGGATATAAAAGACACTTTGATTTTTTTTCCGCTTTCTGATACTCATTATATCTTTAACTAAACTGAGAAGAAATGAGATGACATGATCGTGATTACTAAAAAGTTTCTTTGGATCTATTTTCATTGTTTATTGTTTATGGGGGTTCAGTCTGTACACACCAAGTTATGTGTTTCTACTTACAATTCATTGATTTGAACGTTCGTAATCAGTTTGTCAGACAACTAGTGTGGCGTATACTATGTCATGAAAAAACTGTTTTGGCTTAATTAGTGTAAAGTGTTCAAAAAAGAAACATACATGCCCTTCAAAATAATTTGTATTTTCAACTTGAGTTTTATTGGGATCAAAACGTCACGTTTTTAAATGATAGGAGCAATAAATGTTTTACTGTTTTTTAAACTTGTCCTTGAAAATATATCTATACTCCCAGTTTGGGATTAAAATGAAATGTAGCCTTAATTGCGAAAATAGAAAACGGACTCATTATACCTGAGAAGGATCCATACTGCTAATTGAACAAGCTGCATTGTACAAAAATACATTTTCCGACTAAAATAGAACATATAGGATCCAACTCGTCCTATTTAAAACCTGGACCTGAGTCAATGCTCTATATTGGGTGGTCATATAGCTTGTAAGAAAATATCATGGCTGTTTTGTTTATTTTTAAAAGAAAAAATGTAAAAGATTAGAATCACCAAGTAAAAAAGTAAACAGACATATAGAGAAACTCAAAATTGTATAGAAAAGTCAGGAAATGAGGCAGTTCAAAATTCAGGGGAAGCAGCATGGAAAAGGCATGACATCATGAACAATAAGCTGATTTTTTTTCAATTTTGATTACCAGGAACTTATTATAATAGGTGAAAACTGTTCCTTCAAGTTGATACCTTCCTTATGATAATTACCTAGTAGAAAAATCAGATGAAACATAAGAAGCACTACTGAAACATTAACAAAAAGGGTCTATCCAAGAGAGTATGTTTCCTCCATCAGGAAACAAGATTGAAAACATATGTAGACAAAAAAGCAAAATCAGGAACAATCCTATTATTTTTCCCCTCAAAATGTTTAAATCAAACTCTTAATCTTGATCATCTATAGGATAAGATAAATGGGCAATTACACTGGATTAAATTCTATTTTATCCTGAAACTGAGCTCCCTTTGAAAACACAAGCTAATCATACCAATAAAATAACAAATAAAGAAGAAGATATGCCAAAAATGGGCAGATAATATCTCCCTAAGGGGTGGGGGGGGGGTACACAGGGGTTTTATGTAAGATTTACTGGAAATTACTTAAAACACACAATCTGACAAATAACCCCTGGGAATGACACTTGAAAAGTGTCACAATACTATATAATGATCGTAAATCATCTGGGACAGCTAGCACAATATTTGCAAAGCTAAACTCCTTATATTTTTAACCTTGTTTGCTGAATAACATGTCAGGTACCACGTAAGGTTATCGCAAACTAAAATGGTCGGCTGGTCGATCATTCCACTAATCGGGAAAGCATTCATGCAACTTTCGAAAAAAACTTGCAGAATTGAGCAGCTGCTTTAGAGTATTACATGGTGAATCATAGTTTTCCACACTTCTGGAATAGTATTCTGTGAGCTGGAATATCAATTTGAAACCAGGCACTATGCTACTGTAATTGAAGAGTGGTGCCATATGATCTCATAGTTTTGACACTCACAGTAGAGTATTTGGTGGGCGAAAACATCATTTAGCAATGAGAAACTGAGCTAGTGAATTATGTAATCTTAGTATTTTCCAATGATCCTATAATAAACTTAATGATCTCATCCAAGTTTTGTAATAACATTTTTGGATGGAGGGATGTCAACTCAATAAAATGAACACCACCAACCCTAAAAATATTTGTCTTGTCAATGATTTCCCTCTTAAGAAAGCCAATGAGAGCTTAGCGTGGCAGATACAAATAATCTGAGAAACATATTTGCTAAAGACATGGTAGAAATATTCATATACAAAATGATGACATCATACCACAAAATGATGACATCACAGCACTAAATTATGATGTCACAGTACTTACCTCTCTGTACTTTGTGTCTGAGACCTCTTTGGGTTTTACATCTTCGTCCGAAGCAAGTTCGTTTTTGGATACGGGCATCACACTCTTTACCACCGTTTTTAGTTGGTACTAAGATAGGACGCTTTCTGATAGATGTACCCATTCCGCATGTTCTGTCGCACTCTGAATATTCACCCCATTCTCCAAGGACACAATCTTGAGCTGTAAGTAGAAAGAACAAGATGTTAAATATTTAATAATATTGCAGTAGTACTTTAATGTAGATACAGTAAGATCGTTTATTTGATTGATTGGTTGTTTGAATGATTGATTGATTGCTTGACTGTTTCGGGTGTTGATATTGTACCTATAGTTGATCAATTTATCAGTTGGTGGGATGATTGATTGTTCATATAGTTGATTGAATCATATTGTTTATAACTGGTTCAATTGATTCTATTAAACCAAGGATTGATTGTTCATCAGGTTGATTGGTTAAATTGATTTGATTTATTAAATGACCCTAAGTACTGTTTCAATAAACAATGGGACTGTTATTTCTTTAGTGTAGTAATCTCATTGAAATGTGAGATATGTAATGTTCTTTTTACACCTCACCACTGTACCAGATCTAAGATCACTTAGAAAATAATCCCTCAACAGACTCTGGAGAATGGATCAATGATCTTTTGAATGTTATTCTAGTGTACAGATCTATGTTTGATGTACAAGCAAAGAACACCAATTATTTCTGTAGGTTTACTAGCTTGAACTACCGAGCATCTGGACCTTATTTTGGAAGTTTCCTTCGAATATAAAAACCAAATGCAAAAGCTTCTACCTTCTACCTGTTAGGATACAAAAATACAAACTGATCTTGAACCAAGTCTTTGCAAGACACCAAAACTAAATATTCCCCAATATTTTAGAGAAATGAAAAAGGAGGAGAAGTAACACAGAAGCTCAGTGCTAGACTACATGCGAGACTAACCCAAAGAAACATTTTATTTGGAGTAGCTCTTTTAATACTCTAGGAAAAGGGATTAACAATTGATTTGAAAACTTTATTAGGAGGCCCTCCTGAAAGGGCCTCCTATAGCTTTTGTAGGTTTTCTTTATTTATTCTTATTATTCTTATTCTATCAAAGCATTTTTCTCCTACTTCCAACTAGCTTTCAACTACTTACTATATGCTCCTACTAGGAACCTCGGCTGAAATTGGGGGGAAATAAATTTTTATCTAGGTCAAGGTCAAAGGTCAAAATCTAGGTCAAATCTAAGTTTTTTTCAAGTTTCTCAAATCCTGACACTACACTTCATTATTTTTAGCTGAATTTTTGCATACAGATAGATATTAGTATTCTATTAGTCTTAGCCTTTTGCCGTCTGGATAAATTTTGCCTAGATTTTGAGATATTGAAGGTCAAAAAAGGTCGAAAAAGGTCTTTTTTCAACTTGCTTCAAATTGACCAATTTTTTTTTTAAAACTCATCTACAAATTCTCAGAATTCCAAATCTGACCTTACTTTTGACCTTTGACCTTTGGTTGACCTTCAGTGACCTCCGGAAGGTCAAAAAAGTTGATTTTTCAAATCGATTTTCTGGATTCAAATTTCGGTATATTTATTCACAAAAGACCTTCTGAGGTCTAAAAAAGTAAAATTTGCAAGGTCAAAGGTCAAGGTCATCAAACGAAATCATAAACTGTGTTTTCTAAGTTTCTCAAAATTGGAGACTACAAATCAATTTTTTTTACTGAAAGTCAGAATATATATTCCTCTAAAGGTTCTACATATATTAGCAATTGACTATTTATTAAAATTTTGCTCCAGTTTTGAGATATTAGAACTCAAAAACTGAAAAAAGGTCAAATTTCGAAATTTTTAAAGGTCAAATTTCAACTTGCTCTAAATTGAGCAAACTCTTTTTTAAAAAGCATCTACAAGATCTCAGGAACTCAAATCTGACCTTGGTTTTGACCTATGACCTTTGGTTGACCTTCAGTGACCTTCGAAAGGTCAAAAAGTTGATTTTTCAAATTGATTTTTTGAATTCAAATTTAGGTTTATTCAATCAGAAAAGATATACTGAGGTCTAAAAAAGTAAAATTTTCAAGGTCAAAGGTCAAGGTCATCAAACAAGATCACAAACTGTGTTTTCTAAATTTCTCAAAGTTTTTGACTACAAATCAATATTTTTAATTGAAAGTCAAGATATACATTCCTCTAAGGGTTCTACACATATTAGCTATTGACTATTTTTAAAAATTTTGTCCCAGTTTTAAGATATAAGAGCTCAAAAACTGAAAAAGGTCACTTTTTCAAAGTTTATAAGGTCAAATTTTAACTTTCTTCACATTCACCCAACTTTTTTTTAAAAATCATCTACAACTTCTCAGGAGTTCATATATAACCTCAGATTTGACATTTGACCTTTAGGTGACCTTCAGTGACCTTCGAAAGGTCAGAAAAGTTGATTTTTCAAATTGAGTTTTTGGATTCAAATTTAGGGTTAGCCTGATCATAAAATACCTACTGAGCTCTAAAGCAGTAAAATTTTCAAGGTCAAGGGTCACGGTTATCAAATTAGGTCAAAGGTCAAAATCTAGGTCAAATCTAAATTTTTTTCAAGTTTCTCAAGTTTGTCCTTATACTTCATTATTTCTTGCGATGAATTAAACTGAAACTACATTTTAGTATTCTCTACAAATTGTTCACAATATGTCAGCATTAAATTTTTACCATTTTTGAGATATTTTACGTCAAAAACGGTCAAAAAAGGTCATTTTTCAACTTGCTTCAATCTGACCAAATTTTTTTTTAAAAAATCATCTACAATTTTCTAGGAGTCCAAATCTGACCTCAGATTTAACCTTTGACCTTTAGTTGACCTTCAATGACCCTCGAAAGGTAAAAAAAGTTGATTTCTCAAATTGAGTCTTCGGATTCAAATTTAGGTCAGCCTAATTACAAAAGACCTACTGAGGTCTAAAAAAGTAAAACTTTTCAGGGTCAAAGGTCAAGATCATGGAATTAGGTCACAAACTGTGCTATCTAAGTTTCGCAAAGTTCGAGACTACAAACCAATATTTTTAATCCGAAGTCGAAATATACACATTCCTCTAAGGGTTCTACACATATTAGCAATTGACTATCTAATGGAATTTTGTCCCAGTTTGAGATATAAGAGTTCAAAAGCTGAAAAAAGGTCAATTTTGAAATTTTTCAAGGTCAAATTTAAACTCGCTTCAAATTGACAAAATTTCTTTTTGAAAATCATCTACAAGTTCTCAGGAGTTCACATCTGACCTCAGATTTGATATTTGTCCTTTAGTTGACCTTCAAATTGTCAAAAATGCCTAAGAGGGCCTCCGTGAGATTGCTTGCAATCTTCCAAAGTCTAGTTTATTTTGGGTGTCTCAAAACTGGTCTAACTAGAGGATTCTTTATATTGTTTAGGAAGTGTCTCAGCACAACATGTAAAGCTTATCAAATGTTGTTACTAAATGCACTTGAAGTTTATATAACAAGAAATGATACTATATATAACAATATTGTTACAAGAGATGGTATCATTCACTGCTTGTAGTTCACCTCTTGATCTATATACAGTAGTTATTTCAGATTTAACATATTAAAGTCAACCCAGTAGCAAGTCCAATTTTTATATCTACCATAGATTTAGACTGTCACGTTAAACATTCTTGAAATGTGAACAGAATATTGCACAACCCAAAACCACAATTGTGATATATTGCTCAACCTAAGAACACAATCACAAAATTGCCCAACTAAAAAGCACAATCATACACAATCAGCTCCTTCAGGGAATCATAGTTGTAAATGTTCTAAACATGTTCACACTGAAGTAAATCATTGTACTTTTCCCAAGCTGGAAAATTAACACAGGTGTGAAAATGTTCAAAATATTAAGTCTGATACAGATAAATCAGTTAGAATTAAGTCCATCAGGAAATGCAAACCAATGAACAGTTAATGTATTTGTGGCCATTTTCCGTGTAATTTGATGAATTTGATACAACAAAGACTTAAATTGTTCATACAGGTGGTCTATACAATATTCCTTGGGGATATCACACACACACACAGAGATTCAAAGACTTAAAAGTTTAAAATGCATGCTGTGCATTTGTTTTGCAAAATACAAAAGAACTAGATAAGTACCAAAGATATGGCTTGAACATGTAATGAGATCATACTCTGAATTGTATGGAAATGAAAACGTTTCAGTCAATTCATTCAATTATTTTTGTGTAATAGGATAAAATATGTTGACCACCTTGAATCCGTCTGCAAGAAATTGAATGGAATGAGAACTTCTAAGAATTTCACCTGGGGGAAGATAATATACAAACTATATCAATCAAATAAAGTATGGGAATGGACAAATTCATGCTCTACAAAAATAAAATAATCTAAAGTGAATCAAGAAAGTTCAAGTTTATCAGAAAAAACAGGGGGACCTGATTTTATTGAAACTAAATCATTAAATGATACTGGTAACCTTTACATTGACACAACTAGGAACCCTTTCAACAATTTGAAAATTACCTCACACCCAGTTGAGAATCTTTGCATATCATGAAAATGTTACATTTTTTAACACTTTTAGTTGGTAAAATGGGAATGTAACAACCAGGAAAAAATGGGAACAACACCACAGTTAGTAATGGGGCAGTTAGTAATGGGGCAGTTAGTAATGGGGCAGTTAGTAATGGGGCAATGGACATCCAGAACCAGGACTATGATCAAAGCACAAACATATAGGGACAGAATTCTGTTTCATTTTTTCAGAATTTTTTCAGAAGTCTAGTTAAAGTCCCTGAAACCTAACAAGCTCTACCTTTATACAGATCTCGCACCATGGGATTACAACATTTCAACAATTCCAAATAAAAAAACATTCTCAGACATTTTCCCAGCTCAATCACTCCTAAGAGACTCAGGTGAGGAAATCTAAGTATTTTTAAAAGGCCACCGTCCTTGAATGTCACGACTTACAAATCATGGAATTTCACGAAAAATCTTACACAAAGACTGATTTCAAAACTACTTTCACACCAATCCCATTTTAGATATATATACTCACTCATCATAGACCCATACTCGTTGTACTGTTGTTATATTTTCCAAGGGAAAACATTTACAATTTTTTAAAAAATTGCAAGGGGTCCTCCATCACCACAGACCCCTACTCAAAATAATGTATTTTACATAACACAGAATTCGGTTGAAATATGAGAATTCACATGTACATTTCTAAGTCATTTTTTCCTATTCCCTTGTAATAATATCTGTAATAAATAATTCCTGAAATAAACAGCCTTTATACGTTCCAGATGCCCCTTGACAACTCCTTATTTTCCAATTATTGTGAATGTTTCATAAATCAAGTACCAGTGAGTTCTCACTAGTACTTCCTGAGTATTTGACTTCATTTTTGAGGTACATGTAGTAGTCTTGCATAGACCCCCTGTACCCCTTAGCCTCCCCCACCCCCAATTTTCTCTTATGGTGCCATAAAGAGGAAATAGAGAATCTTGATAGCAGCGATGGGTGTAGGAGGAACATAAACTCACATGTTAATCATCATATCATTTAATGTAGCAATATTGCATATCAAGATCCTTTCAAACTGCCACAATGGTGATAATGGGAGAGACTGGGACAGAGGGTCATAATGCAAGACTAACAGTGAAGGATGCATGCATTCAAGGGAATATAATCTTACATGCAAGACTATTTAGAATATGCAGAGGTCTAATCAGTCTTGTACCAAACCCTTTTGACCTCCTCTCACAATAAAAGTCCTCAACTGTACAAGGAAATGGTAAAATAGACATGATACAAGACTCTCATCTAATCAGATTAAATGGATACAACACTCAAAGATATTAAATAATCATTAAGGCACATTGTATACACATCACTAAATTATAATGTAACAGGGTCCCATTATTATTAACCACATCAGACAGCATAGTTCCATTTGTTAAACCCCTTTTCATTAGACCCCGATATGTTTATAAACAACCAAACCTGGCAATGTATATATACTAGCCCTGCACCCTGACCCCCAGAGACCAGATGAAGCTCTCTTTTAAAGGGACACAAACCTAGCCTGCAGAAATATGAGTTTCTTCCCTCAACCCTACCCCTAAAATCAAAACATTGAACTCATCATGATATGCCATGGCCATTTTGTCAATTGTAAGTTAAAAGATGCAATATATCAAAATGTGGAGTTATCTGAATTTCAATAAAACCATGAACTATACGTTTTCATGTCTGCATTAAAAATTATTTCGATCAAGCCAGTATCCTTTTTGGATTGCTCCCTGTCCATGCATATTATATTTTAAAACATTTGTTCTTCTGACAACATTATAAATCATATGAATCAAAATGCCATAGTTCAGCATCATTTTAGCCCTAAACTGAACTGTTCTAATTATTGTACTTGTACTGTTTGAATAGAGAAATAAAAATAAAAATAAAAAAAAATAAAAATTTTTTTAGCCCTGCAACTGCAACAGGTTATGGAAGTGAGAAAGGTGGCATTTTTGAGGTTTACAATAGTACACCATATTTACACGGAATGCCTGGTTACTTTCTTGCTGATTGCCAGTGATATGGCATGATTAATAGAAGCAAGGTAGTTTTAGACAGACAAGCTGTTCATTTCTGCGCTTTACACAACTTCAACCAGAAACATGGCTTGATAACCAGCAGGGGTGTAGCTAGGATCAACATTTAGGTGAGGCAAATGTTTAAAGGTGAGGCAAAAAGAGGCATATTAATACTTTTGGACTTTCATTGAAGAAATGGCTGGGTAAATATACTGGGGAGGTAGCTACTTGCTTGGCAATCCCCACGACCACAGCTAATGACAACCAAAATTCAGCCCTCATTTAATGGAACCCTCCCAGGCTAACAAGACATGACAAGCATATTACATTTCTAAGATTGGCCCTAAAATACTTTACTGAAGAATACTTAATTGAAAAATATAAACTGACTTTCTTGACACAACTAGCATTCAATCCATTAAATGAAATGTACATATTCACTGTAAGGCAAGCAAATACGTTGTTCTTAAAACCCCCAAATCAGTCCAAACATATAACTGCTTTATTAGGTCCAGGTTAGACCCTTTAAAGAGTAAATTTAAAACTGAGACCTTCACATGCTCATAAAGCTTTGTGAACCAATATGATCAACTTTACTGTTATTTATTGCGAAACCAACTTTAAAACACTATTTAAAAACATAAAAATTCAAATGTTTTTTCTATTAATTTTTATGGAGTTTTGAGTTCATGGGTTTAGTGTACCACCCAAGGTGAGATTTCCACCAATAGACATCTTTATGCGGTACAAATCACTGGTGTTGTTTTCTGATAATAGAGACCATAAATGCATGCATTACTAAAACTTAACATATGTATAATTTCCAAACATGACAGAAAAGCTAAAAAAAATGAAGTTTCTTCCAACTTTTGATGAACAATCATAAAAATATGTAAATGTATCCATAATATTTTATCCGTCTGCTTGATATGAAAAAGAGGCTGACTTGGTGATAGGGACACCATGCCGCTTTACTACAAACTAATTTGTCATGTATCATTTTCTTATTCCATCTGTCCCTTCATGAAAACATAAAAATGGACATTTTAATTGGCCATTTAAAAAGTTAGAGAGTTTGTAGCCTGAGTCGAATATCAATAGACCTATCAAAACCTTACAAGAAGTTACATAATGTTTAATGCCCAAAATACAACAAGGTAAATATGAATGGTAGTGATTCTTTAAAGTTTAAGAAGAACATCCAAGTTTTGTAATTACATTAGATTTTGATTGTAAAATGTTGGAATTTTAGTTATCAATCATTACAATTTCTAAGGGTCAAAATATGAAATTTTTGATTTCAATTATGATTCATACTTTTCATTTTTTGATTAATTCTGTTATTAATCTTAACAATGTTTGGGTTGGACATATGGAATAAAGACTTGGAATGTGATTGCCTGTAAATAAATCGCCACTACTACATTTTTAAATGACAGGTTATATGAAATACAGAGAAATTAGCAAGGAATAAAGTAAACAGGCATGAAGTCAACACCCAAGAGTAAATAAAAATCAATTAAAACCATACACTTCATTCAAATTTAAGAGAGAAATTGAGAGAAATAAGCAAGACATTGTGACAATTTATGGACTATATTCAATAAGATCAAAGGCATTCACATGGAATCTCATTAACATATGCGTACTTCAAGGTACCAATTATTATGAACCTATAAAGTTCAGTGAAACCCAATTTTGCCTTACCATATCCATGGCAACAGGTGTCTTCTCAATCCTTAGTGAAATTATCAATTTAAAAACAATTTAAATAAAAAACTCAGATAGATGGCGCTCATTGTAATGTTTTTGCTGTTGGAGCAGATTATTGGAGCATACTAAAGCTCACGTTAACCTTTCTTTACCCTAAAGCCCCAAAGCTAATCAATGCTCTATCTTTGACATTTCGAGATGAGATAAGTTGGATCTTAGACAACATCTATACAGAAAAAAGAATTTCAACGTTTTTCTATTTTGAGATGTACAAACTGGAGAATATAACTCACATCACAGACCGAGCTTTCTCAGAGTGTCAGACACTATTACATTTGATGAAGCTCGCTTTTAAAGATGCAACGTTGGAGCAACTGTAGTCTTGCATCAAGACTCTATAGACCTCCCCCTTATCTACTTCACCAACCTTGCGTGGCTCACAAGGGCTTGTTGCTAGACAAGAGCAACTGAAACCTTGTGAATCAAGATGGGAATGCTTGAAAGGTAGATAGAATTGATCATGAATTCCATTAGTCCGGGTTCACGAAAGGTCATATTGATTTCACCTTTGGAGATGGGTTAATTGACCTTGATAATCGAGAGCCATGTTAAGTAAACACCAAACTTGATTGATATTTTGAGGATAATTACAGACATTGTCCTACAAGTCAGTTGTTGACACAGACAATTTGAAAATAATGACTTGGTCATTCAACAAGACAAAACTGTGAAAGAGGATACTTCAAATTCAATGAATAACTTACAAAAATGGTGGATTCTATTTGGAAATACCTGTCAGTGAAATTTCATGGTGATCATGTTTTCAAATGCAAAATTGGGTAAAAAAGAGTGGAATCTGCAAGGAATAAAGTAGACAGAGATGTAGTTTAGACTCTACATTGCATGGAATTGCAAGAAAATCAGGGTGTTCATTCAAATTTTAGAGAGAAAATGGGCAAAATAGGCATGATCACTAAGATCATTTTTTCAGCGGATTCAAATCACAAAAACCATGAATCAAAATTGACACTTAGTGAAAGACTGGAATGTTTGGTTATTTAGTCAAATTCATTGTTACTGTTTGCCTAACAGTTCAAAAGAAAACTATACTATTTGACTTGATCGCAATCTATTTTCAGGCTTAGAGAGCCTTTAAAGAATCAATTTCAAGTCCTTTTGAAGCATAAATGTCAACGATTTTTTCATGAAGTTATGCTCAACAAATATTGATGTACATGTTGACCTTGCACTTTTAAACAAACTAAAATAATGTTCAAAAATTAAATATTAACTTGAAGTATACACCCTTTACAAGCCTGATAGACAATCCAAGTTTTACACTCGTCATTACTGAAAAATCGATAAAGTCACCAAGCCAATCAGAACACACCATCTCTAAAGACGATTCTCTTAAATATGCAAAAAATAAGCATGGTTCTGGGGTGATTTCTGATTAGATGAACGCCATACTGTAAAATGCTTGAGCTAGTCAGAGGATAGACACATGCTAAAAAACTCAGGGGATGAGATATGAAATATATCTGTTTAAGTATTTCTGTCTGAGGTAATGTTGACTGATTAAGTACAGTACAACTTTTGTTTGAAAACTGATTTTGAAGTGAACAATTTTTTTTAATGTACATATATATGCATTCTAAAATACTTTTTGGATGATGATTTCCATCACTCCATCTCTCACCGTGACCAGTTGTTATCAAGATTCACCAATTGACCGATTTTTCTCCTTAAAAAAAATCTCGATTTCCTCTATGATGCTGAGTTTTGTTGGGTTAACATCCTTCTGTCTCTTTCTATTAAATCATACCTTGTTAGTTACCATCCTTTCTATTGGTACTATATAATCATACAGACATATTTGGCCAATATTATGCTCTATTTATCCCAATTATGAGATATTTACTCTGTATACAGATAAGTTAGAGAAAGGCCCTGAGATCAAAGAGGTAATTAATTAGAGAAACAACACCAGAGCTTATACTCTCTACTTCTCTGGTGGCAGTGGGAAAGATTGTAGGAGAGAAATGGTGGACAATTGGATGGAATCAAAAACATTCAAAGACATGAACCTATATGTACTCTAATAAAATCAAATAGTGGCGTACTTCTTTAGTCAAATGAATACAGTATCATGGTGATTATGTTTTAAAATGAAAATAGAAAAAAATGGAATCAGAAAAAGCAGAGAAACATACAGTTAATGTTCTTAATTATTAATAGAATGCCAAAGATTAGACTCTTTATTCAAATTTTAGAGAGAAATCAACCAGAATAGGCAGAGGGAAGAGAAACTTTAGGTACAGGATAGAAATAATGCATAATGAACCAGAAATGGACCATTATGAAAATGATGTGACTTTAACAATCAACCAATGAAGCGTATATCTGAGCCCCCTAAAAGAAGGATGTTGGTTTAACTACTGAAAAAATAGTAATAAATGTATAACATAGAACGTCTGCTTAAAATGTCATTTGTTCTTGCAGATTCCACTCCATTTCTCTCTAAAATTTGGTTGAAGTATCTGATTTTTTGGCATATCTGTATCATTTAATATGTTAACAATATGCCTAGAATTTTATTTCTTGTTCAGCTCACTCATTCCCTGTATTTCACAATTTTATAATGTGACCACTATAACTTTTACAAATGGGAATATGACCACTATAACTTTTACAAATGGGAATATATTGGTACCCCAAGTCTTTAACTGACCACAGAGGTCTGTAACTCAGCAATCTGTCTTTGAAAACCAATATTAATCTTTTTACTAGAAGTTGTAAGGCTTTTTATTCATAGTTTAATAGTACACTGCATATAAGGGTCTTTAATTTTATCCTATCTTAATATGTTCAATCAAAGGCTATAATTTACTTCATCCTTTGTCTGTTAAATGTCGTTTTAGACGGACAAAACAGACATAACAAAAAGCTAAATTCGAAGATGCTGAGTTTTTGATGGGCTTTGTTCATCTATTCAGAGAGATTGAGGCCACAATAAATAATAGATCAAGCATGGGCTGAAGAGATTCAAGACAGGAAACATATAATTAATTCTTAGGTAAATACATCTCCATGACCACCATGGTTGAAAACATTCTCTGGGGTCCTTCCGGATTCTAAAGAATCATCAAAAAATACACGCCTCTCACAAAAAATAAATCACATTTTTGTGAAGTTTTTCTTTGAGAAGGGGATTCTACATGAAATGGTGATAGCATAACAACAGCCGACTTCCAAAATTGAAAAAAGTTTACAAATTAGAAGATTCATGTGTGTATATTTCCTGAAGAAAATAAACATTTGAGCCTTCTTGTTGAAAGAAGCTGTGAGAGAGTCAAGAGATTCATGCAGAAATGTAACCCCCCATGTCTTTACACTATTGATGCAATTTGGCATTAATATTTACAAGGGTAGCAATGTGGCTATTTGCACTGTTTACTTTTATGTAATGTAAGGTATTTATGTTACCTGTACTAACGACTTTACTTGATTAATTACAGGTAAGATAAAAGAGAATTGTAATCCAGGTATGTATCTTGAGTAATTGATTAAATAATTGACTTAAATATTAGGTAAGAATTCGGTTAAAAAATTGTAGAATTATCACATATGCTGATGTATACCTTATGTATTAATTATAGAAGTACTGTATTAATTAATGACCCTATGCTTTTAATAAAATCATAGAATGGACAGTTCCAGAATTACAGGCTACATAATAAGGAGATACTAATGCCGTGTTGTTTAGGATTTTAGGATTTTTTCAGGCTACATAATAAGTAGAAACTATTCCCAAAACTCTACAAAAATAGTCAAAGTATGTCTTGTCATGATTTATATCATTTTCAAGCGGGTGCAAATGCGGTTTCAGGTGAGTATAGCACCCACTTGTTCCAATACTGAAGACATTACAGACTTCAGAACATTATTTCCAGAATTGAACCAACTTGGCATAATTCATGTATTTCTTCTATAAACAGCCACCCCTTTATGATCTAGGTTACAACTCTATAAAAAATATTTGAGGATTTACATAAAAGGGCAGTGGTAACCATTCTGACCAAATTTCCATTTTTAGCAAAGCCAACATGGTTAAAGGACAAATCTGCCACTTTTATTAACCACATTTCCCGGACTCCCCGTTGATGTGTATATCAAATATTTTCAACACACAATTCCAAATCTCCTTAACCTTTAGCAGACCACCGGCGACCGCATCCGCCCATTCAAAACTACCGCCAGAATCCACCGGCGGATCCGGACGACACAAATCTAACTTTTGAAAACTTTACTTTTTCCCGCCGTTCTTATGATCCAATTAGATTGCCCGATTTATTTAGTCCTTAGTAGGTGACTTCCTGTTGACCTAGAAATGGCGATGTTTCGAAAAATATTTCTCAATTCAACAATTAAACAGTGTTTAAGTCGTTTTTAGTGAACAAATCGTACAAAATGATGGCAAAATACGATCACAACGAAAATGTGGAGGAAATGGATTGCGATTTCGAGCTCTTTAGGCTCTTGGAAGCCGATAATGGTCATCGAAAATAGAAACTAGAATATTTTCTGAACTGAAAAGATGAACATTCGATCGCTGCAAATTCAGTTTTGGATTCTGACCAGACGTTGAATCTCCCGAGGGGCGAAACGGCGGATTCCGGAGGAGTATTCATGGTATATTTATGCCCAGTCGTGTTTATGTACGAAAAAAATTCATGAGAACATTTTTCTCATGAGCCACGCTAGTGTATCTTCCTTTTGTGAAAATTTTATCCAGATTCATTCAGTAGTTATCGAGATATTAATTATTTAGTCCAGGCATATCATTTTTGAAAAATAAGTCAGATGCGTGGGATATATTTGCTGAAATAAGTCAGAGTGCAGAAGGTTAAGGGTTTCCCACAGAATATTTATAAATCAAACAACAATGACAATATCCAGTGATTTGACCATAACAGATTTTCAGACCCATAAACTGGATTTACAGTACAGTCAATGGGATTTTTCTGAATTAGACCTTTGATGTTACATATCCCATTTTTAAAGTTATTGTAGCAAATGTAACATTAGCTTCAAGGTATTAGGATTATCCCAATGGATTAAAGGATCTGGCTCTCCCTAAGGCGGCTTCTCAAATTCCACTTTTCAAAAATTGAAGTTTTGATTTATATAAGCTTTTGGTGGGATGGAGATTTCTACCAATCTTTCGCTGTACTATATACTCAAACACCCATCAATATGTATTTTGTTAATTAGGGATGGTTCATTACTTAATCATTTCATGTTCTAGTTTTTTACCCTTTATAATGAAAAATGTATACATGTAAATGTAAGTTTATTGAATATATTTTATATGATATACATTTCTTACAAGTTTTGTAATTTTTTTCTTATTCAATTTCATTACAAATTAGGCTAAAGGTGTATTGAATCTATTACCATATATTGAAATTCCATGTGACCCCCATTCTTTTACCCCCTCCCTCACCAAAATCAGACAATCTGGCAAATATATCATATACTATATATCACTTATCTATATTAGAAAAAATCAAGTGGAATACAACATGAATGAACCTACATGATTCAGTAATATGGTAAATTGACTTTTCAAGAGGGTTCACCAATAGTGAAATCAGTTCTTATTTTTATAAACCAGTTGGCTCATCATATCAATATTTTTTTAAGCCAAAAGTAAAACAAATTTCTTTTCAACATGCTCTTCTCTATCAGAATGCCAAACATTAAACATAAAAGATAGTTGTGTGTTTTGACAACGTTTCATGACTTTCACATTTATGTTTTAAGATGGAAGCTTTTAGGGCTTTACCATTATATCTTGGGTTGGGGGTGGGGTTGGGGGATTTTGGTCCATCTCTTTAAATAACAGTTTGGGACTTGGTTGTAGACTTACAAAGAGTCAGGTACTTTCTCGTATTCTGAAAATAGATGTTAAGTAAATAATATATTGTTGGGTTTGATATAAAAGCATATTCTTGATCAGGGTTAAAGAAGCTAGACCCCTACCACCCTTTATAACAGAAAATTCCCACTATTTTCGATTTTCTGTTTTCTGTTTAAAACATCAAGATATTTTAAATAAAATATTTTTCCTGCCTATCAAGATCGTGAGAACTTTCTTGCATCAATTCAACCTTGTTTTAACCTCCAACCCCACTTCTCTTGAAAATAAATTGAAGAAAAGAGCCTGAGAAGGAATGGGAGGCACAGACTCCATATTCAAGAAGAAGTAATTTTAGAACCGTTCCCATGAAAATACATCCAAAAAGAGTGGACAGCACAAGTCAGATTTTTAACAGTTTAAAATTTCTGGCGCTTTATTGCAAATCAAAGTCACCGGAAATCTCTAGTTAATCCAAAAGAGACCCCTTGATCTTTAAAACATACATTTATGGATTAAGCTGTTAATACAACTTAAATCCCTTTAAATATATGCACGGTTCAATTTCATTGAATAGCCATATTTGGGATGATGAGATTTCAATGTTTTATTTTCATTATTTATTAACTGAACTAGATCAATCAAAAGTCGTCTAATATCAAAGAGTATATACTTTATTGATGCATAAAGATTGGAAACTCAAAAATCATGACTTGTCAATTTTAATAAGTTAGCTGCGGCATTTAGTTTAATTAAATACAGCGTGCGTCTTGTTTGTTGATTGTGACAGTATAAGAGGGGAGAATGCCGCAAAATCAAAGGATCCTCGTTTAAAAATGAAATATTGCCATCTCAAAATCTGTACAAAGTGGACGATTGCGCTTCACCTTAAATTTAAATGAAAATATTTTGTTTAAGTTATTTTAGTACAAATCAAAAACAGGATTGTTCATCAAAATAGTAATTTACCATTGATAGAACCAGTCTCGAAAAATTGATATTTAGAGTAGTTTAAAGTCATTACGGCCAAATAATATTTCATTAACTGTGGTCTATACTTTTATAAACTCCCGTCAATATGGTCAAAGTAATTATTTCTGCGACAGTTATCATTTTCGTGTCAAAGTTGTCATTAAAGATGATAAAGTACGAAGACGAAAGTTAAATATTTTAAGAGCTTTGGAGTCAGTGATAATTCAATTTTGTTTCTTATAAAGAAATACAAAAATACAAAAAGTGTATAATTCAAGTTTGAGGATACAAATGTTAATAGGTAAAAGATACATGTCTAGGATATAATATACCCTGAATACTGTACTTGTGATGTAGTAAGGGATATTACCCTTGTATCCTTACCCTTACACTTACTTTCCCTGATAACATATGTTTTCTTCGATATTACCATGGAGATAGCTAAACAATGACGGAGATTCTCAAATTTAAACATTCTGGTTCATCGATTCAAATCTAGGTATGACCCAGGAAATAGAAATAAAAATAAAATTTGAGGAAATGAAATATTATTTTTGGAAAGAGATATCTAACTTCCTTTGTTTGAAACTTACATTAAAGTCAGTATTTTTGGAGTGATTGATGTTTCTTGTAAGAATGCATTCTATTTTTGGACACAACATTGTGGCCCTCAACAATCCAGAAAAAGTTCACTATCTATGTTCCCAAATGCAGCATTTTGTTCAAATTCTGAAACAATAGCCAACTGTCCATTGTAAAGTAACCATACAACTTTCACATACAGAAATTTTGAATGCCGACATCTATGTTTGTCAAAATACCATTTTCCCTGGTCTTCCGAACAATTTTTTGCAGCATGTACACGATATCATGTATTGTCAAGTTCGCTTTTACAGACTACATATACCTCTGCTTTCTTTCAAACTTATAGATGACCAAAGTGATAAAAATCTTGATGACTCCGAATCAATATTTGAAATACATTAATATTTTGTGAAAATTTCTGAAATAAATTGAAATGCAATCAAGAGTTAGTTTAATCCATAATATTTTGCAACACAAATTTACTATTTGAATAAAGAATTAAAATGTCTAAGCGTTCCCCTTGGTCAAACTTTAGCTTATATTCCTTTGAATGATCAAAATACAATATGTTTCTCCTGAGAAAAATTACACAACAGTCATCTTTTAAATTGCAAAATAGAGTGGAAAGGAGTGGAATCAGCAAGGAATTGAGTAAACAGGCATGTAGTGAACACTCTAAATTATATAGAAATGCAAAAAATCGGGCAGTTCGTTCAAATATTTAAGAGAAAAAGGGCACAATTGACAGGACTTTTGTGACATTTTTTCTCATATTGATTTGGAGACTCAGAGATTTCACACCCTAGGGTCCTAACCTAACAATGAAGCTTAATGAAGACATAAGCTGGTTTAGGGTAAAAGTATTTAAATAAACGTAGAAATTGAAATAGGGATCGACAATCGAGTGGTATTAAAAGCTACTTGTAATGGGGCTCGGTTTAACACCTTGTGAATGCTTTAAGACTTGCAAAAAGAAAACTACATGGTACTTCAAATTCTTTTGGTTTTATCAAATGCTGCCCTTCATCCTATACAGAACTACAGGAAATATCAGCTCTGTTGAAAGTGTTAAAAAGAGGAGGTCAATGTCCCATGTTTAAAATATATGAAAGTTGAACAACTGAAGTATATTAACCATTTATATATTCTGTATACTATATCTGATGCAATGCTGAATTACATTGGTTATATGTGACAGTGACATCGTGACATTGTGACAAAAGTCAAGGGCTTTGACCGCATCCTTAAGCTGACATTTTCTCATGAGCTTTAGGGCTCACTAGACAGACATAACGGGGCAAGTGGCCAGTTACACGGCCTTACATGGATGAAACATGCTCACAATCATAAAAAGCATTATATTTTACAGGCACTATCACTAAAGTCAAATCGCTTGCACAAAACATATCACCGCAGTAATCGAAATATAACATTAAATAAAAGAAACAGTTTCAATTGTGTAAACGAAAATGAATTAAAAATGAATCAAATAGTCTAAAATATGTAAAAATACATCAAAATGGTGCACTTTTCCTATTTGAGAAAGAAAACAGGTAAA
Organism: Owenia fusiformis; assembly: GCA_903813345.2. Lineage (NCBI taxonomy): Eukaryota > Metazoa > Annelida > Polychaeta > Sabellida > Oweniidae > Owenia > Owenia fusiformis. The sequence goes on from CAIIXF020000012.1 coordinate 15,349,733, forward strand.
AAGTCAAAGGGCGAATGAATTATTTTGTGAGGTTATCAACACACACTTATGACTGAAACTTACAGTTTTGACATTTCAAGCAGGTACATATTATATGTTTCTATATTTCACCTCCAAATATTACATCAAATATTTCCTGTATTTTTTCAGCTGTATACGTTCGGTATTTGAAACAAGGCGATTAGTTGTAAAGCATAAAGTCAATATTCATGTCACATCAAGCTTTAAAATCTGAACCGAAAAGTCAATTGCTCTAAATGATAAAATCTGTACCTTGCACAACCTCTTACTGTTCTGTCAATGTATTCATTTTAGCCATAAAATAACTGGATGACATACTCGTTTACCAGTTTGAAAACGTGGCACAATCCCTAAAACGTTCAATATTTTGATTTTTATCAGATTTTGATTTTTATCAAATTGAAGTAAACCATGTCTCTGATTGGTTGAATACCCAACTGTGAGACGATCAATTATAGACAGAGGGTAGTGTCCTTACTACTCATAGATGAACTCAGGGTATTGTTTGGTTTGAGGAAATAACAAACAACAAACCACCAAGAAATAGTTCTGATACAGGATCTGATATTTTGGCTGATACGGGATCCAATATGGGATCCGATACAGGATTTTGATCAGATATGGGATTTTTTGTATATCAATTACACTAATTCCCTGTTTATTTCCTAGGGAAAACATGTTATTATGGAATAAATATGTTTCATTGACCTTTAGGACATCATGACATGACATACACAAGAATACATTTTAATTTCCAATATTTAAAATAATGAATTTATCACACTGAACATACTGGATGTCAGATACTAAAACCCCCATGGATTAACCCCCAAGACAACATATCTCTTAATTAAACCCATAAATGTCCAATTCTGATATGGAATGCTTAGAGATTATCTTAAGGATATTAATAGATTTGGGGATATTATTTATGGGATCCTTATGGGTCATGTCACATTCATTTGAGGATAACTCCATCGATTCACCATCTAATTTCATTCACTATTTCTCCCTCTATTTGGAATTCAATATCTGATTTTTTAATGACTGATTTCTATACGATTGCTGAAGAGTGTGCAAGCCTACTTACTTTTTTCCTTGCTGATTCTACTCCAACTTACAAGTACAATATATTTTAATTAAAGACATGACCATTTTGAAGTTTACATTCAGTCTAGTCTAGCTAAAAGCCTTTGTGCCTCATCCCCCTCCCCAATACACACCTCCCAACACCTGTGTGAGAAATTATCAAACCTGTGTAGTCAAGTAGTGGGAGGGGGGGGTCACAGGGGCTTGTAGCTAAACTAATTTAGTCAGACTAACCAAATCTCTTGAGATAGTAGTATATGGTAGAGTGAGCAGAGCTCTGGATGACTTCCTTACCAAATATTACTACATAAATTCATCAAGAGAGAGATTAGGGTAATTTCCCACAATTTATTACAGATACAATCTTCGCATGCCTCCTAAGCAGAAAGAATCTTGATTCCACATTTATCAAACCCATGAGCTTGAGTGCTAAAAGTTGAGGTATAATGTACGTCTGCTGATTTCACATAATTTTGGCACTGATGCATGCTTATTTCATATTATTTCTCTTAAAAATTTGAATAAAGGTCTTGATTTTCTTGCGCTTCTATACAATTTAGAGTATTAAATACATGCCTGTATTCTTTATTCCTTGCTGATTTCACTCTTTTCCACTCTTGTTAGCCCTTTAAAACATGACTACCTCAATGACATTTTACCCAAAAGTGTGTTTCTATCTTATGCAAGACCATGAAGTTGATACAACACAGAGTCAGGCAAAGATGGATATGTTCTGTCTTATCTTGATACAAAGGGGCTTTGTGATCTAGGTGAAACATCTCACTATGAGCTAAAACCATTCAAATCCACTCATTTTTTCAAGAGAATAAAACCCCAAGATCCCTAAATTTATAGAACAAAGTATAGTACCCATTTCCCATAATGATCCCATTTCAGGCAACTCCATTTCATTTTCCACTCTATGCTTAATGTAACAAGACTAATTTGACATTTTAAAATCAGGCAGCTATCATTTATCTTTTAATTTGACCTTAACCTCCTGGGGAAAATGCAACTAGCCATGCTCTGACACTATCAGCTCTTGTAGCATATGACATAACACAAGCAGAAGATCTTACAATTTCCTCTGAATTCCCCCTCGAAACCCACTCAAGTATTACATAAATATTTATTGAATTAGTCCATAATAAAGAGGTTTTTAGTCTTGTATCAGCCTCTGGAGTCACATGGGCTTGAAACGAGACTTTTTCCATTTTTAAGAATCCCGGCAGGAATTCTATGATCTTTATCATGATGTTTTAAATCATCCAACCACGCCTGCCTCTTAATAAAAAACATCTAAAATTTAAGTCAATCTGACAGGTGGGATTTGATGCATCAATTTATATTGAAAAAGAAGTGTCCCATGATGCAATTCTCAATCACATGACCCTAGTAAACCAATCAGGGTTGCCGTTGTGTTTAATTTCAATAACATGCATGAGTGGTTGTGTTAACCTATCTGAGATCATACAGATAGTATCCTACACAGAACTCTTTAACTTTATGTCTGGGAATTTGTATTTGATAATATCAGATAATAATTTCGTCCTAAAAATGGAAGTTTCAAGCATTTTCCTCATCAAATACAGACAGAGAGAAAAAACATGAAAAGACATGGTATTTGTCAAATATTTTCTGCCAAATATTTTCTGTGACTATTTGGGACTAAATGACATTAATCTTGTTAGGACTTACATCCCATGGTGCAACATCACAAACCATGGCTGCTAGATTAATATGTTAAATGTAACTGATTAGTGTTTAGGAACTGACAAGCTTAACACTGCAGTCTGCCCTTTCTTCCTGTTTGATTCTGATTCCAAAAGGCAGTTTCCGTCATAATGCTAAATGACAAACTAGAATTCAGGAACCATAATCCCTCGTCATTTCATAGAAATGGGTTTCAAGTTCTGTCAAATATATGAGACAAAATTTGTTTCCAAATGTTGCCCATTGTGCTCTCTCATAAACAAAGTTCAAATAACATTTACTGCTTAGAGAGCTAAATTAATGACAAATCATATCATAAATTATCAAGTATCTTATTTGATTTCTTGATATTAAGTTTTAATCTTAATGGCTCATCTGTGTTCTGAATGTGTGAGTAATATTGAAAGAGACCTTTTTGTGATACCCTCAGACTATTAATATCTGAAGATATGATAGCAGAAATCAAATTAACGAATCAATTGATAGGAGCCCTGAGGGATGAGGGGAGCCGGGGGGGGGGGGGGTGTTACAGAGGTTTAATGATACAGGATTCTTGTTTTTACAACCTTGGCTCCAAGTTCAAATAAACATGTATAAAATCATCAATATTCAATTACCAATTTTGATAATGATAATGAAATTATGAACTCTCCTCTAAGGGTCAAGTTATTGGGCATACTTGGCCTAAAATGACTTACTTTGAAGATAAAAGCAAAACTTTAGTTAATGCAAAAATCTGGGACATAAAAATATGACACTTTTAAAGCCTCTCTAGCTCTTTTTTACTTGGAAATTATTGCATAATCCAAAGTGTCTCAGTGTATTGTGAACAAAACAAAATATTCCTTTAAGTTTTAAACCCATAAAAAAATTGATCCCTGGGACATGTATAAATGTGAAGCATCCTAAAGTCCAAATTAGTCTAATAAAAATAGGAACAAGCTGAAAACAATGGCCTTTAAAACAATACTGCACTGTTTGAACTATTTGAAATGTAACTGAGGTATGTACCCATAAACCCACCATGACCCATATAGCAGAGGGATTTTCCAACTGGATAGTGATAATCATGGGATAGACAAGCTATGTGTGGCTTCAAAGATGGAAAACTAAGGTCAAGAGTTCTATAGAAATGTTATTGTGCATTCATTAAGTCTCTTTCTTTGATGTTTTATAGACTTTCTAAGAGGATCAGTATTTTCTATGCTAAATTACACTTATTAATGGTTATGGGAAAATTCACAAGTTCTCAAGATCTTCTAAATAGATATTAAAGATTTCTTAAAGAGGCATTCAAACATTCTGGGAAAGGGATTCCCTGAGGTCCTAATCATTAGTATGTAGAGTAGTGAAGACAATATATGAATTCTTCATTTCTATGGGATTCTATGTACTGCAGACTTAAGTCCAATTTAAATGTTGCTACCTCTCAAAAAGACAACCAACAAAACAACCAACCCTCATCATGTTGCCTCTATTTAGAGCCAAGAAGGCAAAAAACCATGATACCCAGAGGCCTACTTTTGCAATGTGATTGGAGCAATCAGGTCATATGACCTATTACCCACCATTGGGATATTACATCCTGTGGGGAAAACACAACCTTTGTGGGTTTGCTATCCTTGTAGAGTATAATGGGAAGTAAATGATATACTGTCCATAAAACATATAAGGTTGGACAATAAATCTAAAGTTTCAAGCATAAATACAAACTTCTGACATTTATGTGGCCAGAATTGACCAACTGAAGGTAACCCCCAGCGAAAATGTCCGTCTGCTCATGCTAATTCTAATCCGTTCTTACTAAAATTTGAATAAAATATCTGATTTTCTGGCATTTTTGAATAATTTGGAGTGTTGGGAATATGCCTAATTACTTTATATCTTGTTAATTTCACCGATTCTCACTTTATTTCACGTTTCAAAACATGACGATTGTGGTTCTTTCTGACAAGAGTTTGCAAGTAGCCATAACACTCTAAGAAGTGGCCAAGAACAACAAAATAAAGTTATTTGAGGATTAGGCCAAAATTTTCAGAAAATTAAATCTGATCGTTTTATCTTTTTATCATGTTAAATGCATGTTGAATATAAATGAATGTAAATAAACAAATAAGTAAAACTGACATATCTGATTGGCTCCACGAATTGAAAAGAAAATATATAATGTCGTGAAAAATGTGATTACTACAGCATTGTGGTAAGAGATCAAAGTCGGGAATTGATATGACAGTCCTATTTTGAAACCAGAATCCATATTTGATGGTTTATGGCCTGGTTAATCGGCTACTGTGACACCACAATGCAAAACCTCAGAACACAATCACAATAGCTCAACCAATTTAGCACAACCACAGTCTTGTCCACAGAATACAACAGATAATACAATTTAAGCGCAAAGATATCTAGGTTTAAATCACACAGCAATATCTCGACAAAGATCTCATTAAAAGACAGACAATGAAAAGCTTCACAATGGTAAAATTCATCTATCAGCATGTTAACATTGGAGTGATGTTAAGTACGAAATTTGACATTTGTAGCTTTCAGCTCATTACAGGTCAGCCAGTACAGTTACTATGCATACATCAGTTGGTAATATTCAACAATTACGTCAATTATCCAAGGCCAGTATTCCCATAGCTGATCCCCTTAATCTTCAGGGGTTGTGTCAATAAATCAAAATCAACAAATATTTTTGGTATTTACCCCACATTTCATGAATTGACCCACAAATCAAGATATCACTGTTGTTCAAATCACCATTTTCTGTTTTATAAGACACAACTGTAAAACTGTATATTTACATGTTTATGGATGAGTTATGATTTGAAATAACCCCTATAGCCCATAGACCTGGAAAAACAGCTGTCCAGGTAAGAGATCAATGCAATCAACAAGTAATTACTATGAATGAAGTTCCAAAGTTTTCTGATGCCAAAAACATGAGAAAACAACAGTGACCCAAATCCCACAAGTCTTGCATTAAACCATTTAAACCCACCACTATACATACAACAATAGGAGAGGAAGTAGAGGTTCAGAGACGTGATGCAAGCCTAACATCAACCCCCCCCCCATTGCTTCGCCATTATCTTTCTAATACAGGTTGGTAATGTGAAGTCAGACAATAAAGATGGGCCAAAACAAGTACATTATACAGTTACTAGTATAGTATCCCACAATCTCCTAAAGGAGAAGCCCAGTCTGAGAGCATGCAGCTGAAAACATTCGATATCAGAAATGCTACACTATACATGTAATTGTAATTGTACTTAATAGCATCAAAATGTAGCTAATCCCTTTACCTAGAATTTCCAGCAGACTCTGGAATGTGATGTAATAGAAGTATTACTCAATTTACAATGTTTGATACACCTGAAACCAATTGTTAAGTGCATGTAACGAGTGTTTATACTAATACTGATACTGATGTACATTATTCTACAATATCAGATGATTAAGATGTTACAGGTAGCATTAATTGTCAGATAAAAGTTTTTGATATACTGTTGATATGGATTTAGATTTATCAGCGTCCTTCTTTATCTACATCTTCGTTAACTCAGCTTCTGAGGGGACAGAATGTAGTGAAGACCGAGTCTGCAGAGTTGCCTGTGAGAGAGGGAGAAGAGAGAGAGATAGAAGACACAAGAACAGGTTGTAGAGCCTAAATAGGTTAATGAAAATTTCAATGACAATTTAATGAAAACGTAAGGTTAGTCTTAATTGTAATGAAATAAAATCATAAATGCACTTCTAATATGCCTCCCAAAAAGCTAAGAAAATAAATAAAAAATTAGGCCAAATGATGATTGACATTTCTCCTTTAGCCAAAACCACATTCAGAAACCTCAACAATCCTCAACACCACATGACCTATCTCAACCAATCATCTAAAAAAGCATTTTGATTCTCATTGAATGATGGGATTCCCAAGCTTATTGTGCCAGAGCCTCATTTTGGAGTTGAGCAGAAGGTAGGCTGGTGAGGTTCCACCAGATTGGAACCATATGGTTCAATGATTTCTCAAAGGTGGCTGTAAATTATATCAAGGTGTAGAGTCTGTATAAAAAGATTACAAATACTCAGAACATTTATCTTTGAAATCAGGTTAAGTGGATACCTTTAATACTAAAGAATATATTCATAATGACCTTGACCTTGATATATATGAATATAAAGATGAACAACATTTGTTCAACTTTAGAGGTACCCTTTGCAAGATTAAGATTGTTTCCTATACTCTGATTAAACAGATGATTCTTTCGTCTCACTCTCAAATGAAAATAACAATTATATAACCAGTCATCTTTTCTGCTTATAAGTTCCCACTATATATATCATTTCACATCAAACCCCTATAAAACATGAACGCTACAATTGCTACAATTTATCATCATATTACTCTAAGATCATGTCTAACAGTCAGAGGGAAGTGTATATTGTTGAAAGTGATTCAGGGTACACAAGTACATCTCGGATCAGAACAATGATCAATTCATCCAAGGGGTTAATTTCCAAAGTTGAATGTCAAGGTCAGACAGGAGTAATTGATAGATCATTAGTCTATAACTACATAATACAAAGAACTATAGTAGTAAACTTAAAGCAAGCAGTTTTTGAGTGAGTTGAACCATTTGGTTATTAGATTAAACTACGCCTGAAGTCAATTCAAAGGTCTACTGTAAATAATAACATCTTTGATTTTCCCTAAATGAAATCTGTATACTATATGAGTTAAATTGATGCTCCAATGGCAGCCCTTTGCCTGATGCATGGTTAATTCACTAATCAGTCTAGTCACAGTGTTATTTTAGCTACTCTGGTACCAAGAATGTCTCTTTAAAAGAAGCGAATCAAACTATTGAAAATGCTATTCAGATGCCAGTGAAAACAACATGTTTTACAGTAATCAGAAACATGGAAAATGTCAATGTTCAAATTCAAACAAGACTTGACAATGTTCAATATACACAGATGTAGGAATGTGTTTGAAGAATGCATGTTACATAAAGTAGAACATGAAAGCAAATTGTAACCTGGATCCAACATACTTTTGTGATATAGTAAAACCTGTAATGTGGAACACCTCTAAGTAGAACACTTTTCTTAGTCCCATCACCTGTTCCCTTATATAGACGAACCTCTGTAAGTGGAACACCTCCAATGTGAGACATTATTTTGAGGTTCAAATTTGTTCCACTTATACAGGTTTTACTGCATGCCTCCCTTTTGATTAAGCTACATGCCTTGACAAAATTGAAGAAATTTAAGGATTGCTATCCTTTTCAAACGCTGATTTCACTTCTTTAAAAGAGAATTTCATCTACAAGCATCTCTGCCTAAGGATAAGAGCTTACATGTCCCTATTTAATATCATCAGCTATTTGTGTTATTACGACTTTTATTGACATATAGTATCATAACTTGATTACATAAGTAATTATGACTATGGTTAACTTGACTATATATTTAAACTACAAACAATTTAAAATATATAAAAACAGATGTTTTCTTTGGGTTTCCATGGCAATATATATGTAACACCAAAGTCATAAAATTTCTCTTTTAAATTTTATCCAATTATATTGGGAAATAATATCATATTGTAGCTCCCCAAATTGAGTCCTTCTCACTTAGTTTCAAATTACTCAAACAATTTTCCACCCAACTATTAAGTAGTAAAATCCCTTTGCTACCAATAGACTTTAATGTAGCAGTAAATCGCCAACACTTCATAAAAGCATAAAAATGGACACAAGTGACTTTGTCATAAACTCAAGAGCCCTTGATTTACAATAGGTATCCCCCTTAGGTCAGCTGGAAATCCCCTTTGACCTGTCAAAAGCCTTTGATCTTAAGTGGTCTAAATTTAATAGCTGTTACTCTAAAATCCCTGACTTTAACACCACTATAATAGTAAAAGTAAACTGTATACACAAAATATCCAGTAATATTAGGATATCCCTAATCACTGGAACAAACTTACTATTATTTCACCCTCTTGATTTTTCAATTTTCACTACCCTTTGCCCGAATGAGTATTAGACTCTTTCACTATTGATACACATCTAAACTTGCAGAACCAATCAGAGTCGCCCCTCAACACCAGTTATCTATATATATATTCAAACACATTAACACAGCTATGAGGTATTATCTGATTGTCAATTAAATGCCAAATTATAAACTGATCAGTTATACTCAGAGGGAAGTATCCTATCTGATGAGCACAGGGTAAATTGAATTGTACCCAATTACCTATATTGACCTAAGACCTCAATAGAGTTTGGTTGATCTCCATTTTGACCATGACAAGATGTTATTATAAAAACCTTATTAATTTTGATAAGGTATTTAAAATCTATAAATGCGCAGAACTTCAAAGTGTTCCATTGATGTTTTTTGTGAATTAATTATTTTTCTATATAATGGTTATTATAGGGGTTCGGGTTCGAAGTTGGTATATATGTAGCTTATTTCACTTTCAGATCCTTCAGGATTCAATTTTGTTGATACTGTATGTCACTAGAACTCAAACTGAACATAATTCTAATGAGGGTCGGAATCATTCAGGGCTGTATAGTTTTCCCATTATGTTATGATCATATTAGACAGTTAATGAATATAATATTGAAAGAAATTAATTCAACTTAGTAATTTTATATGATGCCATCCACCTGTTTAAGTTTTTCTGTTCAATTTGTAGAACAACAAAACAACATGTGACGTAACATTTGGCAAATTAAGGGTCACTGAGCCTTGTCATGATGGAATTGCATCTCCTCAATAGTTTTACCACTATGCACTTCAAATTGAGGGGATGTAATCAACATTTTCCTACCAGCACCTGGGAACTTCACTAAGGATTATTTGCACATATGGGACTCATATGTGGCCATCAAAATGAATGTACTCATAACTACAAACATAGGAGATAAGATATTAATTTAGAATTGCATAAACACCAAGTTAGATATACTTCAAGAGATGAACTTTAAAATAAAGTGAAGCTTGTTTTCCTGAACCAAGTTCATCAAAGGATTTGCTCGTTTTAGGTGCTTATGTAATTCTCAAAGCAAAAGGTATTTTCACATAACTGTGTAAAAGTTTAGTTTTCATACCTTAGTAATCTAATATGACTTTTTTCAAATTGGCAAAAAGCTGAATAGATCCACCTGTTAAATGGAAATGTAAAATTTTGAGAGCTTACTATTACAGTGAATTTGCAAGGATGGTAAATAAAAAGAGACAGAAGAGACAAATCTGACCGTCAACATTTTTGTTTTCCATTTTCTCTTTCTGTTTCCATCAACATTAAACCGTGTCCACATGCAGTTACTTGATAATTTCTTTTAAAAAAACGAGTTGGCAAATCTGCAAACACAAACTGGGATTTTAAGTTGAAGATTAAAAGTGAGTATTAAAGTTGACTGAACACGATTATTTCAAACCACAGGACACTGCTGGGGCACTGTCAGGGCACAGTTGGGCCCCTTCACTTATACCACTCCATTGCCAATATGCTTCTGTCATATTATCATACCATATACTTATCCACTAGGCAGTACTTATATTTCAAACATATATACCCAAAAAACCTTTGTTATATTGGCATAGAAGAGAATAAAAAATACATAGTAGAAGTATATGACCTTTTAATGTTAAAAATCTGCATTGCATCCAAGCTAAGAGTATTCTAATTTTAATTTCCTACCCTGTGTTCACAGTAAGTCTCCCACTCTCTGACTAAGAATCAATTACATTGCAATTTGACATTCAACCAATCAGTGACCTACTTTGATGCATAGAGGCCAGTAGTATGAAGCTCTCTTTTGAAGAAGAAAAATAAAACCTCAGTTGTATTGTAAAGGGTATTAGATGAAACAACAGACCCATGCTAATATGTTTCATTGTGATTTATCAGTCCTGACTACTCCAAGGGACAATGGACCCCACAATGAATATGTCTATGCATCTATGTCTTTGAGGAATGGCAGGCTCTGATTGGCTGAGCCAGTTAAAGATTGATCAGCATAATAATTTGTGGGATGAAGTAGATCATTCTTATTTGCAAAGGGTATTGCATTTCATGATTATTTTGGGAAAATGGAAAGGATGTTACATAGTGGGCTCGTTCATTGCCTAATATGGCGTATCATTACACAGTTGCGTCCCAACATGAGATACTTATAAAGCAGGTTAATATTCTACCATATGATTAAATTTGAATGTTTTTTAAAATTGGAACAGTTTCCTTGATCTGCATGAAATTATAAAAATAAAATCTAATCAATGAATATGATAATTTTACATACATGTACAGCATACCATTTTATAACTCAGCTGCATAGTGGGCAAATGGTAAGATGATGAAAAATGATCATATAGCAATAATGTAATGGTGTCCAAAAATATGATATGGGAAAGGAGAAAATGGTAGTAGTATGGAAACACACTCTGGTACCCATAGCATCTTTCTTTCTCTCTCTCTCTCTCCCTGTTATATTGATGGAAAACAAGTGAGGACTCGTTCAGTCTTGCTCAAGCCCTTATGATACAAGTTTTTAAGTAAATAGTCCAGGGTCTCGAAGCAAGTAGCTATTTCAAAAACATGCACTGCCAGTAAAATACATTGTCTCATAAATGGGTCATCTTTCAGTCTAGTATACCCTCCCATTTGGCATCTTGCTTTACAAATTGGTATGGAGTTTTCATATTGAAAATCAAACTGGTAAGCAAATATGCCAATTTGGTCACTGGACTCATATATTATGTTCAGAAATGGTTCAGGTCTATATGCTTATCAGGAGATCCCATTTGGATATGGGCCTCTTATGTTCCATTCTGATACTCATAGCATCTTTCTGCTGAGAAGAAATGAGATGTCATGGTATATCATGATGCTTATGTTCAGAAATACAGAATACCTTATCTCTATATACTTGTCAAAGTAATATTCCATTACTCTCCCAAACCATGACACATCAGTCAACCATTTATTCGGAGAAAACACAAAAAATAGAAAATGCCAATTAAAATCCATGAACAGATATGCAATTTACATTCTACATATTAAGAAAATCAAAAATACCCTGCACTTCTTTCAATTTTTTCAGAGAAATGAATGATTTTGATTTCGCTGAGTTGTCGTCTGCTAAGGAATGGTTGCATTTCAGGTTAGCTATTCTAAAGGAATGCCCCATGACATGTGAGTATGCAACCTGCAAGTATTAAAAAGATCAAAGGCCCTGGGATAACATATATTTAAGCAGGTGTCATCGGACGATCAATACTTGTAAAGTAAAGCCAATTATAAGATTAGAAATGAGCCACCCCTCCCCCACTTGTTAAGTAATGAGAGAAAAATATGAGTGTTAACCGTTCAATGACAAAAGTATATATATTCAATTAATAAGATAAATGATTTTAAAGATTTTGAAAAACATAATACATACAGAAATCGAGATAAAGGAGACAAAAATCTGTAACCTTTATGGGTATTGGACCAATACTATTGGAGCACATAATCAAGGATTCCGTGACAATCGTAGACAAGTTCGGTTTAGAATAAGTCCATTATCAATCAGGTTGCTATCAGTAAACAAAGATTATCAGTCTAATACTACATTCGGTAATCGTTTTATTATCACACTGAAGGGCCGCACTGACCTTCCAAATATCAACCCTCGTGGTGACATCGTAAAATCTTACAAAAAACTGGAAAAACTGGAGAGGATGAAAACAATACATGGTTTTTGTATGCTCTGTCTGAAATCAGGAAAAATCTGGAATGATGGAACGCAATGATTGTCGCACATTTTGTCAAATTTTGATATTTTGTGGGAGTTTTTGTATGGTAGGATAGATTGTGGCTATCTTTCTAGTAGCCTTAGTTGCATGTTATTATATATAATCAAACATGTCTTTAAGTGGTATAGTGAAATACATCTAGTTTATCTGCTAGTATCTCTAACCCCCCCCCCCCAACCCCATTCCAATCTGATCCTTTTCAATCGTTTCATTTAGCTTCAATAAAAACTGCTTCATCTGCCCAGTTGGTGCTAAAAAAATAATTTAAGAACAAGACCGAGTTCTGGAGGCCCTGTGTTTGGGGGGGATGTTTCTTATTGCATGACTTAGATTCTTCTTCATTTTGTTCAGAACTGCGCTTAGATGAGATGATTATCAGCACTTTTAAAAACAGCGATGTAAAGTTAATTTGAGAGGCAAATACACACTCCGATGTTTGTTGAACTTAAAAATATTGTCCTTAAACTACAGTATAATTATCAAATCAATGACATTGATAATCCATTAAGAAGCCAAATAAATGTTGCGATAATGATATACATTTCCACATTTGGGCAAAGAAAGATATACTATTATTTTATATATGCATTCCAAAAGTCATTCAACAGGAGCAGTAATTCAAACAGACTGACTGAACCCATAATTAGTGATCATTTGGCTCAGTAAAATGATTGTCGTCCAATTTCAGACCAAGTCGATCAGTTTAATAGAGTTTAAAATGTATTTGATATAAAGTGTGGTTTGTGAAATGTGAAATTCTGACCGTTTTTAATGCAATGAAAATTGCTAAAATTGTGAATGTATTTGATAACGATGAATATAGTGATGTTTTTAAATGTTTCTCAGCTTCCACACTTGGTCGCAATGGTTTAATGCATATGGGACCGTATTGTTGTGACGAAAACTACATATTCTAACATTTGTCCTAAAAATTTTGAAAAGTTACTTAATCTAAATTAATAGCAAAGATTTGAATCAAGTATCTAGACTATATCTATAGAGTTAAATATGTGTATGTACCTGGAAATTATACCCTAATGCAATAACAAGCAATAGGAGGAAAGTCACACAAGGTCATGTTTTAAAATGCAAAATAGAGTAGAAAAGAGTGGAATCAGCAAGGAATTAAAGTACACAGGCATGACGCCAAAACTTTCAAGATTTTATTGAGTGAATCCAATGTTACATAACACCATTGATATCAATGGACTAAATCCTGAAACAAGACACACTGCGATAAATATCACACTTTGAAAAAACAGTGTTTAAAACTTAAACAATACCATTCCAATAGTTTCTTAAAAGAGGTCTTCAATCTTCATCTACATATATCAGGCACTGACCCTCTTGGTACTTTAAAATAGATGTAATATTTTTTTGCCTGGCTCCTTCGGGTCATGTACTCGGCACTTTAATAGCCAGTCAATGGTTTGTTGATTTTGGATGGGATAAGTCAGGAAGTGAAGCCACTAGTTCAAACAATACCTGGACAGTTCAGGAAAGTGCAACTACACTTACTTACCTGGCATTTTTCATTTTCTATGTTAAGTACCATTTCCGACAGTTTCATTTCAATTCTTCAAAAGAGAGCTTCATGGAGACACAGTTAGCGTTAATGTTTCAGGAAAATGAGAGAACTTCAGAAATAAATGTGCATAAAAATCTCTTGTCTTGTGACCCTCACCCCCACCCCCTTCCTCTACATAACGCACCCCCACATATAGGAGAAGTTGATGGGGATGCAGTATATACTTTTATACTTACTAAATAAGTGTAACCTTTCAACACAGGAAATTAGGAACAGTAATTTCACTAAAATGTTATTTTACTGCCATGAACCATAAGTTAAATTTAGGTAAAAGTTATTTAGTACTTGGTAGGCTTTAAAGCTTGAAAGTATCCATAAAAACTATTCTTAAAAATTCTCATGTTCAGGAAAGTTTCAAAAACAGAGTTGAGCATTTTATTTGAACATTTTAAACTATGATAGAGCACCATGAGTTTCCCCTTATTGGCAAGCTGTACTCACATAGGGTCACAGTAAGGGGACCAATATCCCTGAGGGACCACAATTCCTCTAATACCAGTGAAAATCATCAAAGGTGTCCCTAACTATAACTTAAGGCTTCTTTTTGACAGTGATTCAGGTCCATACCATCAGGTTTCCACTTGCATTGTCTGTGAGACCACACAATGGCACAATGCATACTGAATAGACATCAACATAACGGAATCAATTCACATTTATTCTGGACAAATCCCTGAAAATACTCAAGGTGGTCAAGTTTTAAAACACAAATTACAGATAAAATTGATGCAAATAGCAAGGAATAAAATACACACACATGTAGCCAACATTCTAAATTGTGTAAAAATGTCCAAATATAAGGTAGTTCATTCAAATTTTAGAGAGAATTGATTGAAATAAGTCGTCACAAAATAAAATCTTAGGAGTAGGATGGCCTGAAACCTGGCCAGTAGCAAGTCTACTACAAGTGCTAGGTGTATACTTTCACTATAATGAGTGATAACTGGTCATTATCTCAATTTTATAGCAGATATACTGCTACCTGACTACCTATTTGTCACATCTCCATTTGTCAACTTTAACCCTTTCAAGTCTGGGCAACAGGGTTAACCCTTTCACTATGAAAATACTATTAAGACTTGAATTTGCAAATCTTAGAAATACCCAAGGTCGAGAAAGGGGTATTATATCTTGGTAAGATAATGGTTGCCATGGATTTTATTGCCAATGTTCTTGTTACTATGGTTACCGATATATCATTGTTGCCATAGTACCTTACCATGGCATTACAATTCAAAGTTTAGTTTTATCCTTGTTGCAGCATCATATGTCATGATACACAATTTTTAAAAATAATGTAGCACTCAAAACATGGAAATAGATATACTATAAATAGTTTTAGAGTATATAATATGTAGCATGTTTTAATGATGTTTATATTGAAAAGTTAGCTTGACATAAAACAACATTATACTGTAATTATATTGGCGTTTAATTACTATGTAAAATGCTACAATTACAACTTATTCACATCACACCATACTCGTGACACATGGTGTGGGAATAAATAGAAAATAAACTATTCAACAATTGGTTGATTATTATCATGTGTTCTCGAATACCTGGAAATGAGACAAATATTCGTTGAAATGTGTCAAGAAATGCCAGAAACAATTGACCTTTCTTTTCCCTGAACAGAAAAACACCAATTTAAAGTGCTCCCAAGTTTTTGTTCATCAGGGGGGTGCTTTATCCTTATTTTACCAGTTTTGGACTAAATTTATCAATTGTCATCCTTTAAGAGCACCTTTTACAAAACCTTCAACTTCGCTTCTTTAAAAGTGAACTCTACTATTCTACTGCTACCTTGTTAAGATTTTCAACACGATGATGGGGCAACGTTTGGTCACTCGTATGAATCTAAAATCACTAACTTATTTGACATGAGAACATGGTTTGCTCGATTCATGAATCCCATGAGAACTACCATCAAAGGTCATACTTTCATTAAGTTTTATGGCCTTAATTTCACAATTGGGCCATTCTGTTATCCAGTCATCTATAGAGTGTAATAGAGTAAGTTAATAAGACATGGGATATGGATATGGGAAACCAATTTGTCAAAATGGTACCCTGAAGCCGGCTGTTAGAAATTACAATAAGTGTATATGAAGCTCTCTTTTAAGGAAATCAAATTGTTGAAAGGGGCAATTTGCTCTCAAGATTACCAAGAACTCATCTTCGACTTCCAAGGTGATTTTAACAGCAACTGAAACCTTCGTGAATCAAGAAACACAGAACTTATGCTGCTCTCATTTAAGAAGCGAAGTCGAACAAAGCAAAGGGTACACAGAACTAGGAGACTGTCAGACATCAAGCCCTTATGTAATAATTAACTCGGTCCATTTATATGCTGGCTTATATACTAACAACAATTTACAACATACAGGTCCAAATATCAACATACTGCCTACCTTAACATTGCACATGTGTTGGATCATTCAAAAACTTAAGGTGGGGTTATCCAGTAGAAACACAATCCTCACCCCCAGGGGAAACACTGAAGTGCTTGTTGAGAGAGTTGAAGTAGTGTATAACAAAAGAAAACATGTGTAGACACTGGATGTTATGCAACAGACAAGGATTAAATAAATGCCTCGATTGTACACCAGAGTGTTATAGTGGTGTAACATGGTATTATGACAAGGAAAGGCATTGTAACAAAGAACTAGTTTCATAGTATTCCATTATAGCTTGTTACAGTCCTATATAAATACATGTTGTAAGATGGTCCCACTGTTGTCTTAAACGTTTTGACCCTGAACTCTCAGACTGCAGAATTTGAAAGGGGATCGGGCATTTATATGATATCGATTGGAAACATTACGGGTATTTTGTAACTTGAGAAATATGCTGTCTGGTAAATGCAGACTTTTGCTATTAAACAGAAAAATATTTTTCCGAAAAAATACTTGTGTAAAATCATATAGGAGTAAGAAGGGAGTTCCAAATATAAGATTTAAGGGTGGTTTCACCCATAAAAATAATGGAAAAAACATCATGGGTGGAGAAATCCACTATGCATCATAGAGTTTATAATAATATACTTTGTAACTAAACAGTTTCCCGCTGCAGTTCTTAAATATGATTAGCCGGTTTGGACAATAGAAGTACTTTTCGTATGAATGTGCGATCAAAGTTTAAGCCACTTACTCCCTGCAAAGAATAAACTTTCTGGTTTCTCTTTGAAAGTTGATTTAAAATTATCAATGACAATACGACTCCCAAAAAAATAATAACACATTTATTGTCAAAAATTAGAATTAATGACTGACTTCTCCAATAAAATAATAAATTCAAGATTCCTTATTACATATATCATCATTAATGCTTTCCATTGATATATATCTTCAGGCCTGTAACATTTTGCAAGAAATTAAAGCCTGGGGAGACAATTGGTATATTTAAATCCAAAGCTTATTTAAAATGGCCGTGAAAAATGATTTATAAGGCGAAAAATTTCATTGAATGCCCGTGACAATTTGTAAAAATATGTTTATACCTTGAAGAATGGAACATGTGGAACATACACTAGACCAACCTCCTCCATTCATAAATAACAAAATCCCATTTTTCATTCATATTCAATTTGTTTTGTTGCAAATTCCAAGGCACGGCACCCCCCCCCCATCTAAAGCTATACCGCTTTAGTTAACAATTCTTATTCACCTGTTACAAATATTTATCAATATCAATCATTATGCAAAACAGAATAATATTTTTTGAGCGATATGAATGTAGTTTATCACGGTTTCGATAACCAATATAAAACAGTCAATAAAAAAGAGCCGGACACTGAAAAAATGGTTTAATGTCAGAGTTTTGAGGAAGAGATTTTCCTGTGAGGTAGGTACAATGGCTTTACAAGTCTAAGTAGATATCAAGTGCCTTTTATTGTATCATGGTAATACCATATAACGTAAAAAGGTTACTCTATACAAACATAAATGGTATTTATTGATAAAAATGACTGCGTATTGAATAGAACAAGAAATTGTAAATGGCGTGTTAAATAGATATGAACAAAGAATAGTTTTTATGTGTATAAGAAATACACATACGTTTTATGACATTTCCTGTTTCGTCACAAAAAAACGTGTAGTTATTACAATCCATTCAAAAATCACATCAGTTCATTCGATTGTCATGATGTCAAAAATATAAATTGCTTAATTTGAAGCTTTCAACCGAGTCTTGAAAAAAGCAGTCTAAAGTTCCTGTATATTGATATTTTGACCCAAATTTGCATCTCCTTCTATGTAAATGATGCTAAAATCCTACGTCAATAATTTGTCACAAATCTGTTTAGTACTTAACCTGTTCAAATATACCTTTACAAAGCCGAAAAATTAGCACTTACAAGAAATTTCCGGGCTTTTTCTCAAATAGGTTTACTATTACACACAATGCATTGCAATGTTAAAATTTAGGTTTTATTTACTAAAAATTTGAGGATATCAAAAGCCATTCTAAAGAAGCTCAGGGAGCTATAGATCGCGAGAGATTGCACGGAAGGACACTTAAAAAGTGGTCAAAATGCGTGTCGTACATCAAGTTGTTTGATCGCCATATAGACATAGCACAAATTTTCATACAAATGCAGATATATTCGATAAGTATTTGGATATATTGACTTAGGACTAGCAATACTATTTGATTTGTAAATAATTCCTTTTATCTTAGGACTAACATTTCTTTATTTATATGTAGTATAACGGACATGTATCATGTGTGTATTTACTGAGGGTGGGTGTGTCTAGGAAAAGGAGGAAAGCTTTGAAATAAAATAATATCTAAGGCCCTAACAATTCTACATCTGTTTAACAACACCGAACTGGGTCATTGAAAATCTCTCTTAAACTTTTTCTCGACTACTTATAGGGAATTTAGGACTTTCTTTCATTTAGAAATGTCTAAACTATATTATTTAAGGAAAAAACGAAAAATTTGCAACTGGGTATTTTTTGCAAAAAGTACTGCTAACCAGAAGGTTTAATACATAGGGTCCTTAGACCCAATATTTGATCTTGCGAAAACACTGAAAGTTCATCCTGACATCTGATCACCTGATGAAAAACACGACATACTATTGAACTTGAATTTTTTAGATTTTAACATGACTAATCAAAAGTACAGTACATGAGTATGATAAACGAAACAAATTTCCACACTTTGTATGGCACCATCGTCCCATGCATTGAGCCTAAGATATGGGGGGTGTATGAGGTGGATGTATCTTCATCCATGCATGAATTGCATATAGGCACAGAACAATGACAGTTCATGCTCAAAGGCATCAGTGTGTGTTTGCCCAAACTTAAACATCACACACACTCCTCAAATCTTTATGCCGACTCTGTTTAAAATCAAGAAGCCAGGGGCTTGATGTGGGGTTAACAAGAACAAAGCAAACTTTCTCACCACTTTATGAACCATCAGACGTCAAATCTGAGAAAGAGAAGATACAATACTTAATATTATCTCTATCAATTAAGAGCTGCAAAGAATGATAAACATTAACCCAACAGATCAATCAGATTTCTCACAGATATCAATTCCAATCTGTAAATATTGGCACATTCTATGTGTGATCTCAAAATATCGGAATAACATCTATAATTGATCTGTTGATATAAATGATAAAGATATTGACTATTACTTTCTATAAAAACACCTCTCGCCTGGTCGATTATCTCTCCTCAGATTGAACCTTTGAAGTGCCTCAATAGTCTGTTGCCCAGTCCTGGGAATTCCTCCTTTCATTCATATGGGACAGGTTCTTAATTGGTATGACTCCTTGTTGCTTTGCATCACATTGCATTAGGAGCCCGAGACTCGGTGATGTAAAATTCTCTATTCTACTTAGAGGGTAGTACTCCTGTTACCCTTTCAATAATCTGATTTTGCTTTTTGAAAGAGAGCTTCATATACTCTCACTACTGTTGTCTATAGGCTCAGGGTAGACATGGCAACAAGGTATTCCATTAGTCAAGCTACGATCCCTTGTGAGCACCTCCCCCATCCACTACACAGTCTAGCCTAGTATTCCATAATCAGAAAGGGAAGGCAGATTTAACAGTCTCACAGGGACACACACCTAGTTCTTTTTATCACTGAGGCAAGGCTAGTTAGCATTAAGTAGTCCCTTTATGTGGCAAAGATAAGATAAATATGGTTTTACCATCTGAGAATCTGGGTTTTATGTACCCTTTTCAATATACTGATTTTATTCCTCTACAAGAGAGCCTGATTTCTATTTTTTGAATATGAGATGATCCTTTGATCTGGCCTTACCCTGTCAGAGACAGGTTGACTAAAATCCAACTCCCCGATCATAAAAGGCTATAAAGCCAGTTTGATCTTAGAATATGGATACTCTCAATCTTAGCATCAAAAATTTCGTTACTTAGAGGGTGGGGATTTCCAGATTCTGGAGCCAAAGGGTAGTGTTCACAAACTGCCTACTCACTTGAGACTCCAAGATAAATATTATATACATATGCTTGACATGGAATGAAACATGTATAAATTCCATATTATATGAAAGTCACCATATCTTATGTCACCCTCACCTTAACGTCTCTTCCATTAGGCCACCCTCTCTACAAATACAGTACAATCTGAAGTTGCCAGTAAATATCAAAAGATATTAGAGTAACCTGAAGAAGCATCCTCAAAAGACAGGCCTGACAGACCAGAATACTCTCTATTGAAGAAGTGAGTGAGTTCTGTAACCAGCACTCAGAAGATAGATGGAGAAAGATAGAAAACATCCCCAAGGTCATCCTCCAAATGCATGAAGGAAGAAAGTTCCAGAGTTCCAAAGCCTTGAATTTGGAGAATGTTTCCAAGGATGGTGGATCCAAAGTAAACCCTGGGAGATGCAAGTTTTGAGCCAAAACTGAACAATTCTTCCAAGATAGTGTATGTTTAGTTCAAACCAATCAATAACAAACAATGATGGGTAACCTCATCACCAATGTCTAAAATTCTCAACTGTCAGGTTTATTCCACTCTATTTCTCTCTAAAATTTGAATGAAGTATCTGATTTTTTGACATTTCTATACAATTTAGAGTGTTGACTTTAAACCTGTTTATTCCAATTCTTGCTAATTCCATTCCTTTTCACCCTATTTCAAGAATTAAAACAAGACCCCCACAGTTATTTCTCATGGATGACCTCATCCTGTCCAACCCATACATTTCCAACCTAAATAGAACCCAATTCAAACAATGTAACAAACTGATGGAAACGTACATAACACCTAGTAAGAAAAATGTGAGGAAAATTAGGCATGTTTCCAAACGCAAAATAGAGTAAAAATATTGAATCAATAAGGAAAACAAAAAACCATAACTTAAGGCAAGTTTATTTTTTCATCAATCCATAATGTCTATACATTGCATCATTGCATAAGTCATTTCTGGTTCATTAAAATTCATCTCAAAATATTTTCTAAGAAAATGTTAAGGTTGGGCGGGAGTTGAATTTCTTAAGAGACATACATGGGCCCAATAATCACGAGATATACTGAAGGAGACAAAACTGTTATTTTTCATAGCCGTTATTAATTTCAACAACAATATTGGTTATACTTTAAACTTGTCTGACAGAAAAACTTGCCAAAATGTAAATTAAAGAGACATTCTTGCCAGAAAAACAATAATATTATCAACTGCAAATTAAAACAACCTTTCAGAAAACGTCATAGAGATCATCCTTATTTCATGGTTTTCTTTCTAATTTTGAATGAACTACTTAGTTTTTTGACATTTTTATACAATTTAGAATACTGACTAAATGTTTATTTACTTTATTCCTTGCTGATTCCACTCTTTTTCCATCAAACTGCATTTAGAAACGTAATCAATGGTTACTTTAATTTAGGGTATATACACCAGTAAGTCTGTCCTAATGTAATATAATGATTCACTTTTCATGATTTAAAATATCATCAATTTGGCAGATTAATGGCAGGTTAATGACTTCTTCTTTCATGTAAACCTCGCATTATTTGATCTTAAACCCTGTGGATACCATTACAATCCTACCCTCTGAGGGGGTAGAATAGAATATGACCTCATCAGAGTACTGACTTGAGCATTTCATTGGAGTTTGAATATGATTTGAATGTCAGCTGCAAATAGGTAGATGACAGTAAATCCTGTTAACCAATCAGACCTGGTAGATCAAACTTTGTAAGACATTTCTGATTGGTCAAGCCAAATCAATACACAGTTTCTTTAGAGTTTAGATGAAGCTTATTTTTTGAGATGTGACGTTTTTACAAAGGGTGAATGGCTATAACAGTGTATGTGGTAATATTAACATTAGATGAAGGACTGTATATTACACAGGTGATAACCCAGACAGATTTACTGAATACCAGCATAGTACCTTTATCAAATAAACTTCAATCAAATATAGGGAAATTGAGATTATACTGGTCTACTTTTCTTATCTATTATCTAGTCTTCAATGTAGAACAATTTTATGATGTACTTATAATTTTACAAACCAGTTTCATGCTCAGCCCAAAGAAAGTTCTTCCCAAGAAAAGCTATTGAAACTTATTTTGTGAAAATGTTCATGTTTTCTTGGGCCATGTACTAAAAATTAACAAATAAAAGATATTCCAGAAATGAAGGAATATGTTGTATAGTTTATATGCTCTGTTTAGCCCTTGTCTTGAATAAAGCCCCCCCCCCCCCCATCATCTTTAGGTGAAGTTTGATACATGAGAAAGAGGAATAACAAGGGCTTAAAGCAAGACTAATCTAAACATATCTAGAGTGTATCTGTCAAAAGCATTTGAATACAAATATATGTCTTATCATTTATACAATCAAGTAATTACACATTTAAACATCTCGTTTGACAGTTCATGTTGTAACATCGTATTTCTTTATTCTCAATATGTTGCAATTTTGCATAACCCAAATTGTTTGAAATTTTCACATGATTGAAAGTCAAATTAGTAAGGGATATGATCAGTTAGAAAGAAAAGGGAATGATGATTATCAGAATGGGGCTGACAGTACCAGGGCATAACTGAAATTCTCAAAATTCTAATTTCATCAGAGGGGTGCAGGAAAGGTGATCTTTTACAACCAAATCTATTACCACTTTTGACACTTACGATATAAATAATCATACTAGAACCATGGATACAAAATATAGCAGAGTGACGATTGTAAAATATACTAAAATGACAAGTTGACTATTAAACAGTTGAACATATTTACAGAGAAGGTGAATATATGATTTGTGGTAACTTCTTATAACAGTGAACATTTATCCTCAAAAGTATTCAAGCAATTCCCTCTATTGTAAAAGTACCCTAAATGTGCATCTTAGCTTGTGATCACTTAAAAAATTAATTTTGATAGGTCCATAAGTGTTCCCATAGACTGGTTTCACTGTATATACTTATCTTGCCTAGTACACTGAGATTCAATCTTCATAATTCAATCTACTGACTGACATACTGTAGTGATACCAAAACCTGTTAAACTAAGTTATGCCACATTTTGAGGAGTTATGCCATTTTTAGAATGACAACTGATTGTAAGTGATATCATAACATATAAGATGGCAGACAAAAAATGTCTGTCATGGCATGTTTATTTCACTCAATTTCTCTCTAAAATTTGAATAAAGGGTTTGATTTTCTTGGATTTCTGTACAATTCAGAGTTTTAACTCCATGCCTGTTTACATTTTTTCTTGCTGATTTCTTCCATGATCACAGTATTTTACATTTTAAAACATGGCCATTATAGTATTTTACTTTTTGGGATAACATAATATTAATCAAGTGTCATTGACATTACCTGTTATTCTGTGTTATACCAAATGGCGCATTGTGGATATTCAGTTCTTTTGTGACACCATTCAATGTCAAGGCCATTCTAAAGGGTCTCAATTCTATACCCTCAATTCAAGGCTATAGTCACACTACACCCTTTCAGTATACTTTCAGAAATGATTTTTGAAGTTTGATACTGAAGAAAAAATGCAAGGGTGATGGCTTTCTGAATACGTCTCTCGATAGTAGATAAAGAATTAACTCTTAATTAGAGTGTAAACGAAGTTAGGTTTTATAAAGGGTATGTACATACTTATCACCTTTGGGCAAAATTAATTCCCAGAGATTATTGGCTTCATATGATGAATTTAGAAAAATATTGAATTCTTAGTTGAAAGGCAGCTCTTTGAACAAGATCTTACAAGTGTCTGCGATTTGCATCAAAGTATAACGGAAATGTCAGGAAGAAATGTCAGGAAGAAATGTCACAAATAGAAGTATAGTTTCCCAAGACTCATAAATTGAAAAAAGATGTTGAAAAAGACACTTCTATTGTTCTTAAACGAGAGAACGTATCAATTTCGTCAAGTCGATGACATCTTTGCAAGAATCCCTTAAAGGAACTTGAAATTCCATCTCGGTGTAATAATTATTTCCGACAATTCCATCAAATAATATTATCAAAGTATTTAACACGTATCAATGGTGCATTAAACGGGTCTGTTTTGGTTCTGTCTGGTATATTGTGATGTATTATTCCGTATTTGGGCTATGCGTATAATAACACTGGCTATTGTGTAAACCTAAATAATAATATTACGTGCCATTATATTTCTGACAATGAACGGTTGGCTAAGTTGAGCCCTATTATAAATCATTTACCAGTCTTTTATATGTTAAACATGACATAGCCTTATAAAAATTCTTTTAGTAACATAAGCTTCCACTAAATCTATATTTAAAAATTTAACAGAATTACATGCTTTTCTTTAGAGCATCTGAAAATTGAAAAGTTTCAATTTGAAAGTTGAAATATATAGTTTGATATATTTGAGGATTGATTTCAGTTAAGGTTATAAATCAAACCACAAAGTGAATAACAACAATATTCTTGCCTATTTCACACTTTATCTCTCTAAAATTTGAATGAACTTTCAGATTTTCTTGCATTTCTATACAATTTAGAGTGTCGACTATATGTCTGTACGTTTATTCCTTGCTGATTCCACTCTTTTCCACTCTATTTCTCATTTTAAAAAATGACCACCGTGGCATTTTTCACACAGGTGGCCTTATAAGATGATCAAAGTTTCATATACAAATTAACAGTTTCTTTATCAATTTGAGGTTTATAAATCAATAAACAAACTTTTTAAGTTAGTTTAACCCTTTCACTCCCAAAATCCGAAAAGTTCTATATTTGGTTATTTCACAGGCATGAGAGGGTTAATTGCTAGACCACTTGTGCAGGTATAACATGAGACCAGTCTGACTATGAAGTACATTTTAAGAACTGTTAATATTTAGTATAAAAATTTATTAAATCGCCTTCGGTGATCTATGATTTATATTAGAGAACCCTTTCATTAAAACCCTTTGGTTATGTCTAGCCTTCTAAAATTGGATAACAAACATACTAAATAGACTGAAAAGTAAAATGGTTTCACATTACCTAAATTCTATAGAAAGACAAGAAAAATTTGTTCTTTTCTTCACTAAGAGCATTTTAAGTGAACATCGAAACAACCATTTTGGTTAAACATTTTTGAGGGCTATTGAATTTTAATTGACGTAGGTACAACACATTAATACACAAACTACAATAAACACCTTGTTATAAGTGTAATATGGGAATAAAAGGCCTCATAGAATGGTGCTGAGATATGTGAACAGATAGAAATCAAAAACCACCCAGTTAACAACATAGAAAGATCGTAATTTCTTCAACTTCTGGTTTTGCTCTATGATTGAAGCTGAAATTTGGTAAATTGTTAATTAATCTTAATTAGCTGCATCATTCCTTTAATTAATGATGATCCATTGATACTGATTCAAAATATGAGGGAAAGTGTTAGGAAATGTTGATAAGTGTTATTCTTGCATATGATAACACCTATAAACCATCAACAACTCAAAAGTGTTATCTGTTACATGATATGTGCAAATTTGTCAATCATTCAATTTGTTGATGATCATGCAATCAAGGAAATTCAAATCAAGAATTGATTCGTCTTGAGATAATTGATAATTCAATCAAAGAAATTCCAATCAATATGTCTGAGATCTTTCAATCAATCATTGTTTTTCATCAATTGTCATTTTTATTTTACCGCACCCCATTTGGCATTTGAGGTTCTTTGAATGTATCTGATTAAATAACATAAAATGATTACAGTACCTTCACAGACGTTTGGGTAATCTGTGCAACAATCGCCAAGTCTCAGACAATCTTCATCGCAGTAGCATCGTTTAGTGTTGGCATGCTTATGGTTCATTCTTGCTCCATGGGCAACGCAGGTATTATTACGTCCTGGACAACACATCGCGTTCACCCGTTTATGGTGAGGGCCACATCCTGCACTCGCAAACTCCAAGACGCAGAGGACCCCTACTGCGATCGCTAAAAACTTTATTCCTGACATTATACTGTTCCAAATGGCTCGCTTCACTTAAAAGTCCTGAGAGCAAGTAACTTACCCAAGTGAAAATTAAGAGTTCTAGTGTTTTTGTTGGAAGTAGCTTTGTGTATGGTTTCAATAATCACAGTTGATAAAATTATCAGAAACTTTCAGAGAAAGTAATGTTGAGACTAATAAAACTTGTAAAACTGTTCCTGTAATCTCCTAGTCTAAACTATCCTTTGGTTAATAATTACGGTCTTTCTAAGTCAATCTATGTGCACTGAGTGAACAATTTCGCTCCTACACACTTATAAATCTAAGAAAAGTCCAACTTTCTCTGCCAAATTTCGACTCGTGCGAACTCTCTAAAATTCACTGAGCAAGTGTAGTACAGATTTACACATGCAAGTCTACATGTTAACTTATGAATATTAAGTAGCTAATCTTGATTTTCATTGGTCAAAAGTTTTATCGTCCATTTGTTGGCCACACACTTTGTTTAGTCTACTTCATTGGTTTAGCCGTTATGCAGTAATAGGATTACAGGTTATTTTTAGTAGGCTACGTTGGTCAATCCGTACAGGTGATATTTTAGGGAGGCTGTGGGTTAGTTGTTGATAAAATACCCGCTCATTTTTACATTTATAACAAATGACAAGTAATAACATTTGGAAAATAAAATTATGCAGAAATAATTGAAATGTCCATTACATTAGTATCAAGCACTCGAATATATTTATATCATAAACTGTGCAAGGGGCAACATTCAAGTGAAAACAAGTCAAAGGATATCTCTAACTAGAACAGAAAAATTGTAATTTTTTTACGACATTCACAAAGACAACTAAACTCAAGGACTATTAGATATCTTACGACAAATATAGAAATATGTTCACATCATCTCCCAATAATCAAAAATCTTTATTCAAAAATCCCATCCATCATCCTTCAAACACGATTGTCAATAGAGTAAACCACAACTATTCATTAAATAAATAATTAACAAAAATAAATGAGGGAGCATTTTTGTGAGATAAGAATACATTTGGATTCCCAAAAATGATGTGGATAAAGAATGTGGACATTTAGTACTGTGAAACCCAGGGGTGGATCTGAGAAGCAACCAGAACAACGGCAACGCCAAAGCGTAGCGAATCCCATCGAACAGAAATGGCTGGCATTTTTACAAACGAATAGCAAATATCATAAAACAACACACCAGAAAGGCCACCATTTTCAAAATGGTTGCTCACTAGCCAAGTTGTCATCAGAAGAAATAATATGCTTTTCAGTAGCCACCTCTAAAATTTTTGAAAAATCGCACACGTACTTGTAAAATAACACACATAAAAATGGTGGCCATTTTTCAAAATGGCCGACTACTCCCCAAAGTTTTATTAGACAATGTGCCATGCTTAAAGTATTCACATATCAAATATGAACAAAATTGCTCCACTACTTTTCGAGTTATAGTAAAATACGTTAAAATGGCGGCCATTTTTCAAAAAAAATTTCAAAATGGCCGCCTTCTACCAAAAGTGTCACAGGACAGTGTGCCATGCTTATAGTATTCACATACCAAATATGAACAAAATCGCTCCACTACTTTTCGAGTTATAGTAAAATACGTTAAAATGGCGGCCATTTTTCAAAATTTTTTTCAAAATGGCCGCCTTCTACCAAAAGTGTCTTTAGACAGTGTACAATGCTTATAGTATTCACATACCAAATATGAACAAAATCGCTCCACTATTTTTTGAGTTATAGCTAAAAACCTTAAAATGACGAGTAAAGGCCGCCATTTTTCAAGATGGCTGCCATGTGCTTCTTTAATATCTACATTTGTAGCATTATTAATGTCCTTTATAATTTTTTTACATTTAAAACATATTGATATAACAGTTTTACATATTGCACCTAAATTACTGTAAAATCGGCACTAAAATGGCCGCCATTTTGAAATGAGTGGCCATTTTGAAAATCGGCTTTCGAGCAGAACTTCTACCCCCATAAGGTATATGTGTACAAAATATGAACAAAATCGGGCCAACGGTATTTGAGTTATTGCCCGGACGGACGGACGGACGGACAGACGGACGTACGGACGGACGGACGTACGTACGGACGTACGTACGGACGGACGGACGGACGGACGGACGGAAGCGTTCCCTATATCCCTCCGAACTTCGTTCGATGGGATAATAAGGGGGAGGCCAAATTTCAGTTGAGAGAAAAAAACTTTTGCGCTTGCGCGTTAAAAATTTTGGGCCCCTTAAACTGAAAAGTGGAAATTTTGAGGCCCATTTTCTTCAAAATTTGGCCTGAAATTAAAAAATAAGGCCAGTAATGACCAGAAAGGCCCACTTTTTGGGGTCTTAAGGCATTTTTTGGCCCCCAGCCCCCCCCCCTCTAGATCCGCCAGTGAAACCCCTGCTAACCATATGTCCTCTTTCAGAGACACAAATGCAAATTCTTTAAAATGGTATATTGAAACATGTCTTGAGAAAGAACATCTTAAAACAAACTTTCAAACCTACAATTGGACAAACATGTATCTATCTTTAGAACATTATGTTCTGTTGTAAAATTGTGAAATACTTAGAAATTATTAAAACAGATTTAGGCCCGTAGCCAGGATTTGCCAAGGGGGGGGGTTCAGTTTTCTAAAATATCCAGGGGGGTTCACATTTCACAATTTTGTCCAAAATATGGCTAAAATCACTTGAGAAGGGCTCAAAATGGTGAAAAACTGCATGATTTTGAAAGAATTTTTGGCCAGGGGGAGGGGGAGGCTAGGGGGGGTGACAAAAATTGAAAGATCCCTGAGGATAAAAATTAGGACCCATTTTTCAAAATATCCTAATTCGAAATATGTCCCATTTTCTTTTAAAAAAAAAATTGTTTTTTAAAATGAGGCCTATTTAGACCCAAATCAAGTAACATAATATTGAACCAAGGGTCAGATGAACTATACTGTATCATGTGTATAGCTTGTAACTTTTATATAATTGTTTATAAAAGCAGTGTTTAGTCTAAGAGTTCTAGTTACATTGCCTCTTGCAGTATTTACTACTAGTTCACTACTCCTTCAGGGCTGAACAATTAAACCGAAGAAGGGCAACTTTTTTATTCAATATTTCCTCAAACATGACATTCAATATCTTCTCCCTACCCCCGCCCAACACGTTTTATTCTAACCAACTGGATGTAGAGTGATTCCGAATACGACAGTAGTAAGACCCTGGTATCAAGAGCCTATCATTAGAATTCTACACTCTAGAAATATTAAATGAAGTTATAGTTTTGGTAAATAGGTACCCTTTTCAAGAAACTTTATTAAGGTACAGTGAAACCTGTATATCTGAACATCTCTCTAATCTGAACACTTCTCAATATGAATGCTTTTTTGGCCCCATTTTGTACTCTTCAATGTTAAAAAATTTCAAAATGTGAACACGGTCCTGCGAATCCAAACACTTTTGGCAATGGCATTCAGATTAGACCGGTTTTACTGTATTTTGTTGTAACTGAAATCTGAAAATGTCAGCTGTAAAGAGTGATCGATATCAGAGGAGATAACACTGTCCTGATTAACCGATCTGTAACTTTTTTGTGACAAAAAAAGCCTCTGGAAAAAAGTGTAGGCCTAGACAAAGTTTTATCTTAGAGAATCAGCCACACTCCTCATAAAGGGTAAATAAGGTTTTTACTTTCTTACTCCACTCAAAATTATTTTAGTTTCTTTCTGCTCAGAACCTTAGAAAAATGTTTATGCCCAATTAACAAATGTTCCATCATTTACTACAATGTTTGGAGCAATTTGCAGATTGAATATAAGGTTACATAATTAAGACTAGTATCCAGTGTGTTTTTGTCAACATTGATTAGTGGAAACTGTTCACTCACATGGACATTTCAAGATTTTCTTGTTTTCAAAAATATAATGGGTGGATCATCAGATTTTCTAATGTGGGGACAGGTAGCAAGTAACATTTATCAGTCAGAAGATACATTCTGAGAATAAATATTGAAATGTAATTTATAGTTTAGCTACAAGCCTATTTGACCCCCCCCCCCCTCTACTTTACTAAATACCTTCTCACATAAGACAAGGGCTTGGAGCTAGACTATCAAAAGTATGATACAAGAAATGCCCCATGGGCCTACAGAATTAGTTTCATGACTGTGCCACATTGATATTTGATCTGACCCCTCTAACAATTAACGTCCATCATGTTTCATCATGTGCCAAAAGATAATATCCCTTTTCAAAAATGTTTTTTAGGTGCTCCTTTTGGCTGGCACACAAATAGTCTCTCCCTATTCTTCACCTTTAAGACCATGGTCTATCTGATGAGAAACCTGGTGAATTTTTCAAGAAAAACACTTTCTTCTCCCATGAATGTTAAAATAGAAATAAAACTAAAATGATCAAATGAAAAACAAAATTCAAGTTCAACACCCATGGGCACTTCAATCGATCAAGTTGAATATTGATGTTCTCTATTGCAAAAAAACATAACCTCACCATAGAAACGAACAACTAACAAACAAACTGATGATAATCCTCTGTTGTATACTACAATTCTGTCCATAAGCCAAGCATTTCCTGTCACGATTCTACTATAAAAGAAATTGTTGATCGGTAAACTTGTGGTTTCCTGATCTTAAAGATCAGCACAACAAACCCACATGTTTTCATTCAAAGAACAGTTATTTTTGTATTTATGTAAACTTTATTTTGCCAAATAATATATAAAAAAGAGCAATCAAAAGACATTCCATACCATATTTATATTTTTCTAGTGGTTGTTGAAGTTTTCTATTTGTTACTGGATGTTAGCAATCAAGTGCTATTTTGCTTCTTTTTTATCATTTTAAAGGTTAAGATATTTTTAGGTTTTTGGATTCTGCAATTTTCAAGAGATGAGTTTTTTCATTATTTGGAAACGGGAGTAAAAAAGTTCTATGGCAGCAATACACTTTTGCTATTTTAAAAGACACATTCAAAAATATGCATCTCCTTAAAAGACACATTACTCAGATGCATCTAATTAAAAAGACACACATGCATCTCCTTAACAAGATACATTTGTTTAGATGCAGCTCCTTTAAAAGATACATTCAATCAGATACATCTCCTTAAAAAGACATACATGCGTCTCCTTAAAAAGATACATTCACTCAGATACAGCTCCTTTAAAAGACACATTCAATCAGTTGCATCTCCTTTAAAAGACACAAATGCATCTCCTTAAATAGACAGATTCAGTCAGTTGCATCTCCTTAAAAAGACACAAATGCATCTCCTTAAATAGACAGATTCAGTCAGTTGCATCTCCTTAAAAAGATACATTTAATTAGATGCATTTCCTTTAAAAGACACATTCAGTCAGATGCATCTCAAAAGACACATTTAGAAGGCAGGGAAATTGGGGAATATCACGTATTGATGTTTAAGACCCTGTCTTGTCCAGTTTCAAATCTCTGCCACCTCCTCATCTTTCTATCATTCTATCATCAA
Organism: Owenia fusiformis; assembly: GCA_903813345.2. Classification (NCBI taxonomy): domain Eukaryota; kingdom Metazoa; phylum Annelida; class Polychaeta; order Sabellida; family Oweniidae; genus Owenia; species Owenia fusiformis. The sequence goes on from CAIIXF020000012.1 coordinate 15,381,914, forward strand.
TGTATTACCAACAATTACATGTACCCTGAATCTCTTTGAATAAGACACGCTCTATTCCCATTCTAGTTATAATTTCCACAGTTTGATCATAATGATCACAAGTATAACTTTCATGGCCTTTTTATGTAAGTTTGAATGTAAGCAACTTATAGCATTGCAATTAAGACTTCAAAATATCACTTCAGACACTAAGGTATGGTATTCAAATATCAACAGACATTAAACCACCGAGTTGGGAGTTGAGGGGTAGATTCACTAGTTACTAATTATTTTTACATTGTATTGATTCTTTGATCAACCCCCTCCCCAGGGGCAGATCTGTGAATCAACAAGGGGGAGCCCAAACCTTTGGTCTGAGAAAAAAATGTCCGCTGTGTTTGGCGGAAAAAAAATTTGGGCCCCTAAAACCAAAAAGTGGGCCCAAATTTTGAGGGCTATTTCCTTCAAAATTTGACCTTAGAAGGCCCATTTATGACCAAAAAGGCACACTTTTTGGGGCCTTAAGGCCTTTTTTGGCTCAAAATTTTTTATGGGCCAAATTTTTTTTCTGGGCCCACCCAAGGGGGGGGCAGGCCCCAGATCCGCCAGTGCTCCCCTACCCTTATTGTATATTTCCGCACTCAAAAGTGTACAAGATATGTGGGTTAATAGGAGTTGATGTGGGGCACAAGGGATTGTAGCAAGACTTTTTGTTTTCTGACAAAATCAATAAAGAAGAGAGGAAGCAGTGTAGTCGGCATCTGCACATGGTCGTACTTCACAATATTCAGATTTCAAATGATGGAAGCTGATTAAATGAAGATGACATCTTCGACTTCAAAGGTGATTATTTAACAAACACATATGATGTTGGAGTAACTGAAAGATGCAAAGATGATAGTCTAGGAAAAGGACCAAATGTCTGTAGTTCTCACAAAAAGCTATCACAGATTGTGCATTTAAATTGACATCATACTTAGTACTAACTACACTTGGTCCATTCTGATTTATCAGAACCCCTCTTTGTTTTATGCTTGTGAGATGAGACTGTGGAACCCATTGTGTACTTAGTCCATCTTAGACAGTTTGAGATGGTCCCGAAACAACCTGTTGACCCCGTTGGTCATCTTGACTTATTGAGGTATTTCATATAACCCTACCTAGATGTTCCCCGGCTCTACCTAAATATTGCTCCATCTTAAGAGGTCATAATCAATTGTAGTACCTACTATTTCACTTCTGTGGGCAAAAGTCATAGCCATGAGGCAGGCGAAGTATCTGCCTCACCAAAAACTAACAGTAAAATAATAAAGTGGACATTTTTCAATTAAAAATTGAAAATGAAGTTTAAGGACAGTTTTAAATTGACTTTTACTCATTTTGGCCTCATCTATTTTAAATTTGCCTCACCTATTTCAAGTTTTAGAACTTGGCTGGGCACTGACTACAGAATAGCATTCTGTTGTTCATTAGCATACCTCTCTTTTGCATTGCGGATTTCCAGAAGAACATGCAGAGATGGAATATGTGCTACACAGCTAATAAGAGAGTGTCTGGTCATTCTGATACTCATATCATCTTTCTAGCTCTTTCTGTTTCACCTGAAACATCAGGGCTGAGAAGAAATGAGATGTCATGGTTTATCATGATGGGGTCTGATTATCATATCTGCCTTCTATCAGTTCCTTTCTAGAAATACATTGGTTGTTGCAAAATATAAAGATGCAATGGCATTCAGAATGATGTTGGCCATTTAGTCTTGTATACAGGACAGAAACGTCATACTAATCTGTATATAACTGTATAATTAAAAAAAAAACTGTATAATCCAAAGAGGTTCCAAGATACAGCTTGACAGGACAAAATGGTTTTCCTGGCTTGTTTGCAAGATTTCATTGTTTCTAAGAGAACCAAAGTAACTCAAGGTAAAGAAGCAATGAACCTACCCTTTGCTAGAGCATAATTTTGTGATTTACCTTATATATCCAAACAGCCAGATCTTGTGAGAAAATCACAACTATGTCTGATCCTACATGTAAGTAGCTAACCTTCATTTCATATACGGACTCCTCATAAATAACAATGAATGTTACATTTAAGATTATTAAGACTTGATGAGGATCAAAACTGTAAAATTGCCTAATTTGTGTTACTCAGAGGGTTGTGTTACTATTTGATATGGATTCAGGGTAAAACCATGCAAAAGTTTTACCAAAGGTAAGGACATAGGGAGCTTTGCCAGTGGGTAACTGAATATAAACTTTGATGTAACAATTATAATTGAAATACTCCTTGATAAAGGTGTAGAGGTATTTCCTCTCCTGATTTGTGGTTTCCTATGAACAGTTTAAGATTAAAATAAAACATAGGGGTAGTTAGGCCTACATGATTAACCTAAATCTGCATTTGTATATATGTCATCTGAAAAAATATATTTTTGGGTAGTATGTTAAATCTTAACCTTAAAAAAGTGTACAATATATATAAGGTTGCTATCACAACTTCCCAAACAAATTTAAAAACAAACATTTAATGAATTGTTGAAATGCAAAAATGTTATCTATTTCATTGATAATTGATAATTTAACATATTTTAGAATTACATGAAAATTCTGACAGATTTTGTTAAGAGTTCATGGACTCATATTTACGGGTTTACTTTTTTAACATTTCATTTTCAATTTTCTCCGAAAAAAACCCAATAATAATTCCAATTTTGAATTATTTAGTTAAGCCTAAAATTATGTTAGCTAACTCTAAACCAACCTAATTCTTTAAAATCCTAAAATCCTAATATAAACAAGGCATTACAAAATAAACTTTTTTACATCAAAGATTTATAAAGTATGAAATTCCCGAAGGATAAAAGTCATATTTAAGTAGTACTTTTATGAGATTTTGATTTTAATATGATATAAATGTTTGAATTACTGACATTTTTATTGCCGAACTAATACAATTTTAGCTGTGAAAAAAGAAATCATGGCATTTTGTTATATCATAAGTCAGTACATTCTGACTTATCTATAAATACCAGACTTTTATCAGCTTATAAAGTATTTATAATTCTTGAATTCTTTGAAAGAAAACTGATGTAAATGCGTTTTATATGTTGTCTAGTAGCCTAGTAGTCTGGACCCAAGGGTTTTTGGAGTACAGTGATACCCGTATTTCCGAACACCTCTCTAGTTCGAACTTCTCTCAAAGTGAAAACATTTTCTTGATCAAATTTTGTCATATCCCATTGACTCAAATAATTTAATATTTTGAAATATGAAAACTTGTTGATCAGGGGATCAGGACATGTAACTTACAAAGATCCAATTACATATTACACTTAACATTGTGATCAATCCAGAATAATTAGAAAACAAACTTTTGTTGTAAAGCAGGGTTATTTATTGACTTTTGAAAAAAATGAATTGCAAGTGCTAACATAGTACTAGTAATCGAGTCAGTGTCAATTACAGTTATGCTGGGGTTTTTAATTTCCGCATCAGCCCTAAAATAATTGAGCAGATAGCACAAAAAATGCACTTGATTAAAATTTGTTCTTGAGATCCAAAGTATAAAAAGTCCATATTTTTAGTTTCTGTATGTTATAACATCAACATGTTGATTAAAAAATATAGATTTTTGCATTCCAGTTATAAATATTAATATAATGAATGATAATCTAGGTACAAGACCTTTAATAGTGCCCCCCACCTATACCACTCCAAAAGGTTGTGAAGTAGAAGGGGGTCCTAGCAATAACCTAGCGACAGTCTTTTTAATTTTCAAACAATGATTAATTCACTTATTAAATTATCAATACTTATCATATTGTAGTATTTACAATACTTTTTCAAACGGTAATATTTACAGAAGATTTACAAAAGAAGATTTATTGGTGCAAGTTAAAGGTTATTCTGATTTTCAAAAAATACTGATGATTAAACTATATTTTACACAGGGCCTTTAAGAATCTTTGAAGTAACTTGAAATTACATGATAAAAACACAGTAGATTTGTACAATTCAGGGCTCCAAGATCCATAATACCTTCTTTCTCAATGTAAGAGAGTGAAGAGATTCGAGAATTTTTTTAGATGGAAAAATGGGAACGCTCTGGAGATCTGGCACTGCCTTGGAGGATGGCATTGTCAAGTTTTGAAAAAGGAAATGGACCTCAGCGCCCTGAAATAAAAGCCTTGAACCATTCTACTAAAAGTTTGAACTGCCCAATTCATGTTTTGGTACATTAGATCCCTTAAATCCACACTTATAGGTGAGAGAAATAAGTTACAGAAGAGCCTTTAAGAAACAACAGGTTTTAATAATTGAGACATGAAATTGAAGTTTTTGATTTATGCCAAACATTAGCCAGGATATATCATTCATTTTAAGTATATTCTGAATCAGTTACTTAACCTAGACAGGTGCCAATCTGAACTCATCTATGGGTGGGCCGTTCAAAATAATGACAAAATGCACTTTTTAGGGTGTTAACAAGACTTTGTGTTTCAGAAAGAATTGGGCTGGGGCACAGAGGGGGCGGATCCATATTTTTGAGTTAGCTATGGGGATACTAAGCCTGACCATCTAGGCATCATACATGAGACAATAAGACACATATATTTTTTCAAAAAATTCAAAATGGCCACCAAGTAATTTACCCAGCATGCCCAAAACCTTATCAGATATCCAGATATTCTGCTCTTGAATCTGTTTTTTCAAATTGAACAGATAAGCTGTTATTCTGGGATTGTGATGACAAGACAAGTCTAATTAGTGCCAGTATAGCTTCCCATAACAGACACAGCAAAAGACAATGATGATATAAATCCACCACTGCACAGGGGCTTGACGCGAGACTTTTTAATATAACAGTGCAATACATATCATTACATGTACTTGTAAAACACCTTATCACAAAAACCAAAGCTCAAAGATCATCCCTACAGGAGCTATCTTGGGTCTAAGACCTTGTTCGAACCCCTGGAGATCTTCTTTAAACAAGTCACATGATAAAAACACAATTTTAAAGACGTAAACTCAGACTTGAGAAAACCGCTAAAAGATGATAAGTTAATAACGACGCCTTTCATAAATATCTTTGGTTTAAAACTTGAGTTGATGGAGAGTAAACATTTATATGGCAATTTATACATATTTTATTGTTTTTATGAAATTGATTAGAAGTTTTAAATTCAATTATTTGAAGTGTTTATGCAAATAAGTCAGTAAGAAATTTGATTGTGCATATTTTATATACCTTAGACAAATACATAGCCCTATATAAAATCCAATACCCTAAAACCCAGACTCTAGTAGTTACAATTACTAACTTCTGATGAGTTTTGCGAAGAACTTATGATCCCAAAAAGGAGTTTGAAATAAATCCCAATGAAGGTAAAAATGCAGAAAGTGCAATTCTGATTGGCTAGCTGTATATCGATTGACCAAATCTGATTGGATCAGTCCAAATGAAACGATTATTTCTCAAAGTAAGAGCATAGATGAAACAAAAGGTGAAGTGGCTCCCTGTAGGATTAGAGAAAGTGGCGCCACCTATAAAATGTATAAAAACTCCCTGTAACCTTTATAAACTACCCTCTGCCTAGTATAGATTATATCACAGTTTAGCAGCCCCACCCCCATGACCTATACCCGTGACAGCCTAGGTAATAAATCATTTCAACCCTACTGCATTGAGCCACCTTTTCTCAACCAATCAGTGAGCTGGAAGAAACACATGCTAAATGCATGCTCATTAACTTCGCGATCATTACAGATAAAATGACCAAATATAGATGTCATCCGTATTTCAACGGTAAACTCTGAATGGCTCAGTGAGATCAGAGATTTATTGTAAACTGAATGAGTGAAGATGAAGCTCTCTTTTAAGAAGGGAAGTCGAACGAATACAAAGGGTAGCTATAAATGGGCAATTGATCAAAATATTTATTGCACTTCAATCTAATTGATTGTCACGGCCAAGTTTTAAATAAAATAATACCCTTACTTTGTTTTTCTTTTGATATTGATGAAAATCTAATGAATTCACACCATAGGGTCGTGTCTCGAGTAGTTTATGGGCTGGAGAACTTCAACAACTCCTATTTGACCTGACCTTGTAGCCCATAAACTTTGTGAGATGAATACAAAATATTTGTATAATAACTCCCAATTATAACTAATTAATTTTTCCACTATATACCAGCACTATAATGGTTATGAAATATGATTTTGTATTGCAGATAAGAAGTCACATCACCCTTGTTACCATCCACACATTCTTTAGTACAGCCATTAGTACAATAGCATCACATCAAGTTTTTTTAGGTGAGACAATAGGCATAATATACATGTAAAAGATTCCAAGAAAAAAGATGAGTACTTGTAATTAATGGCATCAATTCTCAAATATTTTGAAAGAAAAACCTTATGTTACATTGCGTTCTTACTGTAATTGATCATTTGACTTGAGAAATTAAATCTTAAGATTGGTGTCATTTTTTGTCTTTCAAGATGCAAAGATGACTTTTTCTTATAAAATCAACATTGGCTTATTACAAGTATCACGTAAAATAAATCATATATCATAATAAATAAATATAATCATAAAAATAAATCATATATCAAAACCAAATGTACTATAATTCATATTAGGCCTTATTTTAAAAAATATCTTTTAATTTTTAGAAAATTTGATTTTTAAAATTTAAAATTTTTTGAAAAAAATATTTTAGATCTACTAGTACTTGTCAATTTCTTCTCTAGCACAGCTGAATATAAACTTATGACTCTTCTAAGCTATAGCTTCTCAAAATGCTAATTTTAATCTGAAAAGGACGGAAGATGACGATGCTAAACATTTCATTTCTTTGCCCTGGCCTACTTTTAAATGACCTTTACATGATAATTCACAAATTTATATGCAGGGCAATTAGTATGTAATTACCTTAATTATGGTAATTAAGAAACGAGAACTCTGATATTTTGAAATTGTATATTATAAAAATTAGTAAAGGAAATCTGTTAAAAACCACATCCCTCTTAGATTTCACACTCTAAAAAGGTATCAGGCATTACATTAATATTCATTAATTTCGAAAGAATTACGATCATAAAGTTATACATGCACAATTAAACACCTCTACACCTCTGGGCCGAATTTAAAAAAAAACGGAGGCACTCATACTCCATTTTCACAAAATAATGCCTATTTTTGAAGATAGATGCAAAATGAAAAAATGGTACTAAGTGGGGACTACCGGAGAGAGAAAAGGCCATTGTAAAGGGGATCATAAACACTGGAAACATCCTTTGTCCAAGGATGTTTCAATATTCTTTCTATAACTGCTACAGCCATCATGATAAACGATGACATCTCAAATCTTCTCAGCCCTGAGATGAAACATAATACACAACTCCAGGTGAAACAGAAAGATGCTATGAGTATCAGAATGGCTACAGTAGCAGGGAAGCTACATATTGAAGGATGGCCTGGAGTGCCCCAGAGAGAATATGTACCATTGTAAAGAGTATCATGAACTCAACATGTTTCAATTCTTTCTATAGCTGCTACAGCAGTGAAGCTCCATATTGAATGATGGCCTGGAGTGCCCCAGAGAGATTTCCCATTGTAAAGGGTATCATGAACTCAACATGTTTCAATTCTTTCTATAGCTGCTACAGCAGTGAAGCTCCATATTGAATAATGGCCTGGAGTGACCCAAAGAGAATTTCCCATTGTAAGGGGTATCGTGAACTCAGCACTAGAAAGAATGTCAAGTACATCCCAAGGTGTTAACATTGTTTTATCATTTGTGTTACAAATAGCTAAGTGCTACCAAGACCTATCTACTTTTCCATTTGACCTTTCAATGACCTTGGAGGAATTTGGGTTTTCGAGGGAAAAGGTTGGAAAATTGTAAAAAAGGATCTTTAACTCTTGCATTGTCATTGCATGATCTATTCCCCATACTTATACTATCTTTAAAGGGGGCCTTTAAAAGTTTTGAAAAATAGTGGTAGGGGAAACAGAGGCTTGGATTATCCCACAAGTATCACCCTTTACTGTACTTCCACATCTCAAAATAGGCGTTATCTATAGTATTTACTGCAGTGGCTGCCTCTGCTGGGTTTCAGGGTACACATTGAGCATCAGTAACCATGAGATTTCAGGATAACTCCACAGATGGTGCTAGTGAAAAGGTAGAAGACAAAAAATCTAAATTTAAAATCGGGATGATGGTTGATTGAAATCAATATTTATCAGTGCAATCACCAGTGAAAATGTACAGATTTTATATTTTATTTTGTTTATCTCGTGTGTATATAATTTTACAAAAAGTATGGCGAAATGATTCGGTTCACTTCAAATATTTGACTTTTTGTGACGGTGGTCTTGAGTTTGAAATCTATTGAAAATTGTTTAAAATTTGGATAGATGGCGGAAAAAGCAGTCATATCTTTTTTTCTCAATGGGTGTTCTATGCAATTTTTGTTTTGATTTGAAAGGAGACATATGGAGCTATCCCGTGGTATATGTGGTTATGTACCGAAAATCCTCGTTTTTTCATAATCAATTCAAAGATTTCAATATTTTTACATTGGATTACATTACAGCATTTATCTGTGGAATTGTCCCTTCTAGCCTTATTAGCCTGATTTTACCAACACAATGTTGTGTTTATCACAATAGAAGTCGACGCCACTGTTTATAATGCTGTAGATCTGATATGTTACTGTGATTTGCTACTTACTATTATCAATAATCACCACTGGTCAGTTAAGGAAATATTTCCGGTTTATTTCCTACCAAAACTTACCCTTCATAAGACATTGACTTTATCCAAACTCTTTAAAAAGATTTCAGAATATGAAAATTGGGGCACAAAAATGTCTGTCTATAAGTAGCTAATATTCAAACTCCTACAAAAAGGTTTCACAACTCCATTTAAGATTGAAAAGACCTATCAGCATGAAAACTGTAAAATCATGTGCAATAGTCAGAGGGAAGTGTAGTTGGCTTTAAGGGATTCAGAGTAGTGGTCAGTTCTTAGATATTTCCTGTCCACTTCCTACCAAAACCACAAGCCAGTCAAGGTTGATACTAGCCAAACATGGCACCCCAAATATACATATTTTGAATTAATAAATTCCTATTTTGTATTGATGCCATTGTGACTCCCCTACACACATCAAATAGGGGGGGGGGGGGGGTCTACCCTTACACCATATACCAGCTTAGCAGTCCAAGATGCAGCCAAGGAGAAAATGCTCAACTTGCACAGTCGGCAACCTCACGTTTTTTTAACAGACCACACATTTTATTTTACACTGTGCAGAGCTTCTAAAATACAAATGCAAGGTTGCTGACTACAAACAACCAGAATCAGAAGATTTCTTGGTAGTCTTACTTCAGCTTCTTGCGACTCCCCCTATACAGTTCACATCTGGAGGATTAAGGGTTCAGAAATTAATATGTTACATTATTTTTCACTGATTGTTTCATTCAGCCAATTCCAACTACTTTCATGTAGTTAGAAAAAACAACTAAATTTTAGGTATTTTTAACTGATCGATTAATAGGCAAACATGCCTATAAATCGTGTCTTACTTATAAAAGTATTACATTTTCTGTCTAACTAGCTAACATTCATAAAAGGCCATGACAGGTACATTTGAGCCCATTAAGATGTCAGTATCAAACTAAATCATCTTTGTAGTCAGAGGGTATTGTGGCAAACTGATGGAAATTCAGGATATACAGTAAAACCTGTAAAGTGAAACACCTCTGTCAGTTGAACACCTCCATAAGTGGAACACTTTTTAAAGGTACCAGAGGTAGAGGAGTCCCAGGATTATATTTGTTTGATAAACCTCTGGAAGTGCAATACCTCCCAAGTGGAACACTTTTTAGAGGTACCAGAGGTACAGGAGTCCCAGGATTATTTTTGTTTAATAAACCTCTGTAAGTGCAATACCTCTATAAGTGGAACACTTTTAGAGGTACCAGAGGTACAGGAGTCCCAGGATTATTTTTGTTTAATAAACCTCTGTAAGTGCAATACCTCTATAAGTGAAACACTTTTAGAGGTACCAAATGTGTTCCACTTAAACATGTTTTACTGTACTTTGATAAGTTCCGACACAATAGAATTCCCAATAGAACATGTGGTAAGCAGATACTTTAAGTTATATTAGTCTATTTGTTAAATTTTAGAATTTCAATGGCAATAATACAATGGTCAATTACAATTGGAGATTACAATACAACATTAGACAAAAGATAAAGATAAAAGACGCCAAGTAGGTAAGTGCCTCTTTGATGTGTGACAGTTACATCATGAAAGATGTACTTCCATATATGGAGATGGACCATTAAAATACCCTGTTTTCATTATGTAGTGCACTCTCCTCTGACTGCAATGGATTATTTTACAGTTTGAATTTCAAGTAGAGTACGCTGTAGGCCCAGCCCAACCTCATTTTCAAATTTGAGAGTGAAGGATAATGGAAGGCTTGGTCAGACTCAGTTGCACCCAATTTCATTTTGTGGCATCTACTGAAATTGCAATGCTCTGATTGGCTAACTGAATTCATAGGTTTATCAACTATTTCAAGAGTGTGAGACATGAGTTCAACAATCTTCCAAAGTGTATTTAAAGTACAGCCCTCATTCAAAGTCTTGATACAAGACATTCTTACTTAAAATCATCCACAATCCATTGAGCCCTGGCTTAAATACTTAAACTTTTGGATCAATTTTGAACATTTTTATAGTTATTTGCCAGAATTGCAAAACATAAACTTTGTGTCTGATGACACCATCTGTAACCACATGATCATGAAAAGTGGTTTGATACTTTCATCAGTTTGTCTCAAATTGTATATGCCAGGTTGGAGTATTTAGATTGAGGTAGAAACAACAAAATAAATATATTGACTAATAGGAGCCCCACAAATTAAAAATTCTGTTTATTGAGGTCTATTCTACTTGGCAACTCCAAAACCTAATCAAACCCCTCGCACAAATTGATTTTTCTTTCATTTTTAATATGTACAGTTTCTTCTAACTGTACAGTAACAGGTAGAGAACAAGACATGTGTGTGATGTCACACCCTGGAGTCATGTAGAGTATGAAACCATAGAACCCATTACTTTAACTTTTTTTATTTTGGCAATATAAGACTTCCAAGACAAGATTATAGGATGAAAAATTAAAAATGCCATCTTGAAATTTACCCAGAATGCCTCATATTTAATCAGTACTATATCTTCATACCAAGAAGCATCTCTGAAAATTTCAACTCATTAAATGGTTAACCTGAAAATGGTGGAAATGTGAAGATGAGATGTCCCATCAAGTGCTAACCTTCTGGCTACAATAATAACCTGGAGGTCATTATCGAAACTTCGTAAAGTTACGAATTCATAAATCAATTGTTGTAACCATGAATATAATGAAGTCACAGTTAGGGGACAAAGGACTTTACGAATTCCTAACTTTAAGAAGTTTCTGTTAATGGCCCCCTGATCTCTTGTCCTTTTTCAGAATAAGGCTTTCCTGCTAAACTGAAGATTAAACTATATAGGCCTTGTTGGTGTAATAAACTCCAGTATTATCTCTAGCCATGTTGAAGTTGGACTTCCTGGGAAATACCTTTCAAATAATCACTTGTGTTATCATCTCAATTAATAAATAAATAAAATACAAAAAGCTTCAAATATTAAAAATCTTGAATTCAAAAATCTCTGTATCTCTAATCAGGATCTTTCAATGCACATTCTTTGTCTGGTTTTACATTCTTTTGGGGAATTTGAGTTTGTCAAGTTGATGAAGAAACGGGAAAAGTTGGAAGTATTAAAGGCCCCATGGAAAGTTTGATTCAAACCTATTTACCATGATGGGACATTTAAAGTAAAATGTGAAGGGGGCATTTGGGTGATACAAGCCAATAATCAATCTGGCATCTTGTATAAATATTCAACTGAACATAATTTTATATCATATACAGGATTTATTAACCTGTCTGCCATATACAGTGACATCATTCAATTCTGTGTACATTATCAACTAACTATGACATCATCACAAATCGTGTACTATGTCATCATACTGTGAGTACTTCAATTGTTCTATAATATAACTCACCGCCTGTTGAACATATATATTTCATATTACATAATTAGAGGCTTATTTAGCATGCTACAATTTATATAGAATATATTATTATTACATACTATTCAGTTCTTTAAAAGGGTACATACAATTTCATCTTTATACATACAAAGTGAAAGTTATTCCAAGCAAATGAAATTGGCCAATATATATATATTCAGTAAGGGTGTATTACCAGAAGTCCATAGATCTACAAGTGTGATGTCATAGATCTACAAAACTTTCTTGAAACACACCCCTGTGTTAATCAATATACCGCAAGAATACTCAAGTTTTACATTAAACAAGCCCATGGACATCCAGTATGTTAGCAAATACTCTGTGTACATAAAGGTTATAGCACAAGACAGTACAGTACAGATCAGAACTAACCAAACACTTGAAGACACGTGGACAGTAAGTTCTGATTTGTACTGTAGTAGATGAACGAATGAATAACTCACTTCTGCATGATTCATACTTCAAATTTTCAATTTACAACATTGTATTTTCTAGGAATCCATTCTAATCACCCCTATACACATTGAACAATCATCTATCTCAAGACAGTGCGTAGTGCACATTGATGCTTAGTGCACACCAATGCATTAGTGCACACCAATGTATACATTGCACACCAATGCATCAGTGCACACCAATGTATACATTGCACACCAATGCATTAGTGCACACCAATGTATACATTGCACACCAATGCATTTAGTACACACCAATACATAACTACACACAAATGCATAGAGCACATCCATACATAAGTACACACCAATGTATACAATGCACACCAATGCAAATGTCGATACTTTAAATTACATGTACATTCATTCTATAATACAGATTTACATTGTACCCCCACACGAGGGACTAGCTTAATAAAATCTAGATAACATAACGTTTAGTTACGAACACAAATGTAACAAAACAATCAAACCATAGTAAAAAGTGCAATCGGACCGAAATAAAGCATACATTTCTGTGGTATTTTACAATTTCTTAATTACATGTGCATTTTGGAACAAAACATTCACAAGCCTGGAGACCCAAGATATGTGTGAATGGCTGAGTTCAATATTAGTTATGCTGATAATGCATGGTATAAGGTCAGATGCTTTAATAATAACTTTAGGCAGTCTATACCTTTCTGCTGGCAGTGAACATTTAAGCACAATGGTTAATGTAAACCATATAAAGATAGACAAATAAACCTGGAGTGAACCCCTCTCATAAATATTTTGTCTGGTTACAGTTTTAGCTGGACAAAGTGGTGTTCACTTTTGACAGGTTTAATTGTACTATAAAATCTGCTTCGATTTTGCACTACATACTACTGTAAACTCTAAATTCTAATCAGATATTCGTCTACAAGACAAATATCATGATTATAAAATTACAAATCGTATTTGAAACTTTCTGTATACATCAAGCTATATCATCAAAGCAGATGTCTGACTTTCAATTGTTTGTTGTGATCTACAAACTGTGTTTCTATGACAACAAGCTAAGTTCACTTTTTTATATCTGATTCATTATTTTACTCATGACTTTTCAAATATTGTTCTATGCTCTCTCACTGGATTTAAAGGAACAATATAAGATAACTTACAATAAGCTTTTTTTCAAAGACTATAAAGACTACATAGCAACTTTAATCAAAATAACACCCTCACTTCGAACTTATATGAATGAAAATTACATTTATAATTCATAAACTTTCTGGCCATATGAATGTATGAATAAACTTTTGAGTACTTTATTTCCTAACCGGTACTTTTGAGAACTGGTACTTTTGAGAACCAGTACTTTTGAGACCCTTGATGATATTGTAACTCTCTCTAACCTAGTTCTATATCACATATAATACACAACTCTAATGTTAAACTCAAACAACACAATCTGGGATGGAATTACTATTATACTGTTGCCTTGTACATTATGATGAGTGATAATGAAATAACATTCAAAATCAGAATGGAATCCATACACAGGATGTATAAAAAATATCCCGGAGACCCTGTAAATGTACTTTTAAGCAAAATCTGAGATTTGAGTTTAACATTAAAGCTATGAGTTCAAATCTTGGTTGCATTTGCACATAGCCTAAATCTGGGCCTGAAGACTACAGAATCTGAACACTATACACTTTTCACCCTTTTCTATAAATTATATCTATTGTTCTATTGGTTCCCCTGCTGTAGGTTTTCCATACGTTTTTCGCATATTTTCTTAACCTCCTTTCGTCAATTCTCCATTATACCTAACATTCATTTACAATTTCCGTGATTTTTTCCATTTCAGTTTGTCCTGACGTGACAATCCTATGAATCTCTTACCAAATCGTAATTGTTCTAAATTATGACACCGACTAATCGTTCAATATTTTATTTATATATGTATATTCTTTTATGGTGTTAGGGTTTCTCCTACATGCCATAACCCATCCCTGGCATTGGGCCTCCAGGGTAACCAGGCTGTGGGGCACCATACTGTTGCTGTTGGGGCATGCCAGGTGGCATCTGGCCGGGCATCATACCAGGACCTTGTGTCAACATTAGCTGAGGCTCACCTAGAAAGGAATATATAGCAATGAAGATTAAACATTTATCAATAGAAGGAATCATGGTCAGGTTTCTATCGAGTCATTTCAGGATTCTGACAAGACATCATAGTAGGGCCTTGTACTACATAATAGGTCAGAATGAAAGTGTTTCAAGGAACTGTATAATGCAGAATCGGTGGCATGAAAGAAGACAATGAGCTAGGATATTATGATCCAAATGTTTATGTAGCAGTAGAAGTAAACTTCATGAACAGTTCATGCACAGTGTATGCACTATGAATGTTCCATACTGTTCCTAACAACCTCAAACCTATCATCCAATGACATGATTATCATTCCAAATTGTGACGACTCATTTATGCAAAACATGCATTGCAAAATGAAAAATCAACGAAAAAATACTAAGACTCGAAGTTAGAAGGGAATGGATAAATGTAGATTTGATAGTGCAACACAAAATGACCAGATGATAAGGTTAAATTAAAGAGGGGTTGATGTACTTACCTAGTACAAGAGGAGTGTTCTCTGCTGTCTCTGCCTCTTCTGATCTCACAGCCTCTACTTGCTCTAACTTGTCAACCTGCAACACACAGGAGGATATTCATTAATATAAAATGATAATACAGGCTGCGTATAATATAGAACAGGATGACACAAAATGAACAAGGTATTAACATGGCATGCAACAAGTCAGTATCTGCCATTTGTTACAGACACCAACCAACGCATGGCAACTGCTGAACACTGTCCACAAAAAAATTGGAGACTATTAACTTATTTATTTACAAAGTGACGCAAAATAAAATACTCTCTAACCAGGGTACACTCAGCAATCTGTGAGACGCAATTGAGGGGTACACTTTCTCACATTAAGTTGAGGCAAAACCTGGGAATATCATAGAACAGTTGTATATAATATATACCTAGTGAAAATGAGAGTTAGACCATCCCCAAGGCATCACTCCTGCCTTTTCCAATTTACACAAGTGCTTGGTTTTATTTTGACACCAGGCTCTTGAATAGTTTCCATTCACGCCATTTATTTGGTGATAAAATGCAGCAGGGAAATGAAAGAGCAATAAAACTGTGGTAGACATGGTAGATAGCTAGTAAGGAAGGTCTATAACTTTGTATTGGCCAAGGATGCCACTATTACCCTTGGGAAGAGCTTAACTCCATCTCATCTCTTTATAGAGAGTATTTAGATGCAAAATGTCACCATGTGTCATTTGTGACAGATGCCGAACAACAACTGCCAAACACCCACTGCCACCACAAGAAAGCAGAGACTATTAAAATACGTCACAACATGTGTGGTGGTAACATAAAAACTTTAAGAGATAGTGCTTGATATATCCTATATGCAAACAGAATATGTTGTCAAAAAATCACAGTTGTTTTCTGTTCTTGTAGTTACATTCATGAATTTCACATTTTATTTCTCATAAAGCTATTATTGAGAGTAAAATATTATAAAATCTTTAGAATCACTTCTAAAAGTGAGAGGGTAGTATGGCTTCCAAATGGGGATCAAGGGTATGAACAAGGTTGACCAGATACCAGAGCAGCACTTAGCTTCATAGAAACAACAAAATTCTTGAATCTGCAGGCTTTTTCTTGGAAATGTTATTGATGATTTTTTTTTATTTACTATCATATTGTTGTTTGTAATATAATCTTAACCTTTGACTTTCATTTTGGTCTTTTCATATTTCACTTGACTCTTTTGACTTGCTCCATTGACTTATTTTCTGTCTCATTTCTGACAATATCTATAAAATGATCACAAATGTGTTTTTTCAATTTTTTACAATCATATGGTGAAGACCCACCAACCCTTACCCTGCGCGCAGAGTCTAGTTAAACTACACTCTGCCTAATAGAGACCATATTACAGTTTAGTAGCCCCGCCCCCACGACGGGTACCGGTGACACTTTGGGTAATAAATCAAACATACGCCAACTAAATATGCGCGTGTCATTGGTCAATTCCGGGCTCAACGATGACGTCAGAAGGAATTACCATATATAGAACGTCGGTCAAATTTGGCCGACGAATACTGATTGGCGCGGTGAGTTCACAGGTTTATTTTAGTTTGAAAGAGTGAAGACGAAGCTCTCTTTTAAGAAGTGAAGTCAAACGAATGCAAAGGGTAACCAACCCTGCTTAAATGTTTAAAATATATTGAACAGAGATGCAAAGACATTTTTTGTTGTTCGAACAGAAGTCACAATATTTTTCTTGGGCAGATTTGGTGAAGGCTAATGGTAATGAGACCTTACTAATTCCTATTAAATAAATATCAAATTCAATAAACACTTAAAAAGTCACATAAAAAGTCAAAAGTCAAAGTAGACAAGAAGTATCATATTCAAATCTTGTCAAAATCTGCAATAATCAATTCTCAACATTTTATTTATATTTTCCAACTTTCAATGTCAAAAAGATCGAACAGATTCAAAATTTTCCAGATTTCATAAAAACTCACAAAATGTTTTTAAACCGCCACAGACTTGACTAAAAGTGATAGATACCCGATTTATTTTGCAAGGGATCTACCCTCAACCCTCAAAAGTTAAGAGGCATGGGATCCTGGGTTGGATAAGGTTAAACTCCAAGTGGCAGTTCTCAGTTTTTTCCTAATGTATTGAAAAGAAGCAGCAAGGGGATCTGAGGACAAGTTATCAAGATATAATCTAATAAGCAAAGATATCCCATAAGTTGTATACACAGTATCAGGGTATACCCATATAAAAATAAACAGGATAAGCACACCTTTTCTACACAATCCTCTCTCTAAAAAATTAGCATACCAATATTTCAGTCATTTCTATACAGTTTAGAACATCAAATACTCATCTGTTTATTTCATTCCTTACTGATTGCACCCTTTCTCATGTTTTTTTATTTTCAGTACATAACTAATGTTATATTTTTGAAGGGTGATACTTGATAAAGTGTCATCACTGTTCAGTGAGCTGTCTTCAGTCTGATAGGGCTGGTTAAGTACTCTAACAACTAAATCAGTAAAAAGTTCACAACAAAAAGGCAACTTCCATAGAGACATTTAGCAACATCTCAATTGAAAGTAAATTAGATTCCATTACATGTACATCAAAATTCCTTGATTTTTGATATTGCAATTGAGTACATATTGAAAATAGAGATGTTTTCTATAACATTAAAACACCCAAGTTTATCATTTTGATATCCCTATTAAGTACAAATGGTTTAATCGCATCCCATTTCATTGAAATTTAATGAGTACAATCAGTATTTATTTAGATATCTCAAATTTAAGTTTAAATTAAAATATAAAACATTTAGAACTCATTACATCAAAACACCACAAGTTTATCATTTTGATATCCCTTTTAAGTACAAATGTTTTAATCGCTTCCCATTTCATTGAAATTTAATGAGTATTCATTTTGATATCTCAACTTAAAGTTTAAATCAAAATATAAAATGTTTCCCATTACATCATCAAGTTTATCATTTTGACATCCCTATTAAGTACAAATGTTTTAATTGTTTCCCAAAACATTGAAATTCAATTAGTTTTTCACTTCTGACATCCCTTTTGCGTACAATCAATTGTTTCCCAGAACACTGACATCCTAAAGTTTATCATTTTTGATATCACACTTAAGGAGAATGAAAAGGAACACAAAATCTTAGAAACTATCAACTTAAAATCCGTAAATGTTGTGAACAAAACACTCAAGTATGTGATATCCTTAATATGAACTTTGGGTTTATTTTCTCAAAGGCTTGGGTATCCAGTCCCTGAATCAGTGGGAACTGAATTGTTTGTGAGAATTTCAACAGCTCAAGTGATGTCGTATATGGATATATACAAAAAGATAAGAATAGTGAGTGGCACTAAACTTGCCAACAATATTAATAGTCCTAAATAAGATGACATTATCGCCAAACATTTTGAACTTAGTAATAAGGATGGAGGAACTATTGGTGAGAATTACATCCATTCTGATTAATGCAAGACTGATTAGACTGATTGCTCAAAGGGATAGTACAGGCTATGGATCCCACAATGAATTTCATCACTTTGGTATATGTGGTATATGGTATTTGGTATATTTATCTGTAACACCGGTGCATGCTATGCAGACCCCAATCCTACTGTGAGTTCCCTTATGGTATCAATAGTTCAACGAGGGGCCTCTCTCACATATACGGATGTGTTGGGCCTCAAATTACTCATGGTACAATGGGGGTATGGATGGTACCTGTAGTAATTTGTTCACAAAAACACCAGTTGGTGTATTCAGCTTTAACTTCACTAGAGTAGAAGAGCTAGATCTGACATTTTTCTGTGTATGTTTTGCATCATGTTATAAAGTACAAACACCCGAGAAAATCTGCCAATAATTTTTTCAAGAACTTATCCGATTAATTAATTGCTTGCACCCTAATATCATGAACAAACATGTCCCAAAAAGCCCCACCTTTATGCCTATTATCCACTAGGTATTATGAGAATTTCTATAATACGCAAAAATTGCTTTATAGAACAAGAAGCATTTTCTTGTAATATTCAAAATTTGTTGGCATGACTTGTAACCCAAGAAGACACTTAAGCGATCACAAAATATTTGATGACAATAGTAGTTGAATTATCCATTTAATACTTTTGAACAAATAGATTAAGACTGAACAAGGAGCTGCCCAAGTACTTAACAATCCTAAATGATTTGTTGTTATGAGGACTGAATACAAACATTAGACTTAAAATGGCTGTTTTAGAAGCAATGTAATATAGCATTCATTGGAAATAACCTGAAATGACACCTAAGATATGCTGATTGGTCATGGAATTTCAAACATTTTCCATCTTAAAATTATGTTGTAGTTTTTTGATTTTCTATTTGTTCTTAATGTAGCCAGGAATGACAAACTCCTGCAGTGGACTATTAATTGAGGCATAAGCCAGAAGAGTTTCGCTTTATTGGGTCATGGAATTTCAAACATTTTCTCTTTTTAGATATTATGTGGTAGTTTTTTTTATTTTCTATTTGTTCTTAATACAGCAAAGGATGACAAATGGATGACAATCTCCAACCTTGGAGCTCTAATAGAGGCACTTTATTGGGTAAATGACATATCCAAAGAATTTTATCTCCCTGAAGAAGCTAAATAACTGAAACCAAACAATTGCATTAGATTATAGAAAACATGTACTGTTCAAAGCTGGCAATATCTCCCACTTTAAATATCTGCCACTTAGATAATTCAACCAGACACAATACTTCAGAACAGCAACATCGGAAACCCAGCGTCCAAATCACAGATCAGGCCATACTTCTTTGATACTTGGATTCTTAGGGGCAAGTGAACCACAAAGATAAACTCTCAATTCTTTCACTTCCTTGTTTATCAATGGTTTATTTTACAATGAGATAAGTAGAAGAAGTTCCAAGTGCATTTTATGTTCAAATGCTACTGTTACAATCACCAGGGCCACAAATGGATAAGTCACAGAGGTCACATTTGTAGTGCATTCAAAGTACCAATTGTGGGGAAAGGGTGGAATCAGCATGGAATCAACACTGTAAACAAGTATATTTGAGTATCAATCATGGGGAAAAGAGTGGAATTAACAAGGAATACAGAAAACAGGTGTATTGCTTACACTCTAAATAACACATAAAGAAAAATGCAAGAAAATCAAGCTACTTGATAATTCATTTTGTTTGGAGCAATTCAACTTGATGTAACTATATTTTCGAATTCTAAGCTATGTGTATCAAACACGAATGCACACATAATTAATAACAGGGTCAAAATTTGTCCAAAATCCAGAAAAGCTGCAAAAATTGTAAACATGAAAACTTTTTTTTCATGTTTTGAAGTTATGCCTAGGATGACTACACTTTCAATTTCAATAAGGATCAATTGTAACAATTGACCCAGAATACAGTTTGTAATGTCTTCCTCAGATCATTCGATTTAGTATGTTTACAGAGAGTTATCATTGTGTATAAGACCATTAGCTGAGGTTTTCGATCAATGTATACAAGCTCAGACTTGAGGTTTTCTCATTATTTATATTGGTCTCCCAGATCAACCTGTTGACTTGAAATATTTAGGCTAAATGTCAATGAGGGAACCAGGGTGGTGCCAGGTCGGTGTGCCTTTCTGCAGGGAAATATAGGTTATTTACTTTGAAGGGATGAATATGGGTTTTATACATATGTAGCAGAGAGTAAGTTATAATTGACTAATTGGAACACTTACAGACAGGAAGTTTTCACTGAACAGAACTTTTTTGAAAAAAATTGTTTTGACTGGTAATATATTTATTTCTATCATCCACACACTTGATGTTTTGAAACTATCTAGCCTGTATTGAGTGTAATTTTAGGAGAGCATTGCTTGAGGCATTTACCAAGTACAAAGTGGTATATTTATACAATGTACAGAAGACTTATTGAGAAATGTTCAAATCTGTATAACACATGCATCAGGTAAAAGTTTACATACCTGTGATAATTGCAATTTGATTAAAAACAGTGTTTTCTAAGGATGTTTTCATCAAATTGGTGCAAAATTCTGATTTTCAGAATTAAGACAAAAGCTGTCAAAACATTCACGGTTTTCATGTTTTTTTCCATTTTCAATTGGTTGCAAATGTGCTTTCAAAATTTCAAACGGGTCCATCACATACCTGCTTCAATGACATAGTTCCAGCTAACTATTAATCGGTAACTGATTGGTATATTTCTACGGAGAAATTTCAAGACCACTAAGACGTATTTTCATACCTAGTACATACAGTTATATATAAGGCATTCACATGCAAAATGTTTCCACCTGGCATTTGTTATGGATGTCAACCACCAAACTCCGAATACCACACACCAACCACCAAACACCATCCACAAAAAGTTAGAGACTATAACACTTGTGATATAAAAAGTCATTACACCCCTCTTAAAAGTAACTTGAAACACAGTTCAAGGTGAAACAAATGACAATATACCAACTGAAATATTTCTAGAGCAGTGCTAAGTAAGTGATGGCATCCCTTGTTAGCCCAAGGCTCTTTGAAACAAACAAATCGGAGACTGCACTCAAAAACAACTCCATTTGGTTAGTAACATAGAGGTGCTGATAAATAGCATGATAAATGAATGCAGAACATGTTGCTTTTTGAATTATTAGGGTGGCTTTTGTGACATTATCTCTACGTAATCTATAGGGACAAGGACGATCTCTATAGAGCATGAAACAACAAAATAAAAAAATAAAAATAAAGAATTTTGAATGTGTAGCTTTCAGGTGCTTTTCCATCTTTAACAGTACCTTGAAGATCTCATCGATTGAGAAACAGTGTACCATAAATAATCAAAACATTAGTTAACAATTTCTTGAATTTCTTTAGAGGAAGCGCAAAAACTTGTCTTAGATAACATAAATAGGTAGCAACTTCCAGCGAGATACAAAAAACAACCTGACCTGTTACAGTCACGTCTTTCCCTATCTCCTAAAACCAAACCTATGCTCGATGAATAAACTTACAGAATATGAAAATATTTTATTTTTCACATTTACAATTGCCTTAATTTGGGATGTTTGACATTTTTCAAGGTGGTTACCATGATGTTATTTATCTTGCATGATAAAAAAATACAATTAGAAATCTGATCAAGGTAAGTTTCATTGAAATTTTGTACAGAATGACATCTTTTGAGCAAAAATAATGCAAACGTTATTTCCCTCATTTTAAACGAACCCTGTTTTTCTCTGATGTCCTGATAGTAAGTACAGGAGAACTGACCAATCCCACAATTCACACAATGTCCTAAATGATTTTAGAAAAATGTGGGGAATTGGGGGTCACTCTCCTTGAAGAACCAAGGCATAAGCAGATAAGAGAGAGAAGACAGTTTGGACCATTCTGCTGGATTTAAGTACCCATATTATATATCATGTTTCGACGTATATATCCTGGCTGACCACCTGAGTGCTGATTTGACACATATGTACAATATACAACTTAGGATTTAATATTGAGGCCTACATACCTTTTGAGTGTATTCTCTGAGTACTTGGATCATGAAAGGCATGGCAAAGTCCATGATATTGTGTCTCCAGGCCAGCTCCAATATGACATCTGGGCGGAGTAAATCGTAACATTGGAACACACATGCAGAGAAGCATTCTTTGAGACCCTGATCCAGGAACCAGGCCAGGAGATCCTCTGCAATGTCTGTGTTGCGTGATTCACTTGCGTACTGCATAGCATCCTATAAAGAAAAGAAAAATATAAATAAGATATGTCACTAGAATCTAAATAAGCATTGGCAATGCCAGTAGAATCCAAATATGCATTGGCTGACTGTTGTCAGTATACTTTGAATTCATAGACAGATATATGAGCCTGAAAGATGTAGTTTTACATGGATTATATGGGCATTCTTCAAAAGCAAAATGCCCATTTGGAAAAATAGGCAATCAAATCAGTGTCCATCTTCAGAAAACATTAAAACACATTGGATGATAATAAAAAAAACAAAAACATGAGTATCAACATTTTCCATTTAAATCTTTAGAATGCTTTACAATCAGTTTTTAACTTGATTTGTTGAAAATAAGTAAAACAAAGTTTGATTTTATTTTTTTCTTGTCTGACTAAAGTGACTTGAGATTTGACAAATATACGAGGTATATCGATATTCATTTTACCATTTCAAATGGAAATAATACCTTGTATAATTTATCTTTCTTGCACAGGTCAACTGACTGCTTCCAGCGATTGTTTCCTTTGTAAAGATATGCTGCGATACGTCGGAATTCAATCAGCTCATGCTTTTCTAACCTCTGTGCCAGCGAGATATTATCAAAGTTATCGAAAGCGTCGATGGATGCACGGAGACCCTGGTAGTCCTCTTCGTCAATTAATAAATTGTTCAGAGCTTCATTAATGGCTTTATTGTTGTTGTTCTGCACTGACCTCAGGTAGGGCTTCACGAGGGCGATGTGGCCGGCCTTCAGGAAGAAGGAAACGGCACGGGTATGATCCAAACGTGGCGTGAGTACCAATAACAAATCATTAACTAACAGAGGTTTGAAATCTAGGTAGAAATTGATAGCCTTGTAGTACAACTCTATATTGGCTACTTTGGTTATAATGTCCTTAAAATGGTTTTCTTTCCACGCCTCGGATGGATGTGCGGTCATAGTAAGAATAGCATTGTCGTACTCTTCGTATTTATCATAGAGGAATACAAGTTCTGACCAGAGGTGGGCAGATTCGGCAGCTCGGAGGACCTACAAAAAGACATCAAAAATACAAATGGGGTAAAAATGAATGGAATCAGCAAGGAATAAAGTGAACATATAATGTAATTTCACGGGGGATAAGCAAAACGAGGGCGAAGCCACGGACTGCGACTCGCGTAACTTTACACCGCAGCCCAGTGCCAAAATGGAGGGACATCCGGCAGTGCCTCTGCTTCTTCCGACAAAATAGAGAAATACAGGTATTTTAAATGCTATCGTAGTGTCTAATCGGTGACCAAAATATTACTCTGTATCTACTGTCGGTCTGTAGATAAGAAAATAAGCAGTTGTCCAGATCAAGCTAAAACAGTAGCAAAGTTCTGATTTTACCTGTAAAATATGTGCATATTATTTAATTTACTATACATTTGAAAGGAGTTTTAACACGTTTCTGATATCTAAAGGTTAGTTGAGGCTCCGAGTATAATTCGTGAAAATGATTTGATAATAGAATGTGTTCATGAGGAGAAAATTAGATTCAAACTGCGCATTCATAGTGGACGCAGTCCAGTAAACAAAGCTATTTCAACAACGCAACACAGCCTCCATTGATATTCTAAGCAACGCAGTCCAGCCGCGAACACGAAATAAATAAGATAGTGTAAACTATATTCCTACGCTATTATTGTTTCAGGAAAAGAAAGTCAGCATTCAGATTATCATTCAAAGTTACGTTGATTAACATATATCTATTACCTGAATAAATGTCCCAAATTGCTATATTGTATCGTTTAAGACCTAGAAATATGGCAATTCAATAGCGTATTTGGCAGAACAGTCGAGCGCAAGATGACAACGTAATATGTTTATTACAAACCAATCAGGAAAATATCAAATAATTGGAGAGTTGGTGAGTTAATGTAATTTTGGATGATCTTTCCAACAGTCCATCAATATTGCTAGCTACCATAAATTCATGATTTCAGCTGTATTCGACAGCTTGTATATATTTGCAGAATGGATTGAGACACGATGTAGGTCTATTAAAATAGCCCTTTATATTCAATTTTGTCCAAAGTTGCTCCATTTCGGCCACACCTGTACACACATTGTGCTATCTACCTTTGGCTGTGATTGCGTTCAGCTTCAGATATAAAGCAACACTGAGTCGCGGACTGCGTTGGGCAGATGGATGGACTGCGACTATTATAAATTCCAATTTTCTATGTAATTGTACGTTTTCCGCTTACCAAATATCACACGAAGATGTAATTGTAACAACAGAACATGAATAATTATATTAATTCGATGTCATTTCTGGTTCCTTTGTTTAAATCGGTATATTAGGGACAAATATTGACAAAATTACATTTTTTGTGGCAGATTTCGAATTCATTTGTGTTCATCCTAAACTATTGGACAGCCGAGCACCAAGAATGCCATTGCAGGTGGAGTATGAATACGTTGATCACCGAATGGAACATACTAGTGGTGTCAATTAACCGCTTGAGCATTAACCGGTTAACCGGGGGTTTTTACCGGTTAAAGTCGGTTAACCGGCGGGAAATTTGAACTTATAATTTCAAATGAAATCTTCATCTTCGATCTTGAAAGTTGAAAAAATTGGAAAAATGATATATCGGCGTTTATTTTTTACGTTCGTCAAGCTTTACGCTATTCTGTAAGTAAGCGCGGGAAAGCAATGTGGCAGGGATTAAAGTTGCTGATTGGATTTTTGTAAGGAATTATCGGACCTATCACATGTATGAGTAGCTCACATGAAACTGACGCTTGAAAAACAGATTAAAATGCAAAGTAAGCGCGGGAAAGCAATGTGGCAGGGATTAAAGTTGCTGATTGGATGTTTGTAAGGAGTTATGGGACTTATGACATGTATGAGTAGCTTACGTGAAACTGACACCATAAAACCAAACAGATTAGCATGCAAAATAAGCGCGGGAAATAACATAATTATACACGGTCAACTAACCGCCCATAAAAACTCAGACCGGTCAAGGCATTATCGGCAGTTAACCGGTTAACCGGTTAATACTTGACACCTCTAGAACATACTAGCTATTCTGTATAATATCCAAACCAATAATCTACCCCAAATCCTAGCATGCCTTCCAAATTTAGTTTGGACTTACCGCCATTGTTCAGCTATAATGCGTTGTAACCTCATTTTGAATTACGCGAGTCGCAGTCCGTGGCTTCGCCCTCGTTTTGCTTATCCCCCGTGAATTTGTACAGAGAACTCAGAAAGTGGATTTTTTTTCATTTAAGTATTACAGAAAACAGTTACATTTAAATTCTAAAATCAATAAAATCAATAAAATCAATTTTTAAATGTCCAATGTCAATGATGGCAACAAGAAAACTTTTAACATTTTGGGAATCTGACGAAAATTATCAAAGTGATATACCAGGAAAAACATGTACATGTAATTGAATTTAAAAAAATGTTCACTTACTTTTGGAATGTTTACCCTAGACCAGAATAGTTCTAGATGCTCTCTCATTTTCTGAGGTTTGTATTTGGAATATAGAATAGCTAGTTCAGTGAACATTCCCATATGAGCACGTTCTAAACCTGCAATCAAAAACAACAACATTGCATTACAACATAACCTCCAAGCAACATTGCATTACAACATCACATGCAAGTGACATTGCTTTAGAACATTACTTGTAAGTAACATTACTTTACAACACAAGGTATATTGCTTGAATGTGATAGAAATATCCAACAAAAATTTGGTCAATGTACTGCCCGAAAATTGATTTTTGATTTTTGTGTGTTAAACATTGAATTTGCAAATATTTTGAAAAAATTGAGGATAAGGATGGTGAAAAATGGAGATAAAAAGAGCATGAATGACAGTAAATTTTATAAAGATGGTTCTGGAATGAATTAGCCAAATTTGCGTACCTAATGCTGCTTCTAGAAGTGAAATAAGTTCTTCAAAGTATCCTCTATCCTGGTAATAGTTGATAAGCTCCTCCAGTTCATCAGCATGTACTACAATATGAAGACCACACATCTGGGCCAAGCGGAACTCTTCAAAGTCAACACAAGAGAAGCAAACCTACAAAATGAAATATAAAGGTGTCGGAACAGTTTGAACAATTGTTCTCATGAAATGGAACTAATATGTTTGAGATCTTTTTTATTAATAATTTGATACCGTTCTCATACTTAGAGACTGGGCCTATTCGTAAAAAATATATTGGCCTCAGACAACTACCGTAAATACATGTAAAAGTTGATTCCAGATATATGTAGAAGTAGACAACTACTTTGGAAATGGATGTTTAAAAAAGTCTGAAAATCAATATATAAGTATTCAAGAAATCCATAATTAGCATACCTCTTTCCAGGTCCTGGTGCTATTAGCTTTCCTTGCACTGTCGACGGCTCCTTGGTACTCTCCCAGCTTGACTAGGGTGATGGCGAGGCGGGCAAAGTTTGAGACGTTGTTATACAACAGCTTTGCTGGCTCGTACATTTGTGCATCAAAACAGCGGTCTGCAATCTACAAAACAGGAATGATGAACAATTCTGGATAAGAATGGCACTATTAAGCATTACGTCTGCTAATTTAGTTGCATTATGGGATATGTAAGGCATGGTCACCTTCTGAAGGTATACACAAGGGTGTAATAATCATCAATTTTGTCTTTATTGCCCAATGAAGGCAAAGAAGGCTTTTTCCAATAATCACAAGAGAATGAAAGGAGTTATTAAATTGTCAAATAGTAACTGCTCAATAAAGTAGAAATGTTAATTGTAATTACCGTATTCTCTGTAATTAGCGCCCAGGGCGTTTAGAAAATTGAAAATACATTATTTAGACCATTCTAATAAGCGCCCATGTATGAAAGAAATCAGAAATCCCGAGGAATTTCATGTATGGCAATTTTTCTTGACAAGAATGCATTTTCTTCAACATATTTTTATAATAATATGACAAGTGCTGTTATTGGAGAGAATACGGTAAAGATCGCTTAGACAATATTGACAGTGGTTGAAGACCCGTCTATGTCTAATTTATTTCCGACACGCCCACTTTGTCATTATCGCCGATTACCTTCAATATTTCCACCAGAGACTGCTGGATATCGATCTAAAGTTATACATTATTTCTAATTTGATGAGAGATCATCATTATTCGTGCAAAAGTCGTGTAAAAGTCGAGAAACATTAAAAAGAAACCAGAAAGTTCACGACCTTGACATGCGCAGAACATCTGCGCAGTAGCTTTTGAAATTTCTGAATGCCGATAAAGAACAATTCCTTCATTCATTATGGACTATTTGGAGACAATATTAGCATGGTATGGTGTGGGAATCACCCATAGATAGATATGTATCGAGAGGATGCATAGAATTACAAAACGCGTCGTGTTTACAGCAGTTTTAGGGTAAGTACTCTATTATCGCCCGCTCCTGGATTTTGTGAAATATTTTTTTCCTGATATATTCTTCAATTCTTGTTGATTCCTCGATGTTTCTTGAACTTTGTGAAGCGGGGTGGGCGCTTATTAGAGAGTGGGCGCTAATTACAGAGAATACGGTAGTCAAAAACAAGAACTGGAGATGAGTTACAACCAATATTCTTATTGTGTAACATTTACATTCTAAATTGAATGTTTTCGTAATTGTGGCTGTAAAAACCTTGTACACTGACAGAAAATACAGCCATTTTTGGATCTCTGTGTATTAAACTGTAACCAAGTGTAGTATTTAAACAAACTCAGAACATCTATAGCCAAAAATAACAAATGAAAAGTTGAAAATGTTGAATCATAAATGGAGTAGTGGCGTAGCCAGGGTCTAAAAATAGGCAAGGCCTGAGTAAACAAAATCCAAATATTTGAATTATTTTCCAAATTTGAAAAACAGTGAGAGAAAAATTGTCTGCCTAATGCCTGGTGACGCCCCTGTGGATTGGCATCCATTTGAAGAGGTAGACCAGGTGCAATATGGACCAGTTCAATGTCACCTGACCTACCTCCCTTTACTGATAACCAATGAGCACCTTCATGCATTTAATGTAAAAATGATAATTAATTCAAACAGTTATAGAACAGCATTCAGTCACAACAGAGCAGCAGAAAATCTACAATTGCAAATAAAATTCAAGCATTAGTTTTTTGGTATAAATCACAATTCAAAATGTTTACAAGTTGTCATGTGATAGGTTTTCTCCCAATTTTCTTCTTTTCAATTTGCAAACAAATCTGGATTTAGAAGTCACATACAAATCTGGATTCTTTAAATCTCAAAGACCATTTTGAATTTTGTGAAAATGAAAAAGTTATTCACTATCCACAACCATTGTGAACATTTGAAACTATGAAAGACAGCCAATGTGCCTTTAAGGACATCCTTTGAGCGAAGGTAGCTTGTTTATTAAAGGTGACATTAAGTATAATGTGTCAACTTCGAGGCAAATCAACAAAGGCCAAAGCATCGTAACATGGGACTCACACATAAACAAGGATGCCTCAATTCGACTAGGTAACATTCTAGTTATTAGCAAGAATACCAAAGTCACCCAAAATAATACAAAATGTAACAATGCTTTAAATAAGCAAAATACATAAAAATGACTAAAAATGTCACCTATCAATTTTTTTTATCCTTTTCATAGTTATCGAAGGGTATGGAGATTTTCTTTCTTGCGATCAAACAGTAAAACTTGAAGGATTACAAATGAAAGACCCAGAATGCCTGAGCTCACATGATGAGTTCCATGTAGCACTTTATTGGATACTTGTATATTTACAATGTTTTTGACATCGGAATTACCACATGTCAGCCAACAATTGAAAAATATAAATCATAAGTTTCCTTTTGAAATAACAAACCCCTGATAAATTGCGTAACGTAACACAACCACCAGAACATAGCTTTGTCGAGTATGTTTGAAAACAGAACATGGTTTTGTCAAGTACATTTGAAAACAGAAAAGTGTTTTGTTGAGTAAATTTGAAAACAGAACATGTTTTTGTCGAGCACATTTGAAAACAGAACATGGTTTTGTAAAATTAAACATATATCTGAACACATGGGTGCAGCATGCTGGCCATACCTTCACTATATCTTCTACAGCAACAAACTGAAAACCAAATGTTGGAAATCACTTAAGTAAAACCAAAGGCTCCAAGTTGGACGGAATCAGGACAATAAATTCATAATTTTCACTTTTGAATTGCCCAAACACACATAAGGTGCAAAAGAATATGGGTACAATAAAACCTGTCTAAGTGATACACCTTTGGTACCTCTAAAACTGTTCCACTTATAGAGGTTCATTTAACTGTAAGTCAGTTAGTCTTACTAACAGAGGTGTTCCACTTCTAGGTGTTTCACTGTATTTAAAAATTGTGGATTTCTATCAAAATAAGCCGGGTCAAAAAAGTTGAAAATCATGTTAAAGAAAGTATGCCACTTGGAGCCTTTGTAATACATCATGGTGGCCTCATGTCTCCCTGCTGTCAATAAGAAACTGAGAAATAGTAAAGCATAAAAGAAAATGTAACAGAAATTCAAGCATGGCAGATCAAATCATGATAAATGCTCATTACATGAAACGAAGGAGATGCAAAGTTAACAGTGCATTGTTGCACGGTAATTGATTATAAACACAACATCTGATTGGACGAGGGATTCAGAGCCATGTTTAAACACAAAATAAGTATAGAAGATTTCCCAGATATTTAGGAGGCAGGAAATACTGAGGCTACCTTGATGTGGATTTGGAATCGAAATTCTCCTTAAAAATGGGGATATTTGAAAATACCGGTACACACAATGCAATATCAGGACAAAAATTCCAAATAAATTATAAAAGACTAATAATCATTCAATTAAAACATCAAATATTCTGATGGTCTAAAGTTAAAATACCAAGCATAGAATGGAACTATTTTCTGATGCTACCGCTTACCTGTGTGATATTGGCGTGATTCGGTCCAGAAATGAATTCCTCAAGATCAGCAAGTCGGTTAGTTTTAGCATAAGCAAAGACCAGCTCTGTTTCAATAAAGGTTTCTCTGGCCTTCTTGCGTGCCATTTGCAGATATTTCACCATGTCTTCCCAGTTGTCTGCAGAATCAAATAAAACATATTCATTTTGTGAATACCCTTATCAATTTTAGGTGTTCTCTTTTTCTTGCTGTGGTCGTAATAATTTTGCATACATATTCATTTTTATGCTGCATAGGGACTTGGCAGATACTTCCCGATTTATTTTTGTCGATCAAGTTGTTATATAAAACATGTAATTGTGTTTTTGGAAGTGCTATAGCCATCAGTTTCGGTGAGTGATGAGTTCGGTCCTCTTCGCATTAAATGCTACGGATATCACAATTTCATCATATGGCGATCAATACACACAGATTAAATGAAATGGATTGGACAGGCAAGAAGTGATATCATATGGCAATCGATACATACAGATTAGATGAAATAGATTGGACAGGCAAGAAGTCATATTTGTACATTCACAATTTTTCCCTGCCTGTGGCACAATGGACAATCATTTAGGCATGTTTTCTTGCCTGTGGCACAGTGGACAATCATTTAAGCATGGGTAAGTTGACTCACCATTCTTAGCGGCAACATCGCAGACTTCCATGTATTGTGAGGGGTCATCGGCCTTTATGTAGGAGTCTATAGCCTCCTTCACCATGTTAGCATTCAGCTGGGCTCTTGCTAACTGACTCCACACTGCTGGCTCGTTGCAGCGCTCGGCAAACTCGTAAGCTCTGTCCAAGTTGTTCACATGCTCAATGAGGACCTGAAGAGGAAGGATGCAAATATAAATTTTTGAAAAGAAACTGTTTTTCAATTTTTTCAATTTCATTTTGTTTATTTCACAAAACACATACAATGTTCTCAGAGTATTGTTAAGCTTACTGGTGAATATTTATGAAAATGTTTCATTGTTGATCAGTAGAGGCCCATATGATGTCACAATTTGGTAACCATATGAACACTTTTCAGTGTCCTTAAGGAGAATGCTTTCAAAAATATTAGGACTACTCCCCTCTATGCTTTGAGAATCACATACCTATATAAAGCATGCCTTAAAAAATGTTTGAGAAAAACTGTCACTGTCAGTATGAAACTTACCTGAATGGCAGAGGCATTGACTTCAAACTTTTTGAAAATGGCGAAAGCTTCTTCATAGAGTTCACTTCCAATTGCAATATTGGCGATATCTGGAGCATCATAGTTGTCGAGACGGTTGATGTACTCCATGACTCTGGTGCGGTCAGCTTTAATTGCGGTAAGAATCAACAGATTCTGTAGATTTCTGGAAACATACAAATCATATTGAAAAACTAGTAAATGGATACTACACATAGCACTCAAACTTTATGGTGTAGAGCCATTCAACATCAAAAATGCTGTTTTTTAAGAATATATTTGCAGGTTCAACAAAGTTGCGACATAAATTATATCTCAAATGACTGCACAAATTGCAAAGCAAATCCCTTGTTATTTGAGCATCAATTGTTGTTCTCCCATTGATACACAATCAATACAGATTCAACATATCAGCGTCTATTTTTGGGGATGGAGCATCAAAGAAATGTGACATCATGCAAAAATTAAAATTGAATCTTGCAAAAGACTTAAAACTAAGCGGCTATAATCAAACATTGTTCTTCGCTTTTCTTAGGTCTCTGTGCAAAAGTTGAGAAAACGGTAACACATAATTACCTGTGGTCACTAAATACTGAACTTTCCAATACAATCTTCTCCAAGAGTTCAATGAGTTCATTATAATTACCTGTGGTCACTAAATACTGAACTTTCCAATACAATCTTCTCCAAGAGTTCAATGAGTTCATTATAATTACCCGTGGTCACTAAATACTGAACTCTCCAATACAATCTTCTCCAAGAGTTCAATGAGTTCATTATAATTACCTGTGGTCACTAAATACTGAACTTTCCAATACAATCTTCTCCAAGAGTTCAATGAGTTCATTATAATTACCTGTGGTCACTAAATACTGAACTTTCCAATACAATCTTCTCCAAGAGTTCAATGAGTTCATTATAATTACCTGTGGTCACTAAATACTGAACTTTCCAATACAATCTTCTCCAAGAGTTCAATGAGTTCATTATAATTACCTGTGGTCACTAAATACTGAACTTTCCAATACAATCTTCTCCAAGAGTTCAATGAGTTCATTATAATTACCTGTGGTCACTAAATACTGAACTTTCCAATACAATCTTCTCCAAAAGTTCAATGAGTTCATTATAATTACCTATGGTCACTAAATACTGAACTTTCCAATACAATCTTCTCCAAGAGTTCAATGAGTTCATTAGGCAGGTCAGCTGTCATGAAGGCTTTTACTGTCACAGATATGTCTTCTGGATCTTGGGTCTCTGACAGGGCAGTTTGCACAACCTAGAAATAACAAGATATAGACATAACATATAATACTCTAGAATACAAGAGACTTAAAAGATCGAAAGATAAGTAAGATATCACTGTAGCAATCTGAAGATGGCCTTTAAGTTAATCACACCATAAAATAGCATACTTTACAAAAACTTATTTCAACACATTATGTACATGAGGCAATTTACAAACAGTACTCTTGACTGAAATCTTAGTTCATTTGGATATAATATTTGAAGGGAATATGACTTTCATCATTATATTATGATCTTACTTGATCTATCAATGGTCTCCTGAATTCATTATCCTCCTGTAAAACTATAGCCCAGAGGTCAGGGTCACGTCTTTTCACTAAGTAGCGGGATTCACTCTTGAACAGGGAGTTCTCATTGCACACCTACAACAAAGAAATAACATATGCATGACTTCACATTTGTTGGTTACGTAAACACTGGGAAGTTTGAGGGAATACTGTATGTTCAATTTAAAATCTTCTTTGCACAGCATGTACTTAAATAAAAAATATAACATCCATACTTTTGACCTTAAATGACAGTTTTATAATTACATATTTCCAACTAGTTTTAACATATATTTTCAGATTAAATGTGACGGATATGATATTGATTTCATTTTTTAAATTGAAATATTTTTGATATTGAAGCAAATGTACTTTAAGCATGTATTCAAATAGCCATCAGTTTCGGTGAGTGATGAGTTCGGTCCTCTTTGCATTAAATGCTCTGGATATCACAAGTTCATCATAAGGCAACACAAGTGCTGATTATAAAAGGAACAACACAAACCATTGACAACTTCTAGAACCTTATCCGTTTTTGAAAATTGGACACTTGACTAAACGGTGACTAAACACATTACATCTTATCAGAAATATAAACTCTCAAAAGGGTGCAGAAATCAAGAATTTTGAAGAAATTACATATTTCCCCAAAGAAAACAATTTATTCAATAAGTCAATAATCCCCTACCTTAATCAGCTCATGGTCACACTGGCCACGCTCATAGGCGACACATGCTAGATGAGGGTCACGTTTTTCACAGTATTTACCCACAATCTTACTATCATAGAACTGGTTTTCCCTGAAAATACAAAACACGTTGGTTCACAAGGAATCAATTCATGCATTTTTAAAGTTCAGAAAGTAGTTTGGAAAGCAAAATTGTATTAAGAACCAAATACTTGGTTGTACACTTAAAGCTTATTGAGGGTTGCATAAATTGAATCAGACTTCCAAATATTGAATTGTGAATAGGGTGTGAATTTTACATAATTTACAAGTCAGTAAAGCAGTTAGAATCATGGTGATCATAGCCCAATGCTTTATCTGTCATCATACTTGTCTGGGAAAATTAACTTCTTCCTATTCATTCAACTTGAAAATATGTAAGAGCAAAGATTTTCAAAAAAAATAAACTTACCGGAGGAATCTTTCTGGGTTGTTATTGCTGTCGATGTATATCTTGGCCAATGCATTATGGGTAGCGGGCTCCTGTTGACCTTCATGGATACGGGTCTCCAACCATGGTAACAACAATTTTAACCTACAACAAATCAAACAAGTTAATTAAGTAATCTAGCAATAATATTTACACTAAGGTGTACTAGTTGTAGGCTATTCACACTACAAACAAATGATTAGACCTCCCCCTTCTTTTTGTAATACATATGGACACTATGTCACATTTGTGCTAAATCATATTTCTTTAAACCATTGGGTTGAAAGTAAAAACAGTTCAAACCTGTTTCTCTTCTCAACTTCTTCCACAAGCTCATCAGTTGAGAACTGTCCACGGACCACTAGGATAAGTTGCTTGATGATATCCTCTGCGCAATCAACATCCAAAAGTCCACCAATCACAACAGGGAGACGAGACGGGTTCACCTATAACATGAAATAGGTCGCTTTACATTCCATGTGGAATATTGCATGATGTTGGCACATGTGTTAAATGGGATGGAGAACCCTAAACAATCACTTGTGAGCTAGAAATATCTATCTAATGCAGTTTGAAGAATGCAGATTGAAATGTTGATCAGTCTAAAAAATACAAGGATTTTTTCTCTGTTTACTTGAGTTCAGTTGTTAATTTACAAGTCAGTAAAGCAGTTAGAATCAGGGTGATCATAGCCCAATGCTTTATCTGTCATCATACTTGCACAAGATGTAAAACCTGACTGCTTATTCAACCCCCATGTGCATCTTTTGTCTAACATATAGGCCCAGAAAAATATTTATTTCAACATGCTATCTGAGACAGTATAGAGAAACAAAGTACTATTCTTTACCTTTTGCACATATATTTCTATGTACTTCTGCAGGTTGTTTCTGTATAGGTACAGCACCAAATCATGCACAAAGTCAAACCTATCGCACACGATGATCAATGGCAGTTGATCGGTTAGTTTGGCCTCCTTCAGGAAGTTCTTGACACGCTCAGGATCGTAACAGTTACTCTCACGGCAGATTCTTTCTGTTTCTTTAATCTGTCCAGTCTTGCAAGCTGCCTGGATGTATTTGAAGTGGACATCGGGATCCTGGCTAAAGTTTACAATCGATCCAAGGAAGTAGAAAAGCCCTATAAAAGATGAACAACAAAGAAATCAATTGAAGAAAAAAATAGTTTAATTTGATTTGGTACACTGACAAAATCTCACACAAAGGATAAGTAAGTTTTCAAGCTAAATAAATATACCCAAATATATAAATATTTTGAAGAAATGAATCTTAGCGTAACAAGTCAGTAAAGCAGTTAGAATCATGGAGATCATAGCCCAATGCTTTATCTGTCATCACACTTGTCTGAATAAAACTAAAAGTTATTAATTCATGAAAGTGCATTTTAATCACCGCTACAGATATTTGAAGTTTTGCAAGAAAACTCAGGTCTTCCTCTAAAATTTCTTTATCCCCCAACTTGGATTACTTTCATCAAACAGCATTCAATTGCTGATATTGTGTCATTGTACACCAAGCAACATAAACAAAAGAATTGAATTTCTACAATTGCGGAGAAGAATAGAGCCAGAGTAACACAATTATCTAAAGCCTCACCTTCGAAACTCTTGAAAGACTCAAATATCTCAATGAGAGCATTTGTTCCTAGTTGTTCGTGGTATTTAGTGGCTATCTGCACACAGACTTGTAGATTCTGTCTAATATTGGCCTGGAGCATAACCTTGACACACTCAAGGGAGTCTTCTACTGACAGGGAGCCAAAGTAGTTCACCAACCACTACAACATAATTAACATATATCTTTACTTATCTGTACATTTTGTTAGTATCAGGATATAAACTGACAGCCGTCATCCCAACTTTCAACATGAAGGACGAGATTCAATGATTGCAATATTTCTTCTGATGGACTTTTTGTTAAAAATTTTGGCCATCTCAAGATTATATGTTTAATAATGTCAACTAAAAATATTCTACATCTTTTGAACTTACCTCAGGGTTGAGCAAATGAGTATGAACAACGGCGCGTTTGATATCATAGAGGTCAGTATAGTGTTCAAGTGCCCTCTGGAGGAGGCCTGCTTTCTCACAAAGCTGGGCAACGTGGGCTCTGTCATAGTGAGTGAACATCTGGTTTCCTAATATAGCATCTGCAACCTAAAACCAAACGAAACCAGAGATTAATTTCTTGTGATGCAGCTTAATTTTGTTAAATATACAAGAAATTATATACTAGCCTGTTCTCAACTGGATTGTTAACTCATATGGTGGGTTATTCTAATTTTCTAAATTCTAGGCCATGTTTAAGAGGGTGGTTTCCTAAAGCCGATGGACGAGTGCGCATCATTCTCGCGCATCTAACTTTCGGTTTCGGTTTCGATGCCGTGATTTTGTTATTTTACTGTATATTACTCAAATAAATAAAACTTATGTTCAAAATGAATCAAAATGGCTTTATAATATTTATTTGTGGTGAGAGAATTAGTTGCACGGAAAAATAAGACACTCTATTGTCGTAATTTTGAAACGTCTCGGAAACTCCTCACCAATTATCGCCCATCTAGAAACAAGATGCTGCATTGATGACGGGACGATTTCAGTCTCAATCGGGCAAACAGTGGAGAATCGTAGCATTAAACATCATAACAACTGTTTATGAAGGTAAGAAGTATCGAATTCAATATCATTTTCTTTTTGTAATCGATTGAAATCACCATATTTAAAGGTAGAAATCGCTTCCTGGTTCTCGATCGGGAATCGTTGTCATTTGCGTAATATTGATTTGATTGGAAAATTCTCATAAATTCCCTTGAAATTTAGTATTTAATGTAATAATTTGGTATTTTAATAATAGATGGTAGTGTTATATATTAATACAATGGATTATTCTGTGATCGTATGCATATAATCACTGAAATTCTTCTCAAAATTACATATGAATTTATTTTGGGTGATCGATTCGTCATGACCTTGATCTTACAAAGCCCATGTTCAAACTCAACAGCTTTTCTTGTCCCAGAGACATCCCATGCGGGCAGAGTCGGGACATCTTAAACGAAATGTTAACTATATTTGACTGCCTATCACAGTAAAAGTACATTTTGATGTGGGCATGGGCAAAAAGATAATTTTGTCATGGAAAATTACATGTACATGTTTCGTGTACATGTATTAAAAGTGTCTTGTGCGGGAGTACACGGCAATCACATGCAGTTATCATAATCAATAAATATTTGGGCACAGATAGTCCAACAATATTAGACCTAGCCTGGGGCCTGATTTCTTATCTGGCATGTCTTATGGCCCCGGCGTTGAACTAGGGTATGGATAAACATGCTACGTGTACTGTACATGTGCCGTACTGCAGTATAGTCGAAACTGTACATTTATATGTTTACTGTATCGGTATTAGATATTATAGAACATCATATGACGTCTCAAGTTTCATTTTATTCTTGATATACTTTCAAACTTTTCCATGTATTTCAGATGACAAGTTACCCAAAACAACAAACAACGGTTTTATGGACCAACAACAGTCGCATCAAAATGATTGGGAGGTTGAGGAAGTTATTATGATTAATGATAAATGATCATGCAATGCAGTTAGATCATTTAGATGACTGTCACGTCATTGTCGACATAGGCCATACATACTTGTCCAGTCAAATGACCTGGAAGTTTTTGAGTACAGGTAATTGTATAAATTACATGTAATATATGTTTCAAGTCATTTAGATAGATGTTACACGGTATATCACCTTTGCCTGTGAAGGCAATGACTAGAGAATACAATAAATGAATAGACATTAAGGCAATCATTATATGATAATCATGACACTTTTTGACAGGTGTAACTCAATTCCCATCCGATTGAGCCAAGATCACAATATGCCTCAAAATATCATGTTTCTGGCTAAACAGAAAGATGCAATGAGTATCAAAATGGCATGGATACTTTGATGTATGGTATCAAGTGATCTTTCCAGCAAGTACTAAATAACTTTAAGTCTAGTTCAAGGAGGATTGGCTCCCAGAGTGCAACATCGATATTCTGTCCCATATATGGGCATGTCGTGCTACAAAATTTGAATTCCAACAGCCGCCATTTTGTTCACTTCAACATTTGAAACGTGAATTTTGGTCTTATTTCCTAACGAAAAATTACAAAACTCACAAGAAATGATCGAGATATTGGTTCGAATATTTTGAACTGTTTATTTTGAATTTATAATCGGTTATAACTTCAGAAAATAACGACATTTCGGCGTTTTCATTGTTGGAAAATATCGACTTCGA
Source organism: Owenia fusiformis (assembly GCA_903813345.2). Classification (NCBI taxonomy): domain Eukaryota; kingdom Metazoa; phylum Annelida; class Polychaeta; order Sabellida; family Oweniidae; genus Owenia; species Owenia fusiformis. Next base: position 15,421,084 of record CAIIXF020000012.1, read on the forward strand.
TTCTGGGAGCCAATCCTCCTTGAGTCTAGTTGTTTTTGTAATAAATAGATTATATACAAGGTGGGCCAAAAAATCCATTGTAACTTTTAGTCATGTATTATCTTCAATACTTTAGGAAATTGAAAAACAATTCATTGTCAATATTGTGTAAATATAATTATTGAATATACAAGCTCAAGCTTTAATTACTCACCTCAAGGATTTCCTGAACACATCCTCTCTATCCACCTGAACAATCAGTCTGAGACATATTATGCCAGTTTTGAAAAAAAGCTGAGGTCAGTAAGCTATTATCCAAGGGAGAGATGTTTAACTTCTAGAGATAACAACATATGTTTTAATTGATGAAAAGTGTGGTGAGACCATTTGCAGGGCACACATTGTATGTTAAAAAGATATTTCAGAAGTGATGGCTCAAGCTGAGAAAATTTGAAATTAGTCATGACACATGTACTAGAATACAGATCATGATCAATTGACAAGCCAAAAATAAATACATAGACATTTTTATATTTAACATGTTCACCAGTAATCATTTTACAGTTATCTGAATTTTTGTTGATTGAGCTGCAATAATAAAGAAAATTGAAGAAATGGAAAAATTTTCTAATTGCTATTGGCCCACCCTGTAGATATGTAAATTTACAACATATTAATTTATGTTCTGCAGGCCTTGTCTCCAAAGATGTCTTGGGTGCCCAGAAAGTTGGCTTCAGTGGATGTATGTTACACCTGACTAACAGTCATTTGACATTATACAAAATTAGCTAGAGGTACAGAATATAAGAGGTAAGAGAACAAGTAATATACAGTAAAATCTGTCCAATCTGAACATCATTGAGAATGGTCAGAAAGCATTCGGATGGGGAGATGTATTGATTTCAGTTTCTCTATCCGCAAGATTGTGGATTTTAATGCATTCTCAATGAATATTAATATTTCTATTGACCATTTGGCTTCATGGCATCCAAAATCTGAGGCCATTTCATATTTTTCAGAATTTCATATCAAATCAGTCTTAAATTTAAAATATTTGAACAGTTTTGTAAAAATTGTGAAAAGTCTTCAATTTACACATGTTAAATTTTCAAATATGAGTGTCCACTGTTCGAATTAGGATGTTGTCAGATTTCAAGGTTTTTAACATGGGAGTCAAGTCAATGGGAGGAAAAATGGAGTCAGAAATTGTGTTAGCATTTGAAAGTGTTTGGATCAGCCAGGTGTTCAGATATACAGGTTTTGCTGTATGGGATTAACTCATCATTTTTATTATCAAAATAAGATTATAAGTAAAATATTTGCATCTAATTGAGTGATGATAATTTTCTTACCTTATTCAAAAAGAAAACTACACACAGGCCTTCATAATTTGGTCCTAATTACAATTTTAACATCATGATTGGAATTCCAATACTATGTAACTATAAATTTGGATAATGTTATGCTTGAATGAAGTAACTGCATTCATATTTCTTTTATATCATAGTGATACATGCAATTTGTTACTTTTGTGTGATATTCACTTTCAGGTATGGTCTTGGGGTCTTCTTGTATGACTCAGCCCTCTTAGAGTGTATGTAAGCACATGCTACAGAAGACAGGATATGACCAGCGAGGCAATAATGAGTTTGACAAACGAGTCCATGGCAGAAGTGGAACTTACTGAGCACATTGACTTTATTTAATTTTGTCTGTCTATCTTTGGATTTATGGTATTTATGGCATTCATAATATAGACAATGGACACAGAACAAAAAGAACAACATCTGTTTTAATGACAATATCTCTCAACAGCTCAAGAGAATATGTTCCCTGAAAACACCATTCCTAAACACATGTAGCTATGTACAGCGTATCCATAAATCCATATTTACAAATACTTAATTATGAACTACAGAACACTTTATTCTTTTCCGGGATTTTGAAAAAGTGGTATGTAGTTATTCTGATAATAATAAATCTATATTTTATGCATATTTTGTCATGTACATGATTTTATTATACATGTCATGCCTGCCTCTAGCCTGCTTTTGCTAAAAAAATCAAAAAATTCCAGGGGGTTCCTATTTGACCATTTTGGCCCAAAAATGACAAAAATCACTTGAAAAATGCTCAGAATGGTGAACATTTTTGGCCAGGGGATTCACTCAAACCCATGAACCACTGGCTATGGGCCTGCATGTACACAATGTAAATAGACATAACTATTGGTTGTCATAGCAACAGATTATTGGGACAATGCCTAGGCTCCACATCAATAACAATATTCATTTGTTTTTAATAATAGTATTACAATGATGAAACTTTCCAAAAGAATAATATTGATACTAAATTATCATGGAGCTATAGCCAATTCGGGCAATTTAGACAATAAGGGACTGGACGTATTGGTTGGAAAGGGTATATTGACTATACGCATTAATTATGCTGTATTTTTACTTTAAAATAAACTTTATATTTTTCTGTGTCATTTTTGAAGAAATGAATGAAAATTTTAACATAATAAAGTATTAGTAGGAAAGAACTTTAAATTGCTGTTCAGTATGGTGATTTTCTCATTGAAATACAAAATATACTCGTCTATTTAAAAATACACAAAATAATTCAGTTATGACGTCACAATCAATGTGCAAATGAGCTAATTTGCATAAATGTAATTTTGAAAAATTGAGCTCTATTTTATCTTTAATATGATATAAATTTTATCAAAATCGATGAAATATTGGGGGAGTTATGTGTAAAAAACACTTTCTTGTCATTATTTTTGTGGTTACTATGGAAACGAGCATGTGGGCACTTAAGGTCCACATTTCATAATTTTTAACAAGTGAATCTCAAAGTTAGCACTATGAGCTTTCCAACGGTACCAAATTTATCCATAGCCCTATGTCATAAGTGTACATTAATAAGTGCTTTCCTAGCACTTTTGGGCCATCATTTAGACTACCTACAATAGAAAGGGCAATTAACGGACATGTTAAGAGTGATTTTAGTGTTTTGGGGGTATGGTTTTGATTTGGCTGTAGAAAAAAAATTAGCTCGGTGACCCCATATTTTTTTCGGGTCATTATTTTAACAATTGAATGAAGTTTAAATTAATGAAATATAAAAAAAAGTTATTGTTGGGAAATTACTATTATTTAATGTTATTATAGGGGAGAAAATACATTATTTTTCCCATTGAAATACAATGTAAAGGTCAATTTAGGGGATATCTAAGAGTGATTTTTAGTGTTTTGGGTATGATTTTGTTTTGGCTGTAAAAAAAATTCGAGCACGGTGACCCTAATTTTTTTTGGTCTCATTTTTCTCAGAATTGAACAAAGTTTCACATATAAAAAAATAAAAAAAATTTATTGTTGGCATCATTTACGCAACCACCCTCTTAAGTCAAAATAAACCAACTTTTATGATCTTTCTCCCTTTCAAGTGAGTGGAGGCTTATTCTAAAAGTTCGTTAGATGTAGTTATCCTTGATTTAATACTAAGATGACTGGGTACTCAACTCACTGGCTTTGATCTATTTTCAGAATACATTTCTCAAATTTGAGTACAAATACCAGAACATTCTTAGATATGGCAGATTCCATAGAAATCATCACATCAAAGTAAGAGTTTGGAAACACTAAAAATTATTTTTTACCTGTGGGGCAGACATTAGATTCATTTCTAGCAGTCTGGTCTGTAGGGGACCTTCTGCTGGCCTGTTGTTCTTCAAGGCATCTAACAGGAATGATGTACATTGCTGCACCATGTTGGACTCCATGAATACATCCACTATCTACAAAATAAAACAAAATTGAAATGAAGAACTAACACTAAAACTGAATTACTATAAGATATAAAATCTAATTCTGCTTTGATTAAAATTAATTTTGTCAACTCTGGAAAAGGTGTATTCAGAGTTTAAACCTTGATGTAACATACTAATGCTCACAATTTTCATATTTATCTTTGTTAGGTTTATAAAATATTTCAAAGTTAAGTACAAAAGGTGTGAGTTTGTGCTCTGTCGTCAAATCAAATGTTTACATCACTTTGTAAAATGTCACTTTTAAATGCAGGCTTCAACAGTTGAAAATCTTAAACATCGCGACTTTTAATGAATAAGCTATTTCTCAATAGCCCTCCCTTATCTTCTCCCCACTTACTTGGTTGATATCAGCCAGAGGCTCATCATCTTGTACCAACATCTGGGCAAACTGTGTCCCCTGCTCAGGATTAAGACGCATGATATTCCGGAGCAAGAAAATATAGTCCGGTGTATAGCCAACTTTCTTGGCGTAGAGTACAATTTTCTGGAATTGTCCAGTTTCAGCGAAGCACATGATAACTTTGTTAGGGACATTTGCACGGAGGTAGACAGACAAGGCTAGGGTTGGGTCTGCTGTTTTCACAATGTCACCCAATTCTTCACTGCATTCAAGCTGGAACAGAAAACAGAGATTTTACTTATGTTTTTCGAATGTTCATTGATGAAAATCATATTCTATTACATTTCACACATAAAACAAACAAGAAACAAATGAGAAAACAGTATCTAAGTTCAATGGTTCATCTCTCGCAGGCCTTCCTTAGGCATTGTTGAAATCAACTTGAATCGAAAATACTGCAATACGTATCAGAAAATTAATATTGTCTGTAGCAATTCTTTATAAACATTTGGCTTCTAAATTTTTACAGAGAGTGGCACTGAGAGGATATAAAAGTTGGTTTGGATCGTTTTTGGAGCAATTTTGATAATTTAAAGTTATGTTTTACTTCATATCTCCATTTCAACTGCCAGACTGACACACCTTCAAGAATATGTATAATAAATATATATAAAGATTTGGCTAGCAATGCCAGTATGACACGGCCATTGAAATAAATTCATAAATAAAAAAAAAACTTCAAGAAAAGCATAACTTGTCTGTTCTGTTTCATTGTTTTTACAAGGTAAATCAAATATCACTCATCACAAACCTTATCTTCTTTCAGCCATTTCTCTAATAATTGTTTTCTGCCTTGCTGCAGTACAGGTCTACAAAGCTCTAGGGACTCGTATTTGTTAAGCTGGCCCTGATCTAACAGAATACCAAAGTATTGAAGTAGTGGAGAAGTCTGGCCTGGCTGGGTAGGGACTTGCTGGAATCTCTGGATGGTCTGAGGAGTTCGGAGAATACCCTGAAAAGTAAAGACAATCAACTATTAAGGTAGGTCTTACAGGTCTTGTTAAGGTCTTACCCTAAAAAGGTCTTACGTTGTGTTATGTTACATGAACACAATTTTGACAAGTTTGAAAGTTGTCCAACTATGCCCACCTTAAGGAATATTAAAAAAACTGGAAAATATTTTCCTTAGAAATATTAAGATAGGTCTAGTGGAATTAATAAGAGAACAGACAACTTATATGAACCTTTTACATTTTCTGCTTATCTCCCATGGATTGAATCCCTTGTTAAAGAAACCTTGATATGTGAACACCTAGTATTCAGACCACTTATGGTACCAGTGGTGTTCAGATTAGCCAGGTTTTAGCGTATACTGATGTCAAAAACAAGTCCAAAACTGTCTCCTTTAACCGTTAAGGGACCAAATACGACTTTCTACGACTTTTTACCACTTTTGAATCTCCCGCCTCTAACTTGTGTTCCCGGGACCACGTCCCCCTATACTTTCAAGTTTTGTTTTTCGTTCATTGTAGTTTGCGGATGCGTAGTAAAAATTTTCAGAAAAATAAAGATAAGATCGAAATTTTGACTTTGTTTATCGTTTTGAGGTGTATTTTAATTGAAACATAAACAAATATGAATGTATAGACATGTACATGTTTAGACATGTATGTAGACATATCCCAAGAAGGGGATTACATGATCGCCGGGTTACAATCCCGAGCGATAGCGAAGAGGACAGTGATGGTGCAGGATTTTCAGATTCATTATCATCGGACAGTGACACTGTAAGTGAACTTAACAGCGATGATTATTATGGAATTCTACGCTGATTTTTGGAAATAAGTCATTCCCTTAAGGATTAAGGTAGGTCTTGAGATGTAAGAAAGCTAATGCAAAAGTCTGAACGTTGGGTGATGTAAGCGTCTATTTGTCAAACTTATATCACAAAAATCTCTGAAATTGAGTTATCAAGTCCACCTACCTTTGGTGCCCCAGCAGCAGCCTTGGCTGCATCACTGTAATTTCCATTCTGGAAGAGCGTGTTGAATTTACGTACAAATAAATCTTCAGCTCCTGGGAGATTGTTCCGTGAAGCAATACGTAATGCAAGGTCTGGATTCTGTAGTGTATTTGTAATATATTGTACTATGTTGTCCTCTTCTACGCACACGGAGAGGACCTGCAAGAGAAATTTGTTATAGACAACTAATGTAGTTTTCAAATGCAAAATCATGAGGGAATTAAGCAAGAAATAGTACATTTGTATGGAGTATTTTATTCAAATATTGTTCAGTTTTATTCAATGAAATGTCTGAATCAAATGCGAAACGTACACACACAGTATCGATGCGTACATTTGTCTGTTGACCAGCCAGCGTTGGTTTATCTAGGAGTAGTACGAAGCAATTTTTGCACTGAATAGCAGATATTGGCAAACTAACTCCAGAATTTTTTTAAAAAAATTCATTTTGAGATTTGGACCCCCAAGCAAACAAAATTTGCAACTTTTATGACTTCATGACTTGTACACTATTTCCAAAAAAGATCTTGCAAACAAAAATGAAAAATTGGCCAGAATTTGACCGCCACAATTTCACGCACCTGTCCCTTTCTATTGACACCAATGATTCCAGAACTAGGTTCATGTGCGGCTGTGACGAAGATTGTGTCTCCACTGATTCTGTTCATGTATATACAGACACCACTCTCTAAGTCATACATGTGGATGTAGCCATACTTGGTGATCAGGAATATAACATGGTGTTTGTGGCTTATCTGAAAAAAATACACATCAAAAGATATAAAAAAATTTAACCAAATGTTTTAATAATTGGACCACTGAATTATTTTACTTGGTTAAAATTTAGAAATTTTGATGTTCTTGACCATATTTAAAATTGAAATATATATACTCATGAATAAATAAATTACTCCAGGGTTAGTAGGTTGAAATTATATCTCGTAAGAGGATGAGGAGCATACCTGCATGGCTACAGGGAAGTCATTCTGTGCTTCAGGGGGGAAGAAGACATCTACAGCTTTCTTTGTGAATGGCTGATTACCAGTGGCTGGAGTACCAACTTCAATGATGTGGAGCTGAAATCACAATGTTGGAACGTCAAGATTGATTTTAAATTCTTATTTCTATTCCACGATGATCAACAGTCAGGCGGATACAGTAAACCATATAAATATTTCATTTTGTCTGTTCTTTTACAGAATTTAGAACTTCAATACATGTACATGTTATTTTCACTTCAATATTTTATGATGTACAAGGTTAAAATTACACATACCTTTCCACCTTGAGTACCTCTTACTGCGAAACTGAAGAGAGTTGACTCTGTGGCATTGCCCTCTAATTTGAACTGAGCGAAGGCTGCAGCATGACCTTCTATTGGCTGAGAGACTTTACGCTCCACTGAGTATAGTTGCATTGCACCTACCACACGGTTTTGCTGTAAATACAATCGGTCAATAAAGTGTTACTGTGAGATCGCACATTATTTGTGCAATAAGGTGGCTATTGCATTATATTAGTTGAAAGAAAGATATATGAATTCAAAATAATTTCTGATGTGAACTTAAAAATACATTTTTCATTCTAATGTCTGAATCAAATGCGAAACGTTCACATACAGTATCTATGTGTACATTTGTCTGTTGATCAGCCAGCGTTGGTTTATCTAAGAGTCGTACGAAACAATTTTTGCATTGAATAGCATAAACTGACAAACTAACTCCATGACAAGTTCTCTTTGTAATAAACCAACAAAAATATGTTTTACAAAAATGCAACGTTTGGATTTCAATAAAGATATAATACAGGACACAAATAAAAAAAATTGATCAATTTATTTTAATGCTGACTTGTAACATATATAGTACAGATATATGGAACATGTTTTGAACCTCTAAAAAGTGTTCCACTTAGGAGGTTTCCACTTTTATAGACTAGACATTCATTTAACATTAAGTCAGATGGTCTAACTAACAGAGGTGTTCCACTTTGCAAGTTTCACTGTAGTTTAAATGCAGCAATTAAAGGCTTGCCAATCGCCTTTATGGCATTCCAGGCATGATATTATCACTGGTGATCTGCTCGATTACGCTGGTTACCGAAACGGTTCGTTTCGGTAACAAGATGTCGGAACGTCGAAGGTAAGATTTTTCTTTTTTCTTTATTTCATGCGTTGTAGGCAAAATCCCACACATTATTTGTGCAATAAGGTGGCTATTGCATTATATTAGTTGAAAGAAAGATATAAGAATTCAAAATAATTTCTGATGTGAACTTAAAAATACAATTTTCATTCTAATGTCTGAATCAAATGCGAAACGTACACACACAGTATCTATGTGTACATTTGTCTGTTGATCAGCCAGCGTTGGTTTATCTAGGAGTCGTACGAAACAATTTTTGCATTGAATAGCATAAACTGACAAACTAACTCCATGACAAGTTCTCTTTGTAAAAAAAACAACAAGAAAATGTTTAACAAAACTGCAAGGAACTTTGAATTTCAATTAAGATATAATATAGATACAAATAAAAATTGATCAATTGATTTTACTTCTGACTTGTGATTATATATAGTAGTAAGAATGCAGAATTTTAATTTTTTATACAAAATTTATTTTATTATAAAAAATTATTATAAATAAAGATTTACCAATCGCCTTTGTAGCATTTCAAGCTTGACATTATAGGCTAAGCTGAACAAAATAATATTTAAGTACAAATGTAAACATATGTAACATCAGGCAGTAAATCAAAAAGAGAAAATCTCTCACCTGTGCAGAGATGCCAATGAGTAACAGCCAGTTCATGTTGGCATCAGTTCTGTAGTTTATAATCTGGCATCCAGCTAAACTGGCATGGCGATCAAACATCTTCACAGGTTGTGAGTCACCTGAATAAAACAATTAATCTTTTATTATTCATATGATACAGAATAGAATGGAAGTGGAGAATATTGTTGACAGAAACAGGAGTTTGTTAATGAAATGGTCTTAATTCATTTGGCTGGTTAAACGAAAAAATATTTTTGGAAGAATTTTGACGAGGAGAACAATGCATATGACCCAACTTGTTTTTTTTTCAATTTAACAAATCTGATTACATCAAGTTCAAAAGAGATACTTCAACAAAATTGATCTATTGATAGATGCTACTCAACTGATAAATAACAACTCTTCAGTCATATTCAGGGTCAAAATACAAGTCTACAAAATGTACAAATGTACATGTATTGTACATCTACAGAATTTAGAACCACTGTAAATGTATATGTGTTAACCAAAATATCAGCACACATTTTAACAAATATTGATTTTTTCCCATTTAGTAATTTCCCTAAATTGAAGCATATGACATGAACAATATTTTACAGCTCAAACTAAAATTATAGACTGCGATTGGTCAAATCATATCACATGACCAGTTGATAATTCAATCCAACATTCTGAAAGTCCCTTTACACCCAGTTGAAAGATGAGAGGGATGAGAAAATAGAATTTTTTTGATAAAATAAGTGCCATAAATTGTGAATCATAAGTTTTGGGTGTTGCATTTCAAAACAAACATAACATTTCTTTGAGGCATATATATTTAATACTTATGTTTTCCAAAAATCAGATGTAACACATAAATATTGCATTCTGACATTTAATGATAAGGGGCGAGCCAGCCAATCTTGCAGCTCCATGTGAATTTACATTAATGCCCAACCTTCCTCCTAAAGCAACAGGGGGTCATTAACAGAACTTTCGCAAAGTTACGAATTTGCAAGTTAAGTCAATTGTTAATTTTATGAATTTGGTAAATGTGCATTAACAGAACTTTCGTAAAGTTACGAACGATTCGCAAAGTTGCGAAAAAATGACGTCACATATGCTTTCGTTCGTAACTTTAATACCACCTCAGACCCTTTCATAACTTTGTGAATGGCATATTTCTCATCTAGTTCTTATGTAAGGTATAGAGGTTGGCAAAAAGAAATTGTTCTTTGTATGCATGCTAAGTTTCAAGCTAAAATATCCACCTATTCTTACATGATAAGCAAATATGTATGTTCCTGAGCTGGGAATCTTTGAAATCATGGAGACAGGTTTTTTATCACAGCGCGCAATGATATCAAATGACATCACAATTTGAAAGTCGTTTACAAACGATAAAACTTATGAATGACTTACGAAAGTGTTCTGTTAATGGCAGATTCGTAACTTTATGAATTCGTAACTTTGCGAAAGTTCTGTTAATGACCCCCTGGATAGTACAGAATACTTTTACGCTCATTTCAAATCCTTAAATATTTTTTCTCACCATTGGTATTCTACGATACAAGAACTACTATCAGACAGAATATAATTTTTTCACCTGCCAATGCCTAAAATATATTTATCTTACAAGCCCTGCTTCAGAATACAAGCACTATCTGACACTGGGTATATTTTTATTTGAACCAAGCCCAAAATAACTTTGCTTTATCCTTCAATGTTCAAGTCTAGAATTTTCGTGTAAATCATTATTCTAGAAGACTAAAGTGAGCGGAACTAAGCTGCCACACCCTGATGAATGTTGTTTTTTGTGCAAGATAAACGGAGATATTCCTAACCCAGATAGCAATAATTCGACATTTAATCCACAGCTAAATGCTCTTTAAACAACACCATGGTAGTTTGTTGAGGCTATATCAGATGTTCTAATAATCATATCATCATGAACCCTCTTCTCTGCATGACACAAACCATTAGCTGCATAAACGCTCAATATTGGTTATTTTGTTCTAAAGAACCTATTTGTAACTCTACCAATTAAAGCAGAATTCTACTTCTTGTAAACCACCCTGAGTTCCTCTTTCCTCTAACCCATTCATTCACTCCATATTCAGGGTACATCATAAGCATCTTCATCTCTAATTAAATTTAGTTATAAATCACTTGGGATATATGGAAATGATCAACTCTTCCATCAAAAAATACAGGGATCAATCTCCCAAGAACAATTACTTATTTCGCACCCTGTCTGGATCATAATACAAATATTTTTATATATTATTCACAGAGGATTGAACATGCATATCATAGGTATAGGTGGCAATATAAAAAAAACTTTCCCATTACCAAAAGCATAAAAATAAATAAAAAATTAAGAAATATCCCCAAATTCTTGAACCAAACAAAATAATAAAAATCGAAGATATTTTTCATGAATGAAACCCATCACCGGATACCAAATGAGACAAACCTGAGCCTTCTGATTGGTTGAAATATGAAATGTAATTACATGCGATTAATAAATGATGAATATGATTAGTAACCATGATCAATGGAGTCAATTATGCATAATTTCATAGTGATTTCAAAAACCTGAATCAGGTCAAAAGTCAAGAGTTCAGGTTCCACTAGGGGTGGACTGGGTTTTAAAACTGGATTTATTTTAAAACAGCACTTGGCTCATGATTAAATTCTGTGTTTCAAATTACCAAATTAATCAAATTACTAAACTCAATTTAAGAAATATGTTGTTCAAGTTACATACCTTCCATGCCCCAATGGTAGACAGCGGTCTCTGTTGACATGGCAACTGTGTTGACATTGATCCAGCGCCAGTATATGACATCATCAGTCATTGTGTGAGCCTTCATTTTGCTCTTCATCTCAATGTTGAAGATCTGTAGTGTTTTTCCAGCTAGAAACAGAGAAATACACAGTATTAATTAAAGTATCATTTTGGCAATAGATAAATCATGGTTCAGTTGAGCCAAGGCTTTTAATATTTATGACAATTTGGGCAACTTTAAATACAACACAGAATTTTCTCCAGGATTTTTTCTCAAGTGGGTGCAAAATTCTTTGATTTCACAATTTAGACAAAATTTGGTCAAAATATGCCTATTTTTATGATTTTCAGGTGGGTGGAAGTTTATTTTTAAAATCTCAATTGGGTGCAGCACCCACTTTCTTTAATGCTGAGGAGGTCACTGCAACACAAATGTAGCATCCCAAAAGTCCCGAGAGATTTGTTTTTTCTACAATTCATCATTTTCTCGCGTGGAAACCAAGTGTCTATATATACATTTTGACTTATATTTTAACATACAATAAAATCATTGAAGAATGTCAATAGATTAATACAGAATTCTAATGTTCTCTAACTAACTAAACAGGGAAAACATTATTTTAAGGTGGTTTCTCCACCACTTGAGAGAACATTAACTGGGAATCAATCAATATAATATCTAAAACAGGCTACCACACTATCAGGGTGTGCACTTAATAAATCAATACCCAAATTCCATTCTTAGCTATTAACCAGACAACTCATTTTCCAATGGTCAGAATTACTAAATGGAAGATGGATTTAGCAATATTTAGTACGAGTCTTGAATACAGTTTGTATTCCTCAACCAAAATTAATTAGATAATTAATTAGGTAGGGGAAGGGCTTTACAGGAGAATATACACTGTACTAACAAGACATGCACTAAAGTAAAATGTCATTGATGTATGTTAAACCCAAGAATTAATTTGAATTGCCTAGTTGAACTATAATACACCCCCAAATGGCTGCATGTATTAATAATTCATAAACACAGGTGTACATTTCCTAACTACTTTATTTCAATCAAATAGTCTGATTCAAACGAAGTGATGAATAATTTCAACATGTTCATGATTAAAGCAATCTTTAAATCAAATATTAAAGAACTAAGACCAGGTATTTGGAGTATGTTCATTACGCCAATGTGAAATTGTGAACTTTCTTTATGGATGTCTGATGCTAACAGATCTTTATCTATTTCATTTTTTCTGGCTTATGCCTGACTCTAAATCTCTTGTGTCAAGTTTAACTTCCTTGGTTAATTAGTTGGTCTATAACAGTATAAGAAAGGTTACTGAAAGAACTATAGCAATTTAGCAGAGTATCTAATATCAATACTCTTTAAGTATTGATTAATGATTACAACTCTACTATATTTACTACTATGCAATATTGTATGTTTTTATGACATATGGCCTTGTAATAGCCTCAGTTTGGGAAAATCAATGCAGGGAATGGGGTGATTTTCTAGGAGTAATTTCAACGCTCACATACATCCAGTAAAACCTATATATGTAGACATGTCAACAGTGAACACTTTTTTGGCTCAAGTATTTAGATAACTCATTGGCTGCTATTATAAGATGCAATAATTAGACAAATCAATGCAGGGAATGGGGTGATTTTCTATAAATAGTTTCTACGCTCACATTCATACAGAGAAACCTGTGTGTTAACACCTATATAAAAATGAATATGTCAAAATGTGAAATTTGGACAACCTCTTAGATGCTGTAATGATAATGTTAGTCTAAATATAAAGATTTCTCATTTGATACAATAAGTTTATCCAAAAAGGGATCACCTAAATTGTATTGTATTTACATGTACCTCTAATTAATAGAGAGTTACCTAAAGAGTTTTACTGTGCATTAGTAAAAATCCCATTTTGTATATTATTCTGTATTACATATTTAGATGGTACAGTATAAATACTCTTAAAGGTGGGATGCCGATAACTCAGAAGAAATTATAAACTCTGATGGACATATTCCTTATCACTATATCATCTTCCTGATGAGACACATCAGAACTTGGGATTCATAGCCATTCAACCAAGCCACAAAAAAGTATATAAATTAGTTGTTCAACATGTTCAATTGTGTTAATATTATCCACATTCAACCTTTAATAGCATCATTTTACAAATCCAGACAGCCATGAATTAATTTAATTTAATGTGGCAAGCATTTAATGAATATTTTGCCATAAAATGGAAATGAACATTAACAGGTTATATACTATGGAAACAAGCAATATAAACAAGGTCAAAATGATCTCTTAGTTAAGGATGCTCTGTTTCTATTAGTGCAACCTTGTAAGTGGAAAACAAGATTTGAAGGACACAATACGTTCAATAATGATAATGTTTGCTTCAGATGATCCTGCCCCAGCTTCCCTTGTTCCATATGCTTGACTTAACACTACAGGTGCAACATTATTTGAACATGTGTGCAAAACAGCAGATAGATCTTGTATACAGATAGATATAGTATATGGGTGAAAATGATGACCACTCATACTGCCCCACCTCCTATTCTCCCATATATTTAAAACTTAATATTTAACTTGAGAACATGAGTCAGTGGTCTCCCCAGTATTTTTTCTCAGGTGGGTGCAAACTTCTCATTTTCATAATTTTGACCAAAATTGGTCAAAATATGCTAATTTTTCATGATTTTTCTCATTTTCAAGTGGGTGCAAATAGATTTTCAGGTGGGTGCTAGCCTATTTTCAAAATCTCAGGTGGGTGCTGCGCCCACTTGCTTTAATGCTGGGGAGATCACTGTGAGTGTAAAACAGCAGATAAGGGTGAGCAGGGTGACTACCCATCCATCCTGCCCCATCTTTTCTTGTTCCATGTTTTACCATCCTCCAATCACAGGGCTTCAAAATCGAGAATATATTCTTTCTTTTTACCCCCTGCGATAAGCAGTTGGCCTTTCCCAGATAATGATTAAGAACTCGCAATCTGATTGGCTGTCGCAACACTGCGACAGAAATCATGTATAAGTCATTGCGTATAATAAGATCACGTGATTCAGTTTAATCGGGCGCTTCCAAATTGGTTATAGCAGGGGGAAGAAGGAGGTACAGATTCTGGATACCTGCTTAGGAGGATGATGTTTCACTTAATACTACAGATGCAACATAATGTGAACATGTGTATAAAACAGTAGACAGAGTTTGTATGTGAACAAGGTTACCGCCCATCATTTTACTGAGTAATCTGCCAATCTCATACTAAAGAAATGCAAGACTTTATCTGTAAACAAATTAGGTTGTCCACTCTATGAAGACTGAATGGACAGAAAATGCTCGGTGCGGATATCATGGGAGTTCTCCATTATTGGTTCAACAATGCGTGTGTATGATATTCCAACTGGGCATTTTCGACATACTCGGTCTACATAGAGTGTAGTTTATAAATAAAGTTGTCTTGATTCCAGGCATACCTGGTTTCCCTTTCAGTTAGAGTAACGGTTAGGGAGGGGGACACAGGGTCTCAACATGAGGCTCTTTCATATTAATGCAAAAGATCATGACTGATGCTTACCTTTTAGAGCAATAACTTTGCTGGTAGGGTTCATGATGGCTGAATCTGCAGAGATTGGGCGTCTGATTGGGTTAGCTGTGTCGTTGAGGTCAATGATGACAACCTGAGCAGTGTCACCAACTTTCTCACGCACACAGATGTATTTATCTGACTCCATGGTGAGGTTACTGAACCCAATGTTTGCAGCATTGATTCCGACATTTTGTAACTGGAACAAATAAATTATGACATGTATTTTCAGTAAAGCATTGGTAATCGTTTTCACCAGAAATGAAATCTGAAGTAAAATGACAAAGGAAAGTGAATGATTTGTACCTTATATTATGCAACTTGTAAACTACAGAAGTGCTTCGCTAAACCAATATGAGACAGGACTCACTGACAGCCAGTGATAAATTTCAAATACAAATATATCCCATACTCTCTAACATTGATGGAAAACTTATTGATTATGCACTAGTAATCAAATAGTGAAGTTCCTTTTCAGCCACTTGGGAATTGTAGCTGTATTAGAAAGACACTTATAACTTGATAACAATTAATGAACCAGTTAAAGAATTATCACTGAATTTTGAGTCTCTGGAATAAGAAACAAATAAAATTATGTGATGATGTGATTGTTTTGTTATTTGTGGGTGTTTAAGATTGCTGTTTAATTTGTATTTCAGTCTGAAAAAATTATTCAGATTTATCAATCCAACTCTACCGACCTGCAGTTTATAAGACAATTAAGCCACATGTCTCTAAGTAAAATTCTATGGACAAAAATATTGTGTTAAGGTATTGTTATGCTTCAATAATTTGAAGAGTAAGACTCATTTTAATGATGAACTGATGAACCAGTTCTTGTGCATTTAAAATCAGCAAGTCAAGTCTATCAGAAATTGATCAATTATTGTGGGTGAGTCAATAGCTGTTATTGATCTCAAGACAAACAAAATCAATGAAATGCCCAATCCTGATATCACAATGGCATGATAGGTTACAATCAAATTATTAATCTGGTTATAATCAATTGTTGGCTTAGAAGAAACAGCTTGATCTTTTGTTCATCTTTCGTTCATGAAAATACTTGCTAAAACAAAGTTAAATCCTGGTCAAGATAACTTTTGAATGGTATATAACAATATATCTAATTTTTTTTTAGTTTGTGTGCTGTTGTAAAATTTAAACCAGATTTCAAACAGGTGTTTTTGCAAAATTGTATACTCGGCTACATGTACAGTACTTCTTTTCTGAATTGAAGTATCAAGTTCCATGACATAAGGAAACTGGAGAATGTTACAATATCTCCATGTGCCATTTTTTGCTATTAGTGTCTCCTTAATCAAATCAGTAGAGTCTGAACAATGTAATTTGTATGGGGTTTTAAAATAGGCTGAGGAAAAGTGTTTCAGTTAACTCTGTAAGTTCCACTGAGACTCATATTCTTGCTCTGGTAATACCAACACTTTTGTTTGAAGGCAGTAGGTGGTTAATTTGACTTCTCTTGATGCAAATTTGCCATCTATGAGAATAGTGGGTGTTTCTAGACAATATATGTACAATGAATGAACCATGTACAACAATGGTCAATGATTGTACTTTGACCTGTACATTGTGCCCATGTATCTAAATCACTCTAGTAATTCAGTGAGTGGAGTTGGTGTTATGCAAATAAAATCGTCTGATAAAAGATTATGATTAAATCACAATCAGATACATGTACTTCTCAGATGCAAATATAAATTTGCGCAATGGTCAGGTCTCAGAGGTATTTTATACAAATTCAATAATAATATAAATGCCCCCCCCCCCCATTCCTTCCAGTAATATAAGAACAGGAAAAAATGCACTAAACAGTTCATTCATTTTTAATTTGTGATTCTTTCTCCCTTAAAATTCTAAATCAAAATAGACCCCCTCCCCCTACCTTCTTCACTTGCCTACATATCAAAAACATACACGCTGGAAATTAGTACTGAATCAAGTACAAGTAATCAGATCTAACATAACAAGTTTACTACCTGGAAGCTATATTTGAGAGCAATATAAGTTGTTATTCAGAAACATATGAGTCATTTGCCATGAATGAACTATGATGTCATCAAATCACCTGACTTGTTCATTTTTTAATAAAATATAATTATGGTTAATTTTAAATTATTGAAAATATCTAACAATTCATGTTTTTCTCTAAAAAGATGTGCCACTGATGTAAAACATTTAGAATCTAATAGTAAGCCTGACTTGAGTAATTGAGTTGTATTGTTATTCTTTAGGTTATTTGATACATTTGTGCTTTGTAGCAAGTGGTACAGAATACAGACAGTTGGTGCAAGTTTATCAATGGCAACCTGACACTTTGTTTGTCATCTCTAATTTATGCCATATATGATGTTATTTTTTTTTCAAAATTTAATGAGTGCAACAGAAAAAGCGTCTCAAATGCAAACAATTTGCCGAAGTGACCACTCAGCTCCCGTTGATTACCATGAATGATAAAGATCACATATACATTGTTTCGATCAATAGCAAGCGCATTTGGACTTGTGAAAGGCACAAATCAACCACCTTGCTGACAAATCCAGTGAGACCACCTTGCAAGATGATATTTGCGGGTCATGGAAACCTTCAATACATCATCTCACTTCCTTGTAAAGAATGACAGGTGCTTTTTACGCAACAACTATTGCAGTGTATTCAGAACTATACAAATAGTCGTCATGCTGCTATGATATTGTGAGGATCATTCTTGAAATGAATTGAACGCATATAATGTATATGCCATAATATGAAAGTGGGTGGATAAATGATTGGTCCAAGAAAGAAATCCAAAAATGCAGCAAAATTTCCTGTCAGATTTTCAGTGATAAATTCTGCGAAAATGAAGCAGGATTTAGAGGAAGAAATTGTAGCAATTGGTGAAACATATCAACGTTACATTTTTCCACATATCTTGACATCTCTTGTCATATACTTTTCAAGACCCGAGACAGTTTGTCGTGTCATTTTTATGACCATTTCTCAATTTTTATTTTTAGGGGCGTGTTTTGATTTTTACCGGCATTGATGCTCTATCTTACCTGGATGTGCTCTTGGAACCGGATCGGGAGTATTTGCGTCGTCATTTTGGTTTCTTTAGGCTTTTCAGCCTCCTTCTAAATGCCTTGTTATTAGATCGGAGGGAGTTTTATGTCAAAACTGCTACTCAGAACGTAAACTATCCTTTTACAACTCAACCAAGATGGCGGCCACCGGGAAAGAGGTTGAGAAAATAGTTCCTAAAATTGCTCCGCGATATGACGATTTCTCCGCTTTTAAATTTTATATCTAAATAGTAAATACGATAGAATTCCAAAAGATTAGTAGGTATAGATCAAAGAAGAATCAATAAGAGTTGTCATATGATCCTAATTTGAGAATCCTCTATGTCTTATGAAGAGAATTATATCCTAACATGTCCTTTATTTTTGCCACATGAACAAAATGCGGGGATAACTTTTGTAATACAAGGATTTTGTTCATTTCCGGGTCAACTACTTTCGCTTTCGATTGAATGTCAACATAACCTTCTAGTATCAAACTATCAATGAGCAAAATTATTCCGAAATTCTTGTACATCAAATATCTATATCACGAGCAGTGTAAAGTTTTTCTAGTTTCTCCTGTAATTCTGTCATTTTTTTAATACCAAAGGATGCCTTCAAGTAATGAGAGTCCTTTTACTGTGGCTTGCTCTCTCTACCAACATGTACTTGTCTGCTGTTTTACAATGCTTACCGTCTGATCTTAGTGTGTGCCAGAGGTTTTGACCAGAGAAGTCACTTCAAGCTTGGGCTGAGTTTTTCGTTCTGTTTTGTGTTTGCATTAACCTTTGCATCCGTTCCACTTCGCTTCTCAAAAGAGAGCTTCGTCTTCACTCTTTTAGTTTTCAATAACTCTATGTACTGTCATTTTCTCTGACGTAATTGCATAATTATTGTGCATGCATTTAGCACTTGTTCCTTCCAGCTCGCTGATTGGTTGAGAATAGGTCAGTGCGGAATTGGTGTAAAATGATTTATGACCAGAGCTTTCATCGGCTGCTAAACTGTTATAGTCAATACTAGGCAGAGGCTCAGGCAGAGGGTAGTTTATAACTAGACTCTGCGCACAGGGTATGTTTGCATGGTCTTTGAGGAGAAAGCCCATGATGTTTGGACCATTTTTTACAAATACATTGTCAATTTAATAATAATTAGAACCATTCACAGGCTTCAGATACTAAGCTCTCATCCATAGGATAACATTTCAGCCAGATTTAAATTGGCGTTTTTGTATGGGAAAGTAGTTCAAAAAATTTAGATGAATAAAATGGTTTAGTAGAATGAATGGTTCCCATGCACCCAAGCTAAACATATTTAATTACAATTTTTTATACCAACAGGATGTCTACTTTAAGAATTTTGATGTTGACATTGCCATCCCTTGTCCCATGGTCCCCTTTATTGAGGGGTCATCCCCCTAGAATGTACCCCTAATGGGAGCATTTTTTTATTTCTTCAATTTTGATTTTTATACATGACAAACAAAGAAAAAAAAACAGAAACATCATTTTGAGAAAAAATCATGCAAATGGCTCTAATGAAACCTAACTAGTAGCAGAAAGTGGGTACCCCAGGGGGCAAAATTGTGGGCCTTTCTTATATACAATTTTGGATATAACTTTTAAAAGGTGATGAAATGTGATAACAAAATATATGTTAAAAGCTCAGGAGTGGACCTAGTAATTCTGGATGAATTGAAGTCTATTGGTGCTTTTTTCAAAAATTTATATTTCAGAGACTTGAGCTAATCCATCATGTCCATATGGTTCCTATATTTCTCCTCTCTATGGTGGAACATTTGAACTTGAAGTATAGAACTAAGATTAAGATGAAAAACATATTCAAACTTGGTTTTAAAATGGGTTTCTATGACATATTTAACATGTGAGCTAAAAAAGGAAAAATCATTAAATACAAGGTCTCAAATGGATGAATTTCAGGTATACCCATAGAGGATGCACACCGTTTTTAAGTGATGGACATAATAACCCCAGTCAAGGATTCAGAACTTAATTATTGTTACATAAAAATATATTTTGGTTGTCTTTTGATTTGAATCATATTTTAACATTTTAATCACGATTTAAATGGATTTTCTTGTACAGGATTGGCAATCACCAAATAAAGCGGTTGAAGTGAGAACACGTCATAAACTTTTAAAATAAATTCAGTCTATAAAACTAGATCACCTTGACCTACTTTAATTTAATCAGTCAAAAGAGAATTATTGATTGGAATTTTGATTTTCTCAAAATTAAAACTTTTTTGCTTTTTAATCAAATCTTTTTTTTAAATGACCATACTAAACCCAAGTTCCAAAGTACAATTTGATTGTTCCAATCTCCAAGAAACGTTCATGAAATCAGGGTGAAAAAGTTTAGTTTTAACCAGTATGGTCTGCTGAACTCATAAACTATTTGTTTTTCATCCTCCAACTGCAGGGCTCAAAGATCCAGAATATATTTTTTCTCTTTTCCCTCGAACAGTGTGTGGAAAAAATAGGTGTGGATTTTGAATACCTGCTTTGGAGGATGTTTGTATTTTTGATTTCTGAGAAATTACATATAATTCAATCATTTTGCAGTATCCATTTGAGATCACACTTTCAATTTATACCAGAATTAACGTTTGGCCTTTTATTTTTGTAAAGTGTTAGGCAGGTATTTGTGGCTTATATGTTTCAATGGCATAACTTCAGTTAAATAAAGCTATATACAGATATAAATTGGCACCTATTGCAAAGTAAACCCGTTAACAAGATCCATTTTTAAAAACCAAATACACAGAGTATCATTAAACAGATACATTCTTCATCAGCAGCAGAAGGAAAAGAATGATTTTCTATGAGACACACATTTATATATATATATATATATACATGTATATACAAACATTTTGTAAATAGGTTGTCTGTTCATATGTTAACCTTATTATATTTGTTATAATTGCATATTAATAATATGTATCTCCTAATCAAATTAGGGCAATAAAGCTATACATACATACATACACAAAAAGCCCATGTTGTTTTAAGCATTTTTCCATTTGTGTTCAATTTTTGGATGTTGTTAGAAATTCTAATGGAATTCCTGTTCAGTGAATTAGGTGTTTCACTAGAATTTCTAGCAACAGGCTAAATAAATGAAAACAACAGGCAAAATTGATCGAAATTATAAATTCAACATGGAAAAGTTTAAAAGTCCCTAAAAACAACAGGCAATTTTGTGAAAACAACTGGTGAAAATCGTCTGTTGCCTGCTGCTAATGAAACCCCTGATGAATTCTTGTAAATGGCACCTTGTGAAAAACACAATATTTTCAGCATTTTGCTTGAATCATTGAATAAATATAGTATTGATCATTGTATGAATTTATTTTTTCTTTTTAAAATATAAAAATTCTTTATATCAAAAATAAAATTACAATTTACTCACTATGTCATTTCTACAACATTAAATGTTTTATCAAAGAGGATCAAATCATCCTGGTGATTCTTCTCCATTTATTAAGTATGGAATTGAAACACAAATAAGGAATTATATTCCAGGGTCCTTCAGCTTGATTGTTATGTTTCTGTTAACAATTTATCAAATATGGGAATGGAATAAATACCAAAGCGAGGAAAAATCTCAGTCCCTCAACTCTGTGAGCATCACAAAATCTAATTCCATGATTGAATATGGGAGTTAATATGTGAGTCAACATCACAGGATCCTTTAATGTGTCCTTCAACCCTGATATAATTTCTGATCCATTAATGAAGCATGGGAGTTTTCAGAGATGTGGTATCTGAGGGTCCATTGTCCATTAATTCAGACAATCCCAAGTACGAGAGTGACACCAATGTGGTCTTGTCCCATGGTCCTTAGTCTCCAACACAAAATCTATAATCCAATGTTTTAGTATAGGAGTGTGGAATAGAGGATTTCCTTGGGGCTGCACAATGTCTATGACCCTTTGACCCCCAAATATGAAAATTTAGTGTTGAGAAGGAGGTCACCTCCCAGGGTTCCTTAGTTCCAACACAATCTAGTCCCATGATGAATTATGGGAATTTAGCATGGAGTAGAGGATCATACCATATGGTTCATTTGGCCCCACACAATATCCTTTCACCCAATGTGGGAATTCAGTGTAGAGAAGTGTCCCATGGACTTTTACTCCATCACAATATTTCAACATTCAAGTGTGTGGATGAAATCCACCAGGAGTTGTCCCAGTCTTTGGTACATTGGGCACAGGGAGTTGGGCCTGAGCAATGTCCTCTAGCGCCCCCTGGATGTTGCCCAACAACATCTCTCCACGTTTTACTACATCTTCAAGACGATGAGCAGCTTCCTGGTTTTCCAACTCCAGTTTATGAAGACTTGCTACCTGAAGTGGAAATAAGTATTTTGAATTATAAGTGTATCATAAGTCGAAATAAAGAAAATATTATGCATGCTCTCAACTGAACAGATTTGGTTCCAATAAAATTTAAGAGTTGTTAAAGAAAATTGCTATTCAAACATAAATATTTATGTTCAAATACATGTTATTTCAGGCAAAAATATTTCCCCTATTACAAATATCCAGGGGGTCATTAAAAGAAACTTAGTAGAGTTAGTAAAGTTACGAATTCGTAAACCAATTGTTGTAACCAAAGATACAATGACTTCACAGTTAGAGAACAATGGACTATAGGAATTCCTAACTTTGCGAAGTTTCTGTTAATGACCCTGTGTCTACTAGATATAAGCTTGGTAGATGTTACCACTATTTAGACTTTCAAATGCTGAATAGTGCAAAACCTTATACTGAACATATGGTGGTTAAGGAACAGTACTTGTAATTTCATTTTCACGAAATCCCCATATTAAAAGCATTTACAAACCTGCAGTTCTGGAGAAGACTCTTCACTTGGCAGGGAATCTATGATGACATCAATGTCTTTAGCTGTTCTTGCTATCAATTCTGCAAACAATCTCGCATGATCTGGAATAAATTGCAGAGGCATGAATTGCAATTTAAACTTAATGCAGTTACAGTTACATGTTTTTCTCACTTGTGTATTTTAATCTCTTGGATTTTTTATGGTGTAATCTCCAACCTTCTAAACTAAATCGAATGTTAAAAACAATCTTCCATGATCCAGGAAAAAATGGCACATGACTATACATTACAATATTTGCAAATGAGAAACAGTAAGACATTGAGAGGATGTGGGTTTGATTCCTATTGAGAATGACTAACTTTCACACCAGCCCTAAACAGAGAATTTAATTCTGAGTCTACAAATCATCAAATGTTTATCAAGGTGTATAATGGTTAACCATAATTTGTCTCACTGAAGAGACATACATATATTTATTTTTTATTTGCAATTTAATTAAGCAAATAGAGACAAATCCTTTTGTTTGAAATTCATTAATATCCCCATTTTACAAACAACCAGAGCAAGTATTCAAATCATAAAGGGAGCACCAGACAAATATGAAACATATACCATATTTACCTTCATTTTCTACTGGTGCTGGAGATTTTGATACGGATTTATCGAAACCTACAAACTGACCCGATGGTGCAAACTGCTGAAGAATTCCAATACTATTGCAGAAATGATCAGCCATCTGGAAAATATAATACTTAACATTCAATTTATCAACTTCATACAACTGTTACTTTTGACTGACACATACACAAAGATGAAGAAATTTATTTTTGAAAATTTGAAAAATTGTCTGAAACAAAAATGGTGGTCATAAAATCTGAGGCCCGGGTATACAGTAAAATAAAGTTTCTTGTGTTTTACAACTATCTTGTTTTGTTACATCTTATTCACTCATTTGCATGAGTAAATAGCTAAGATAGTACATATACACTGGGATTACCAACATTAGTACACTGGGGGATTATTAAACACTTTATAACGTATGGCAAGGCCTCAGCATAAAATGGAAAATACTGAAAGCTGCTTTAATTTGACAGCCGTTTTAATTTGGCAGATTTTGCAGATTGATGACAACCGCCAAGTTAAGTCTACACCATTTTTTTTTTATAAATCCCTCGCAGGATAAAAAGATTTGAAAATACCCCACTAAAATGTCAATATTGAACTATTTTCGAGGATCTAGATCCACTGCTATTTATTTTTTTGAAAAAGGAGAGCATAACATTACTTGTATCTTTGTATAATTTTCGATTCACATTCTAAAAAGATATAGGAGAAGTTTGAATCAAGTCCGTGATCATCATTACAGTGGTTTCGAAAAATAATTGATAAGTCTTATATTTGGCATATTTTCTTGAATTTAAACATTTAATGTCCCAAACTCCCCAAAACTGCAGAAAAGTATACATCGTAAATGAGTGTCTCCAAGGCTTCATACAAGCATTTTCATACAATACAATGCAATGCATTTGTCACAAATTTGAGCTGACATTTCGCTAAAATGAAGTAAGGGTAATCTCCACCAGGTTTGTTCATTGTGGTTAGCTTTTAAGGTACAGCTGGAAAGTAACATTTTGGTAAAAAATTGCTATACCTGCACGTTATTTTCTGGTACAAAATAAAAAATATGAACAAAATCGCTCCACTACTTTTTCGAGTCATAGTAGAATACGTTAAAATGGCGGCCATTTTTCAAAATTGTTTTCAAAATGGCCGCCTTCTACCAAAAGTGTCATAGGACAGTGTGCCATGCTTATAGTATTCACATACCAAATATGAACAAAATCGCTCCACTACTTTTCGAGTTATAGTAAAATACGTTAAAATGGCGGCCATTTTTCAAAATGGCCGCCTTCTACTAAAAGTGTCTTTAGACAGTGTGCAATGCTTATAGTATTCACATACCAAATATGAACAAAATCGCTCCACTATTTTTTGAGTTATAGCAAAAATCGTAAAATGACGAGTAAAGGCCGCCATTTTTCAAGATGGCTGCCATGTGCTTCTTTAATATCTACATTTGTAGCATTATTAATGTCCTTTATAATTTTTTTACATTTAAAACATATTGCTATTACAGTTTTACATATTACACCTAAATTATTGTAAAATCGGCACTAAAATGGCCGCCATTTTGAAATGAGCGGCCATTTTGAAAATCGGCTTTCGAGCAGAACTTCTACCCCCATAGGGTATATGTGTACAAAATATGAACAAAATCGGGCCAACGGTATTTGAGTTATTGCCCGGACGGACAGACAGACGGACGGACGGACGGACGTACGTACGGACGGACGGACGGAGGCGTTCCCTATATCCCTCCGAACTTTGTTCGATGGGATGATTATGAAGGCATGTGGCAATTTCCTTGCTTTTTTCAGGAAAGTATCATTACATTGTTTTCTTTTAGAATACCTGGTAGGAGTTCAAAGGGAACTCCAGGAAATTCCGATATTTCACACTTTGTATTTTTCCAAATTTTCTTTCAAAGTTTTCAGACAACACAGGAACAACCATTGACCTGTTTTCAGGTTTACTAAAAATAGACAGTGTAATGATCCTTTCCTGAAAAAAGCAAGGAAATACACACATGACTTCATACTAATTATGTACCAGAAAATAACATGTGCAGGTATAGCAATTTTTTATGTTACTTTCCAGCTGAACCTAATGGTAAGTGCTCAGAAGCAAATAATTCATGTGCACAAAATATTCAAATAATCTGTTTGGTTTTAGCTTTGTGCGCATGCGCACAATGTATGCCTTTTTTTCTAGTGATTTCGTTTCGTTCCAAAGAGTTTGTGTTTCAGTGTAACTTCTGCAAAAATGGTGGACCAATGACAGAATTAACAGGTAAAATATCACTTCGAAATAATTTGAACTTTTTATACTGTAATAATAGCAAAACCTTTGCTTTATTTGTGCATTCTATCTATCAGATAAGAGTCTCAGGGGTATTTAAGCAAATCCATTTTGGTAGGAGTACTCTTTTTAGTTTGAAAACCCACCATTTATTATTTACTGTTCGCACTGTAGTTTGTAGGCTATCCGATAGTCATATAAATCTGACCCTCGTATGATGTTATTTTTTCCGATTTGCATATTTATTTTTTCTTATTTTCTTGCATATGAGGGTCATACACACTCCCCGCATCTATATTGCGGGAAATGCTTCCCTGGCATGTCCACCCAACCAAATTCACACAAATGATAAATAAATTTCTTTGCTTCAACTATAAAGTATTTAATCTTACCTTAGGCTCGTAAAACGCTTGGTAATTGAAGAAATATAAGTATGCCGCTTGAATTTTAAAATTTTTTCATTTTGCCATACCAAGGTCACTTCCGGGTTAATCTGAGTCTTGATGTAAAACTATATCAAACGAAATCATAAGTATTTGTTACACGAAGATTCAGTTGAATGGGAAGCAGTGTCGTTAAGAAGGGAAGTTATTTGGAAAAGTTATTGTTTCAAAATGAGAAAAGTAATAAGGATGAGAGAATGGCTTTGGAATCGATCTCTGTGTAATAAATAATTATGATTCTGTTTCGATACATGTTTTACATTTAGACTACCGGAAACAACATTTAGCAACATGGCGGGCAATAATGAAAATATAATTCAATTAATTATATTTTGTCAATTATCAAGTGTTTAACATGTCTAAGGTAAGATTTAACACTTTGATGTTGGAGCTAAATAATTACTCAATAATTTGTGTGACTTTGGTTAGTATGGTAACTATGGTTACCCAGACAGGCCAGAAAAGCGTTTACCGCAATTTGTTAGCAATTACGTCTATGACCATATATGCTAAGAAAATGATAAAAAATAAATATCCAAATAAGAACAGCATACAACGGTCGGATTTATATGACTATGAGTCCATTTCACTGTTTAATTGCGTCAGTAAAAGCTAAAAAATAAGATCAAAATATCATTTTGCAATAATATATGGAAAAATATATTCCTATTGTACATGAATGACATTTGTATATCTTGGATTGCTTCTAGTTTGGCTTATAAAGTGTGTGGCCTCTTATATTTGGATGCTTCTCTGCCATGTTATTTTCAATAAGATTAACATGGCTGAAATTCTTCAAATTACAAGACAGGCTTATTGCACAAAAAACTAAAAACTCTGAAATATACAAATGTCATTCATGTACATTATGAATATACTTTTCCATATATTATTGCACAATGGTCTCCCAATTTCTTATTTTTGCCATTCTACTGACGCAATGAAACAGTGAAATGGACTTTACAGTAAAATTTTAAATGTTAGGAACTGCTTTGAATTTAAAAAATAAGCAATCAAATGACTATATTGCAACAGTATATACAGGGTGTCAAATAAGTCCCGTCCCCCCCTCTACAGCCAAAACCAAGATATTTGGTACCAAGTGTGATATATCATTGGAAAGGTCTTCCAAAGTTACGTTGATTGGCATATATCTGACACATGTCAATCAATCTCACAAATTTTTACATTGTATCAATTGAGGTGACCATATGCCTAGAAACATGGCAATTTTGCGTATTTGGCAGGATCTTAAGAATCGGGTATAAGAAAGGTCAAGGGACCAAAAGATGACTAAATATGTTTATGGCGATGAATTTTACCAATTTCTGGATGGGGTTAGATGTGTAGAAAATAAAGGTGAAAGGAAAGTGGTGAAAACCTTTTTGTAGCTAGTTGAATGCAAAAAAGATTAACTTTTTGACGTATTTCTGATGTCATATCCTTGTCATTTTGACGCAAAAAAGCTACTTAAAGGAGGGCACATTAACTATAAAAGACATCATAGAAATATAGGTAAATTTCATCCAAAATACTTGAGAGTTGGTGAATTAACATAACTTTGGATGATCTTTACAATGGTATATCACACTAGGTACCGTCTGTTAAGGTTTTAGCTGTAGCAGGGGGGACGGGACTTATTTGACACCCTGTAAAAAAATAGAAACATATGTACTTGTCCTAACTTTTGTATATTTCAGATAGTTATGTATAATGTGCAGCAAATCTGTGGCCTTTTGTAATTTAGGGAGTTTCAGCCATGTTAATTTTTCCAAAAATAACATGGCGGAGAAGCATCAAAATATAAGAGGGCACAGACATGATAGCTAAACTACAGAACAAACTAAAATATACAGTTGGGGACAAAAATAAATGACAGGTCGATTTTCGATCACCATTTCCTAATTATGGTGGTCTGAAAGCCCATAATTTCCAATATTGTCTAGATACATATCCCTTAAAATTTGTATATTTTACATTTTGTATAATCTCATCCACTGATTTATGGCCTCTTGTAAATTCTCTTATTTTTAACATGGGAAATCCTCACTTCAGCAAATCCACCTGTCAATAATTTATGTCCCCTACTGTACAAAAGTTAGGACATGTATAAATGTTTCTATTTTTACATATACTGCTTCAATATGGTCCTTTCATTGCTTATTTTTTAAATTCAAAGTAGTTACTAACATTTAAATTTTAACTGTACAGTGGGGGACAAAAATAAAACTCAACGTTCACAAGTTGTCACAATGAGCTTATTTCCAAGTTTCGTGTCTCAAACTCTCCCAAGCGGTAGAAAAATAATTCCCGTTCACTAAAGTAGCACAATAAATGAATCCAAAGCTTCATACCTGCAAATAATGGATAAATCCCTACCAAATCGAATGAATGTTTTCATGAATCGCCATGTTTGTTATCCAAGGATGGTTGACTCCCAGAATGCAACATCAGTTAAGGACAGGGTGCATGTTGGGAAATTTCTGAATTCCTCAATTGAGTCACATGTTATTTTTCAAACAAGAATAACTCCTTCTCCACATTGCCTACATCTTCCAGGTTTGCACAAAGAGTGCACTTATGTGCCTAGAAAAGCCTTGTGAGAAGATTTGTTTTGTAAATTGTATAAAAAACGAGAAAATTCAGTGAATTTTTTCACTGAATTTTCTTGCTTTTTATACACTTTATCAAAACATCCTTCTCACAAGTCTTTTCTAGGCACATAAGAGCACTCTTTGTGCAAAACTGGAAGATACAGACAATGTGGGGAAGGAGTGATTCTTGTTTGAAAAATAACATGTGACTCAATTGAGGAGTGCAGAAAATTTCCCATCATGCACCCTGACCTTAACCGTATTTACTCATGACAGGTTTCAAAATGGCAGAACAGCATTTTGAAAGCTGGCACGTGTCATGTTGCATTCTGGGAGCCAATCCTCCGTTCCGGCGCAATCGGGCGACAAAATCACCTCAACATTTGAAGAGTCGGCATAACATGTGAATATCCAATTCAACTTTTGAAGTTCTTATTTGTCATTAGGGACACAAATTCCACTATATTTGGACTTACTAAGACGGAGCAAATAGAGCACTGAATACACTGAGGTAAGAATTTATTACATGTGCGACAGCATGTAATTTTCATAGCTTTTGCAATTCTTTATGATCCCAACTGTAGCTAGCCTATCCGAAAAAATCAAAAATCATCGAAAATTATATGAAAAGATTGATATGCTCGCTAAATTGTTATTTTGCGCAGAAAAATAAATGCTTAAGAGTTTTGACATGTTGAAGCCTATATATCATACTACAAATATTGAATATTCACTCCACATAATCGACGAACTAAGGAAAAATACCTGATTTACAGCATCTTGAAGTTGTGTTAGACGATCCGCCATTTTGACGTTCACCTTGACCTTTGCTGCTAAAAGATAATAATAAATTTATATTATTAGTTTTATTACCTGTAACATAAACCCAATTTTTCTAAATCTATTTTAATGATAACATTGCCATTTTAATTTCTTTATACAATTATGGAAATAAAAGGATAAAATTATGTTTCAATTTTGGTTTTGAGACACCGTGTTTTAGAAAAGGTATCCCCGAAACTCACTTTCGTCCTTTCCTACACAAATAGCCAGCGTGCAAAGACGTTTCGTGTCTCCACATAGACTTAAAAGTGAGCTATTTCATATATACACCCACTGCTTTACATTTATAAAAATCACATATGCATTTACGTTTTCGTATTCATTGTTGTGCACCTTTTAGTTCATTTGGTGAACCATTTACTGCTGTTCTTTGGTGGAAAAGATGGGAAAATTTCCACAAAAAATGATGAAAAAATAAAAAAGTCTCAAAATCATCAGGTTTCAAATCACAAAAAGCAGAATATTCCTGTAATGAATATTATAAAAATATCATTTCATGAAATGATGTCTCCAGGTTTTGTGTCGTCGTAAATTTTTTCATCAACTTTGGACTGGAAAGTGAAATTATATTGAGGGCAAAGGGATGAAACATCGATAAGTTTCAAAATCTAACATGGCTCTCGAAGTGAGTAACATGTGGGGTAATGTCTACATGAGAGTAACTTCAACATTTTCTGTTTTCCGCCATGTTTGATTTCTGGGAAAATTAAAATATCGCCAGATCTCGATCCATGCGAGAAAAAAAACATGTCTTCCACCTAGGTCAGAAATTAGGGCAAATAAACAAGGTGTCAAAGTTATCCCACATGTTGAAGTTATCCCACATGTCTCATTTTTGATGTAGAGGGAATCCATTTTTTCTCACATGGTATGAGATCTCGCAAGAGCTTATTTTACGAAATTGTACAAGGCGGAAAACTGAAAATTTAATTTATCCACATTTTTCATGTCGACATTACCAGGCACAGTCCAGCTCCAAAGTAAACATTTTGATTGTTACTTTGGCGTTTATACTGTGTAGATCAATTGTTGTACACGCTATATCACCTCTTCTGATTATGTGAAGTTGTGACACGAAGTTTCAACGACAAGTTTTACTAGAATTTCTCACAACAGGCTAAATAAATGAAAACAATAGGCAAAATGAATGGAAATCATAGATTTAACATGGAAAAGTTGAAAAGTTACTAAAAACAACAGGCAATCTTTTGAAAACAACTGGTGAAAATTGCCTGCTGCTAATGAAACCCCTGTCTCAGGAGCTGTTTGAAGAATATGATAGATCAACAGTCTTCTATTGGGGTCTAATCCTATCAGAGATCAAGATATATTTCATTTTGCCTTTATTATCCCATCGAACAAAGTTCGGAGGGATATAGGGAATGCCTCCGTCCATCTGTCCGTCCGGGTAATAACTCAAATACTGTTGGCCCGATTTTGTTCATATTTTGTAAACATATACCCTATGGAGGTAGAAGTTCTGCTCGAAAGCCGATTTTCAAAATGGCCGCTCATTCAAAAATGCAATTTAGGTACAGTATGTAAAACTGTAATAACTGTAATAAACTGTAAACTGTAGTTAGGGAGGAGGGGGTTCAAATCCATTTCAGTTTGTTATCTGAAAAATTTCAACATAACATTTTTGGCTTGGAATGGTTTAAAAATAAAGACTACCTGATGTTTTCTTCGTCGAGATCATTCTATTCTATCAATATTTTTGTTAAGGCCGCAAATTACGATAGGAATTAACAAAAACTATATCGTTTTTGGAAATAATTTTTCAAATTCTCAAACTGGAAGTCAGCGATCAACTTTCATGGTATTAAGTTTTGGGGGAAGGGGGGATCAAAGTCAAAACTAGATTTATTTAGTTTCCAATCTGACATCGAATTTTTGATGCCTCCCCTTATATTTCTCACTACAAGGCACAGTCCAGCTCCAAAGTGAACATTGTGATTGTTACTTTGGCGTTTATACTGTGTAGATCAATTGTTGTACACGCTATATCACCTCTTCTGATTATGTGAAGTTGTGACACGAAGTTTCAACGACAAAATTATCTCACAGGGGTTTTACTAGAATTTCTCACAACAGGCTAAATAAATGAAAACAACAGGCAAAATGAATGGAAATCATAGATTTAACATGGAAAAGTTGAAAACTCACTAAAACAACAGGCAATCTTTTGAAAACAAGTGGTGAAAATGCCTGCTGCTAATGAAACCCCTGTCTCAGGAGCTGTTAGAAGAATATGATAGATCAACAGTCTTCTATTGGGGTCTAATCCTATCAGAGATCAAGATATATTTCATTTTGCCATTATTGTATGTAGCAATACACTAATTATTAAGTTTAGGAGGTTTGGAGTATGGGGGCTGTCTAGCCTGCAATGCTCTCCCATCTCATCTGTTAAGATTAAGGTTGTCCTGCATGTTCGGAATTTTGATGAAATCCTCAGTAGAGTCGCATGTTTTTTTTCAAATATCTATCACTGAAATATGAAGACATTGTGAGGCAGGAGTGAATGTTATTTGAAAAATAACATGCGACTCTATTGAGGATTGCATCAAAATTCCGAACATATAGACTGACCTCAAGCTGAATAAGGATAGGGAACTGATTTTATTGTTCACTATCGACTTCTTTTGGATATCTTCAACTGTTACCTGCTCTGAAACAGTTTGAGAGATTGAGGAGAAGAATGTAATGTACTCATTTTGGATTTTCTATCTGGAAAACTTAATATGTTGTCTCCAGGATGTGATATGGTTATCAAAATATTTAGGCAATTTGTTTTCTTGAACTTATTTTTTTAATGACTACATGTTTTGCATAAACAGTTAAAACCTATGAAATAAAGTAAATCTAAATAGTCAGCAAGAGTTTGAAAAACATCTTATGCAAATATCCTCAAATTTCCTTTAAAAATCTGTCAAGTTCCACTTTACCTTCAATCATATTTATCATCCATTCCCTAGCATTTTCCAAAATTGATTAAAGTGACTTTCAAAGACTTTAGAGGCTAAAATGTTTTGATCAAAACAGTTAAATCAAGAATTTAGTGGGCTGTTAAAGCTGTACCATGAGGGGAGGCATAAAAAGTGCGATGTCGGATTGGAAACTAAATAAATCTAGTTAGAGGGGAGGGGGTTCAAAGCCATTTCAGTTATCTGATAAATTTCAACATTTCATTTTTTGCAATTTTGACTCTGAATGACTTGGAATGGTTTAAAAATAAAGACCACCTGATGCTTTCTTCATCGAGATCATTCTATTCTATCAATATTTGTTAAAAGCCGGAAATTACGATAGGAATTAACAACTAGATCGTTTTTGGAAATAATTTTTCAAACTCTCAAACCGGAAGTCAGCGATCAACTTTCATGGTATTTAGTTTTGGGGGTGAAGGGGGGTCAAAGTCAAAACTAGATTTATTTAGTTTCCGATTCAACATCGAACTTTTGATGCCTCCCTTAGAGATTGAGGAGAAGAATGTAATGTACTCATTTTGGATTTTCTATCTGGAAAACTTAATATGTTGTCTCCAGGATGTGATATGGTTATCAAAATATTTAGGCAATTTGTTTTCTTGAACTTATTTTTTTAATGACTACATGTTTTGCATAAACAGTTAAAACCTATGAAATAAAGTAAATCTAAATAGTCAGCAAGAGTTTGAAAAACATCTTATGCAAATATCCTCAAATTTCCTTTAAAAATCTGTCAAGTTCCACTTTACCTTCAATCATATTTATCATCCATTCCCTAGCATTTTCCAAAATTGATTAAAGTGACTTTCAAAGACTTTAGAGGCTAAAATGTTTTGATCAAAACAACAACAAGGCACAGTCCAGCTCCAAAGTGAACATTGTGATTGTTATTTTGGCGTTTATACTTTGTAGATCAATTGTTGGAACACGCTATATCACCTCTTCTGATTATGTGAAGTTGTGACACGAAGTATCAACAACAAAATGTAACAGAAGTTAAAGAAAATGAAAAAAACTACAAATCATGGCATGAAGTTTTCATAAATTCTACCATTTTGTCATTTCAGAATGCGTTACGTTGCCGCATACCTGCTAGCCGTTATTGGCGGAAACAAGAGTCCCTCAGTTGGGGATATTGAGAAGATACTTGGGAGTGTTGGTATCGAGGTGGAGAAGGCAAATGCTGAGAAGGTCATCAGTGAACTGAAGGGAAAGAACCTTGAAGAACTCATTGCTGAAGGTAAGAAAGCTTAGATGTTTAACTCTAAAGGAATAGTCAAAATTAATACCTGTATGATTCTCATAATGATTTTACAAAATATGGCCCACGAAATTGTGTCTGGTCAGTATCTTGAGGAGTCTTTGTGTTTAGATCTGTGCTAAATCATGCATTCTAACGTTATTCACAGATCATCTCGAGTGAGATTTTGTGAATATTGAACAGAAACACAGTCTAGCTGCAGAGCAGATCATAGTTTCTGCTTTAGCGTCTCAAGCTGTGGAGAGTCAATGTTGTACATACTAATCACCTCTTCTGATAATGTGAAGTTGTGACTCACGTTTCAACAACAAAATACTGATGTATAATCTTTCCAATGTTTCCAGTGAATTGCTAGATGTTCTCGTTAAAAGTTTTATTGCCGACTGACATACAGAATATTGTGGAACTGGAAATAGGCAGTTTTACTTTGCGTCATATGGTTATAAGAGCGCTCTTAAGGGAATAATGAACGATTGTCAGTTACTGTTATTGTCTCCAACTATTTATGTGACAGTATTCGTAACAAATGGCAGTTGGTGACATTTTGCATGTAAATGCCTTGTCCCAACTTATTTCTCATTCGCTCACATTTAATCTTGTGTATTTTCAGGTTCTGAGAAGCTTGCCTCTATGCCATCTGGAGGTGGTGGTGGTGGTGCTGCAGCTGCCCCTGCCGCTGGTGGAGAAGCCAAAGGTAAATAAATATATACATAACTTAAGTGTCTGTCACATTTGCTCTACGGTGCTTCGCAAAATCTATATTGAAAATCTACATCGTACTGTTTATCCCTTTATTTTTGCTGCATATTTCTCTCGATTTTGAGAAGCTGCTGCAGCTGTATGGTTGCCGTAGATCAAATGGGACTGAGGCATAACTGTCACTTACATCATGGGTCACTCTTACTGATTTTCTCAGGCTGGGATTAATTCTCACAAAATTAAAAATTATTCTGTTTATTTACTAGTCAAAAATCTCTGGTTTCACCTTGCTTGAGGTAAAAGGTAAAAGATTGAGGATTAGAAAGGAATGATTTGCCCTTTGTGGAAAAATCTTTTGAGCACTGCAAGATATGATCAATTTAGAGGAAACTGAAAGTTGCATTAGATTTGATACTAATTAACAAGAGTGATGACAGATAAAGCATTGGGCTATGATCTCCATGATTCTAACTGCTTTACTGACTTGTTAGATCAATAGAATGCAAGATTGCATTCAAATTCATCTGATTTAACTTTCTGATGCAAAAATGGAAAGGGTGTTATTCTGCAGCAGTACAGTCATCTTCATGTCATGATTTTTTCATTCCAATAAAATATATTTATTTTTAGGGGGGATATATAAATGAATTGTTATAGGGGTTTCAACAACAGGCAAAATTAATTGAAATTATAGTTTAAACTTGGAAACAATTTCTCAAAACAATCACAGATAATTACCCTTTGTAGATTACTGGTGAAGTCCCAAATTTTGAACTTTCCTTTACCAATACACTCATCTTTTCACTCTTTGTGCTTTCAGAAGAGAAGAAGGAAGAAAAGAAGGAAGAATCTGAAGAAGAGGAAGATGACGACATGGGATTCGGTCTCTTTGATTAAACAGACTCTCAAATATCTTCTCGTGTAGAAAATATGAAATAAAAAAAAAATATGAAAAAAAAGTATTTCTAGGATTTATGTTGCAGTCGTCTTGAAGATGATTGTTGTGTAGTCAAGAAGAATTGTAAGGCAAGCCATCTCCAACGTGATGCAATATTGTTATTCGAATTCGTGCCTGTATATTGCTACGGCTGCAAGGAAAATGGCGATATTCTTAATTTTGTTTTCATGACATGACCATGTGATACCCACATATGGAAGAATATCGAGTTGCGTCCCTGGGAGCCAATCTTCCTTGTGTGTAGTGTTGTAGCCATTACTGAAAAAGTCCACAATAACAGGTTTTTGTCCGTTTCCGTACTGCACAAGTACAATCCAAGGAGGATTGGCACCCATGGCTCCAACTCATTTTCTGCAATATATTGAGTCATGCTGTGATAAAATCAAACCAATGCCATTTTCCCCAAAAATTGGGTATTTACGATATGGAGTTGGAACCCTGACATGCCTGAGAACCAATAATCCTTATGTGCAAATGCAATCCTAATTTTTGGAGAAACATCACACGTTTGAAAATGTCTACATAAAAATAATCCATTCTTCGTGGATAGGTTAAGTCCAAGAAAGTTACAAGAAACGGCCAAAGTTACGCTTTTTGAAAATGCTACATTTTCTAAATGTGTTTTGAAAATGCCTACATAAATCCATTGTTAAATTATATATTGTACGTAAGTCTGCCCGTCCGGGCAATAACTCAAATACCGCTGGCCCGATTTTGTTCATATTTTGTACACATATGCCCAATGGGGGTAGAAGTTCTGCTTGAAAACCGATTTTCAAAATGGCCGCTCAAAAAATGGCGGCCATTTTAGTGCCGATTTTACAGTAATTTAGGTACTGCATATAAAACTCTAATAGCAATATGTTTTAATAATACATTGATAAAGCTAGAAATGTAGATATGAAAGAAATACATGGCAGCCATCTTGAAAAATGGCTGCCTTTGCACGTCATTTTACGATTTTTGCTGTAACTTGAAAAGTAGTGGAGTGATTTTGTTCATTTTTGGTATGTGAATACTTTAAGCATGGCACATTGTCTAATGACATTTTGGGTAGTAGGCGGCCATCTTTAGGTGTGTTATTTAACATTTTTACTGGAAGTCAAAAAGTAGTGGAGCGATTTTGTTCATATTTGGTATGTGAATACTTTAAGCATGGCACAATGTCTAATTACATTTTGGGTAGTAGGCGGACATTTTTATGTGTGTTATTTTACAATTTTTACTATAACTCGAGTACTGTAGAGCGATTTTGTTCATATTTTATATGTGAATGCTATAATCATGGCACAATGTCTAATGACACTTTGGGTAGTAGGCGGCCATTTTGAAAAATTGCCACCATTTTTACGTTTTTACTATAACTTGAAAAGTAGTAGAGCAATTTTGTTCATATTTGATATGTGAATACTCATGAGCCTTGCACACTGTCTCATGACACTTCGCGTAGTAGGCGTAGAATTTTATATGTGGCTACTTAAAGCATATTACTTCTTCTGATGACAACTTGGCTAGTGATCAACCATTTTGAAAATGGCGGCCTTTCTTATGGGTGTTATTTTTTGATATTTGCTATATATTTCAAATGTAAAAATGCCAGCCATTTCTGTTCGATGGGATTTGCTACGCTTTGGCGTTGCCGTTGTTCTGGTTGACATAGACATTGCAGTACATAAAGTTATAAGTTTAAAGGCAAAATAACGTATCTTAAAAATGCAAACGTATAAAAGTAGATTACTCTTCACGAAAAATTACTAAGTGCCAAATAGCGCTTTTTCAAAAGGATTATCGGACCATTTTTTGTCTTTCTCCCATACTCCAGTAAAACTGCTGTAAATTTTCACAAATAAATGAAAAAATTGCACACCAGGGTTAACCTGGTGTAATCAATAGCCATTGGTAATTAAAATAACATATCAAAAATAGGGGTACTATGATAAACATTAATAACTCCTGTTATATAACTTCAATCATAATGAAATCTTCAGGGTTCATGCGCATATATCAGGGGTGGATCTGGGAACCAACAAGGGGGGCCCAAATTTCAGGTCAAAATCCAATGACCTGAATAAAATCTGAGGCCATGTACATGTATTTGACATGCATCATAAAATTGAGGTCTTTTACGATTATAATATGATAAAGAAAAATGCAAACGTATAAAAGTAGATTACTCTTCACGAAAAATTACTAATGTCGTAAACAGACAAGAAAAATAACTATTTGCATTCATGAAGTTTAGCGGTCATACATACTTCAATATAGACCAGAAAATCAATTGTTCTGGCTATTGTGATGTCACGTATCATATTAGAAATTAGAGGTTATAGTCATTAATTTAGGGAAAAATGCTCACACAGGTCTTTTCTTGTTGTTACCCCCCTATCACACCAAACTAGTTCTTACCCGTTCTTGCCAGTCCTACGAAAATGTCGTAAAACGGGCTCAATCTGGCTGCGGGATATACAGGGTGTCAAATAAGTCCCGTCCCCTCCCTCTACAGCCAAAAACAAGATATTTGGTACCAAGTGTGATATATCATTGAAAAGGTGTTCCAAAGTTACATTGATTGGCATACATCTGACACATGTCAATGAATCTCACAAATTTTTACATTGTATCAATTGAGGTGACCATAGGCCTAGAAACATGGCATTTGGGGTATTTGGCAGGATTTTAAGAATTGGGTATAAGAAAGGTCAAAGGACCAAAAGATGACTTAATTTGTATATGGCAATGAATTGCTGGATAGGGTTAGATGTGTAGAAAATAGAGGTGCAAGGAAAGTGGTGAAAACCTTTTAATGTAACAAGTGGAATGCGAAAAAGATTAACTTTTTGATGTTTTTCTGAGGTCATATCCTTGTCATTTTGACACAAAAAGCTGCTTAAACGATGGCACGTTAACTATAAAGGACTTCATGACAATATAGGTAAATTTCATAGAAAATACTTGAGAGTTGGTGAGTTAACATAACTTTGGATGATTTTTCCAATGGTATATCACACAAGGTGCCGTCTTTTAAGGTTTTAGCTGTAGCAGGGGGGACAGGACTTATTTGACACCCTGTATGTCTAAAATAATTAGCTACTTCGTTCATAAACAGTCTTCAAAACGTCCATCTCATTCGCAGTTCGTTCAGGTCGCACCACGTCGGTGTGCAACGTAGTATAAACTGTCCCTTAGTCTAGAGGGTCATCATGACCTGATTACAGAACGGTATGGTCGCCATCGAATTTTGAATCGATTCAAAATTCTAAATCACATACCCCGTCCGGGAAAGTCCATGAAGTTCGTAAACAGACCGTAGAACGTTGTAGCTACGTTCATACAGTTCGCACACAGTTTAAAACTGATTCGGCAACGTTTTGACGA
Organism: Owenia fusiformis; assembly: GCA_903813345.2. Classification (NCBI taxonomy): domain Eukaryota; kingdom Metazoa; phylum Annelida; class Polychaeta; order Sabellida; family Oweniidae; genus Owenia; species Owenia fusiformis. Next base: position 15,460,426 of record CAIIXF020000012.1, read on the forward strand.
TCACCAGAAAATTTTGAGCATGCTCTAAGTGCTGGAGGACCTACTCGTTCTAGTAGTTTAATGAAGTTTGTAAACAGATCCCAAACGGTTCTTAGTGGGTTCTCAATGGGTTCGTACTAAGAACTTCTTAGTACGTCAAATCCGTTCGTGCACAGTTTAAGCCCGTTTTCGAGAACGTAGTGAGAACTAGTTTGGTGTGATAGTAGGGTTAGAGATCTCATGTCTGCTATGTAGTCGTTTAACTGTTTTAGCTTGTGTAATAGAATATGTTGCTGCTTCTGTCACAACTGCTGGAGTAGCTTCTTGTGTCATTTTCTCTGCAGTTATAGCTGGTGTAGTAGAAGATGTTGCTGCTACTGTCACAACTGCTGGAGTAGCTTCTTGTGTCATTTTCTCTGCAGTTATAGCTGGTGTAGTAGAATATGTTGCTGCTTCTGTCACAACTGCTGGATTAGCTTCTTGTGTCATTTTCTCTGCAGTTATAGCTGGTGTAGTAGAAGATGTTGCTGCTTCTGTCACAACTGCTGGAGTTGCTTTTGTGTCATTTCCTCTGCAGTTATAGCTGGTGTAGTAGAAGATGTTGCTGCTTCTGTCACAACTGCTGGATTAGCTTCTTGTGTCATTTTCTCTGCAGTTATAGCTGGTGCAGTAGAAGGTGTTGCTGCTTCTGTCACAACTGCTGGAGTAGCTTCTTGTGTCATTTTCTCTGCAGTTATAGCTGGTGTAGTAGAAGATGTTGCTGCTTCTGTCACAACTGCTGGAGTAGCTTCTTGTGTCATTTTCTCTGCAGTTATAGCTGGTGTAGTAGAAGATGTTGCTGCTTCTGTCACAACTGCTGGATTAGCTTCTTGTGTCATTTTCTCTGCAGTTATAGCTGGTGTAGTAGAATATGTTGCTGCTTCTGTCACAACTGCTGGAGTTGCTTTTGTGTCATTTCCTCTGCAGTTATAGCTGGTGTAGTAGAAGATGTTGCTGCTTCTGTCACAACTGCTGGATTAGCTTCTTGTGTCATTTTCTCTGCAGTTATTTCACATTTATTTGCGTTTGAGCAAAGCGACATTAGCAAATAAATGATTTCTTTGTGCGTTGCGTAAATGGAACAGTTAGTTGTGTAGGGATAAGAGGTGATTGGTCGATGCTAGCTTAGCGAGTGAGTGATACGGTTCGAAGGATAGAGCGTCGGTTGTATAGTCATTTTGAGTTCTTGCCACGACATAAACACACAACATATTTTTAAACACAATATAAAATTTGTAATTTGTATCGTTATACATTTGATCTTAAATCGATTGTTTATTTTTGTTAAGTTGAGAAACATTTACTTTATTAAACGTTATTGTATCAGGGTACGAGTGTATTTTATAATTCTAAAACATTTACATGTCCTTGATCGATCGCGTACCTTTTCCTCATTTGTTAGGGGTTTTTAATGGCCGGGATCGATCAATTTCGCTAAATGTAATATTTAAGCCCTAATGATCTCGCTTAACGGTCTAGCTCTTTCATGTATTTAAGACTTTTTCAAAATAGCATATTGTAGAGAACATTATTGAGCCATTGTTATCAATGTTTGTAATTCACGTATATTGTACCATGTTCGTAACACCATGATTCTTCAATAAACGAAAGTGGCAGAGTTCACTTCCTTTCATATTGTAATTCGTATCTTCTGTTGCATCGAGCAAAGTAAAGAAAGCTGCAGTAGAAGTAGTTGCTGCTTCTGTCACAACTGCTGGAGTAGCTTCTTGTGTCATTTTCTCTGCAGTTATAGCTAGTGTAGTAGAAGATGTTGCTGCTTCTGTCACAACTGCTGGAGTAGCTTCTTGTGTCATTTTCTCTGCAGTTATAGCTGGTGTAGTAGAAGATGTTGCTGCTTCTGTCACAACTGCTGGAGTAGCTTCTTGTGTCATTTTCTCTGCAGTTATAGCTGGTGTAGTAGAAGGTGTTGCTGCTTCTGTCACAACTGCTGGAGTAGCTTCTTGTGTCATTTTCTCTGCAGTTTTAATGGTTTTATTGAGTGTTTCCACTGCTTCTTGTTTGGGGGCTCTTTTGAGAATATGTATGTTATAGAATGTGGCTAGTCTGTTGATTTCCCATCTTTTGAACGTTGTGAGAAAATAACCACTCTTTTCCACCTCACGTCTTTGGTGGGAAACGATCTTATGCTGTTATGTCATCTTCTATTCTTGAGAACGTGAAGGCTTCCAATTTTTTATTATTGGATCCTATTTTTATTTGTTTTCTATGTGCCTCTTCCTTGTTAACATTCCCCTCTCTCAAAATATTTCTTTTCTGTATTGATTACCTGACATGTTTATAGAGATTATCCTATATGAGGTTCAGGATATTGGGATTATCCCGAGGCCAATATAATATATCTGCCCGAGGGCCGTAGGTCCCGAGGGTAGATATATTATATTGGCCAAGGGATAATCCCAATATCCTGAACCGACTATAGGATGATCTGTTTATCCCATACCAATCACTTTGTTCAATTTGCCAAAGTTCAGAAACTTTGCAACCAACCGTGGAATATTCTTAAAATATTCATGTCCACTTTTGTATTCTTGTTTCTTTTCCTGTTCAAATCTTTGATTATTAACGCCGGTACACTGCTCCTTCCCTTCTTTAAAGCATCAAACAGGTCGAGATTGTCTGCGTTTTTCTCCATTGTCGTTTACAGTATGCGAACGTTACAAAAAAATAACCAATAGGGGAACAGCGATTATGACGTAGCGGGCAGATATACTATATCTGCCCGCTCGGAGCGGGACGTAAAGCTAATCTGCCCGCTGATGAAAATATAAGTTTTTACAAACCGGCTTTATGTACCCGTAACACGTCCAAGTATGGGATAAAGATATTTATCCTATGCCAAGTAGAGTTTTAGGGAGATAAGTTGGTAAGATATATCCCGTATCCTGATTTTGAGGTTTCCATATCTAGAACCTCCATATCTCCCGCCATATCTCCCGCTTCGTTGCATATCTTCCCGCTTCAGGTCTTCCCGCTTCCAGTAATGCAATAAAATGACTTTGTTTATAAATGACTTGTTTATTTTTACACCCTGTACTATTGGAATGGCCATATGCCCCTGAAAACTCTACTTGGTATAGGATAAAGCAGTTATGTACGGTCGGTTTGGATATTGGGTTCATCCCTCGTGAGATATGCACATCTACCTTCGGTCCCTATGGTCCCTCAGGTAGATATGCATATCTCCCTCTGGATAAACCCCGTATCCAAAACCTCCCAGTACATAACCCTTATTTATTCAGACACTCATTGAGGACAGTTGAGATAATAAACTCGTGTTGTAATCGGAAATAACTATTTCCATAACTGGATCAATGAACTATTTGATGTTACTTCAGTGTGGATATGATTTAGGACATCTCCATTGTGCAGAGATATGTTTCGTTTTGTTTGGTTAGATCGGATGGTATTGTTGAGACAAAAACAGGCATTCCTCCGACACCTTGACCAGGCCTCCAGCCTCTTCTCTCCTTTCAACAAATTCATGGCCTTTATCACTCACTGTTGAGGATTCAAGCATACGAAGCTCATTCATGCGTTGGTTCACATTTAGCCTATGCTGAGATTTGTAGAGGTTTTCTGATATGATTCTTTTCTTGGCCTTCATTACAGAACCAACACACCAACCAGCCACATATGCTATTGTACCATTTCCTAAATGTGTTGGTGTGAAGGTATGATCTTGTACGTCAGGTACCTGGTTTATAATTAATTGGGCCTTCTTCCTTGCAATCTCCTCTGTCAAAATTTGATATAGCTGATGGAACACTTCTGTGTGATGCGACTTCATGTCTGGTCCGAAGGATTTCTCAAAAATGTGGCGGTATTCAGGTGATCTTGGTATCTTGATGGTTATTGTAGTTGCTGTTCTATACTCCTCAAAAAAAGTTAAGGACCAGTGGTTTTCCTCATACAGGGTGTTCAAAAAAAAACGCAAACCAAAGAAATCGCTATATCTTGGAAAATACTAATCCAATAATGCTCATATTTTCAGGAAAGAAAGAAGAGACTGTGTATGTATAGCCCCTGTTGTTAGTTAGTTGTAAAACATGATATCTTGGACACTTGCTCAAAAAACAGTTGTACTAGCAAAATACGAAAAACGTGAATGGAAAATCACTATATCTTGAAAAATACCAATTCAATTATGTTCATTTTTTCAGGAAAAGAAAGAAGAGACTGTGTATGTATAGCTCCTGTTGTCAGTAAGTTGTAAAACATGATGCCTTGGACACCTGCTCAAATGACAGTTGTACTGGGAAAATATGAAAACGCAGTCTGAGGTGACTGCCACAGGAATAAAACCAAATAACTTTCTAACCATGGTGTTTTGGCACTTCAGAATTGGCACAAATTATCCTCATTCAATGTGTGGTGAATTTGTGGAGTTTCATCAAAATCACTCCAGGGACTTTACAGTTATGGTCAAAATGCCTTCTTAAGTCTCCCTGAACCAGGGCGTTTGACTGCGATTTGAAAGCATTTCAACCATAACTGTAAAGTCCCTGAAATGATTTTGATTTCACTCTTCAGATTTACCAAACAGTGAATAAAGATGATTTGTGCCAAATTTGAAGAGCCAAAACACTATGGTTAGGAAGTTATTTAAGTTTTTTGCGGTTGCAGGCACCTCTGACTGTGTTTTTCGTATTTTCCTAGTACAACTGTCTTTTGAGCAGGTGTCCAAGGCATCATGTTTTACAACTAACCATTTACAGGAGCTGTACATACACAGTCTCTTCCTTATTTCCTGAAAAAATGAACATAATTGAACCAGTATTTTTCAAGATATAGCTATTTCTTCGGGTTGCGTTTTTTTTGAACACCCTGTATGTTTACATATTAACCCCCATATTTGTTTGAACGACTATGTTCTAAGCGTGGAACAAAGGAAATCCCAATAAAGAAAATAAATCTGTATCTTGATTCTATTCCCTATAAAGTCCGCAACATTTCAATGTTATGCTTTCTTTATTTTTATTTTCTTCTTCAATGAAAACTCCATCTTTTAAGTCAAGATCTACTGCTCTACCATTCTCTTTTTTATGACAACATTTGAGATCCTTTCTTTCAGGGAGGTAGGGGGTTTCATAATACTTCTTTAATTTATCATCGTGTGAGCTCAAGAGACTTTCTTTGAAGTTGATAATCTGCAATCCTTTCTTCGAAGTAACCCGTTCCACTGCTACACCAATTTGGCCAGGTGAGGTCATGTGTCTATAAAATACGTGCATATGTGGCTAAATGCAGATGTTGAAGACATAAAAATATGGCAAGATGCAGATGTTGAGACATAAGAGTATGGTTAGATAAAGATACAAGATGCAGATGAAAAGACATGAAAATATGACAAGATGCATATATTTAGACATAAATATATGGCTATATGCAGATGTTGATACATTCAAGTAGGGCTAGATGCAGATGTTAATACAAAAATATGGCTAGAGGCATATGTTTAGACATAATTATGTTGTAAGATAGAGATGTTTAGACATAAAAATATATGTATATGCAGATGTTTTTACAAAAATATGGCTAGATACAGATGTTTAGACATAAAGATATGACAAGATGCAGATGTTAAGCCATAATAATATGGCTATATGGAGATGTTTATACAAAAATATGGCTTGATGCAGATGTTTAGACATATAAATGTAGTTAGATAGAGATGTTTAGACATAAAAATATGGCTAGATGCAAATGTTTAGACTTAAAATGGCTATATGCAAATAAGAACTAGTGAGACATGAAAATCAAATATGGACGTTAATTAGTGATGTTTTAATGATGAATAAATTACTTTTTATTATACATATCAAAATATATCAACAAACATAAAAGTATGGATAGATGCAGATGTTGAGACATAAAAATTTGACAAGATGCAGATGTTTAGACATACAAATATGGCTTGATGCAGATACTATTAGATAAGATTCAGATCTTTGAGTTACTTTCAATGTTAATGTAGTCTTACAAATATGGCTGATTAAAAGGAGCTTTTCTGATCTTTGAACTGTAGCAGTCTCCCCTACAATCAATGATAACACGTTCCAGAGTCATACCCTGAGCCTTGTGCACACAGTAAGCGCAAACGCTAACTGCAACGGTATTTAGCTCCTGGGGCCAATTTCGCAACCTCTATCTCCAAATTGACGGAATTTCTTTCTTGTAAATGTGCGTATTCCTACATCAAATTTGACTTTGACAGCATCAGGACCACATTCTGTCACCACACCTTGCAATCCATTCACAATGCTTAATTGTTGCATGCATCACCAAATGTTTATAAGAAAAAAAGAAATACTTTGTATCATCTTGTACTTCTATAGTTACCAAAAGGAACTTATACCATGCATCTCACGTACACAGACAGTGATAAATATGAGCTCAAGAAAACAGATCTCATAATAAACAAAGAGTGACTAAAATAACACATAACTCAGGGGCGGATCAAAAAGGGCTTGCATCACCAAATGTTTATAAGAAAAAAGAAATACTTTGTATCATCTTGTACTTCTATAGTGACCAAAAGGAACTTAAACCATGCATCTCACGTACACAAACGGTGATCAATATGAGCTCAAGAAAACAGATCTCATAATACACAAAGAGTGATTTATGGGAGGCCTGTGGTTAGCAATATAAAGATAACAAATGCTTCAAATTAAAGTTTTTAAAATGGGTCTATTACAAATCTCAATGTTCAAAACACAACATGTTCTGTTCTTTATAACATAAACTCTGAAGAAGCTACTGAGCCCCTGAACATCCCAAACTCATGTTCATAATCAAAAGTGAGTGAATATGGTCTTATAAATGATAAAGGAATTTTTCAGATAAGCCTTAATCCAGCTGTTTCCTCTTGTTGATCCTCCACTTGTTCGATGATTTTAGATGATAAAATATATATTCCTACAAACATGTACGTTTTCACTTGTTGCAGACCTGTCAACATTACCGTTTACTTATTATTGAGAGGTTTAACAGGTGTCCATAAAAAATATTAGATTTTGATATTTTTCGAAATTTAAAACGGATTTCATTAAGGTTCGGACAGATGTTTCACTTCATTCCGAATATGGGACACTAAGAACAAAAGAGGTGTCTGATGTGTTTTCTAAAACAATATAGAGAAAGGTATATATATATATCTATTTCAAATTATATTGTCACCATTCAAAAGATAACCATTAAATTGACGATGTGTAAAATTTACAGAATTTTTTGATGACTGGTTTAAGAGAAACATGTGTTCAAAAAGTTCACCATATCGATACCAATCTTTTGAAGGCATTGGAAATGAAGTCAAATTATATTTCCATCAACATTATAAGTTTTTTTTCTAGCAGGTTATGGAAATAAAAATTCAAACATAAATAGGCTTTAACACGTAGTTCAATGGGGAGCTAAGGTTGCCAAACTTATGAAGGGGAGTGTATTTATTATATATAATAACTCTAATTGGGTATAAGAAGCGTTCTATCACATTGCAAAACAAATATTAGATAAAAATAGCGTATAATGCCTTCAAGAAAAACTTTCCTAAACGGCCAGCTTAATAAAGTTCATGTTATTTTAATGTTTATTTTATTTCTTTGAAATGATGTGTAAATAGGCCGCAATATTCATAACAGCATGCAAAATCTCCAGCGTCGTAAAATTTGAACACAATTAGGAAACCACAGCTTATATTTGGACCAATACCTGACGCTTAAAACTGATACGTATTAGCGTTCGATTACAGCAATTACTCGGTGGTGTTCATTGGTCAGTCTCAATAGACCAACTGTCTGGTCACGTGGTTGGACCCTATGAGTATTCAATATACAAAAAAGAACAAAGGAATTTCGGAAGTTGAAAAATGCGATGCCACATTTCAAGAAGGGGAAAAACAAAAAAGTACAAGTGAAAAGTACCAGGATAAACAAGACTAAACAAAAGTAATAAACTGTAACGAGTGTCTAAAAGCATCACAGTGGCAGTGGTCCAAGACAAAGAAAACTAAGGAAGAAGTAAAAACACAAACGACAAAAATACGAATGGCGGTGTCATCAGCACGACAACGGTACGGATATCTTTCGATAGTAAGTATAGGTATTAGAGGGCTTGAAATCGACAGTTATTTCGAATACGTATAACGCAAACAAACCACTAGAAAAGTTTATTTTTTAAGTCAATTATAAGTCTCAGAGGAATTAACATGGAAACCTTGAGAGGAAATTGACATGGGAAAATGCTCAAAAGGGGGTCTTTGGGGCGGCACATAGGTAATAAGAAGTATAGGCTATTAGAAAGAAACCCCCGGGGAGGAACTCGATCTAGAAGCGAAGATAAGGTGTTGCATCCTTCAGATCAAATTACAGTAAAGGACGATTCTCGGTTTGGAGAACGAAGTTCTTCAATCTAAATGAGCATTATCCCTGCTTCGGACAAATTTGATTTTTTTACATAATATAGATTTGAATGTCTTCTTTTGAATAGTCATAATTTAATTTGGGTAATATTTTTAGATTTTTCGCAAAAAAATATTAGCGCAGTACACTGATGAACTTCTTTCCCCAAAATCAAGACTTGTATTTTATTGAATCAGTCTAATTGAGCATTATCCCTGCTTCAGACCAATTTGTTTTTTTTACATCTTGTAGATTTAAATGTCCTCTTTTGAATATTCATAGTTTAATTTGGGTAATATTTCTATAATTTTCATGAAAAAAATTATTAGCCCATGAGACTGTTCTCCAAACCGAGAATCGTCCTTTCTGTTTTGAACTCCTTTGAATCTAAAAAATAAGCAATCCGAAAGGACCGATATTGAAACCGTATATGTAAAATTGATGTATATTTTAGTTTGGCTATCAAATGTCTGGCCTCTCATATTTTGACGTTTCCTGCCATCACACTACTATACCTAACACCTAGAAATGCATAAGATACTTTGTTTGTCTAATTGGATTGTTTAGTATATTTTTGAAAGTACCTTATCAACATCTAACTTTCAACCGATAAACCATTAATAAGGAACAGACAAATAAAAACAAATATATAATCATTACTAATAAGCCAAATGGGTTGCTCATGAAAGCCAAATGCAAGGTATAGTAGAGTGGCCATGTTATTTTCGAAAAAACTAACATGGCTGAAACCCCGCGGCTGAATGACTCCCTTACAAAAAGCCATACTTATACAAAAGTTAGGCCTTGTACAGTTAGGGACATAAATAAATGACAGGTGGATTTGCTGAAGTGAGGATTTCCCATGTTAAAAATAAGAGAATTTACAAGAGGCCATACATCAGTGGATGAGATTATACAAAATGTAAAATATACAAATTTTAAGGGATATGTATCTAGACAATATTGGAAATTATGGGCTTTCAGACCACCATAATTAGGAAATGGTGATCGAAAATCGACCTGTCATTTATTTTTGTCCCCAACTGTACATATGTTTCCATTTTTTCATATACTGTTGCAATATAGTCATTTGATTGCTTTTTTTAAATTCAAAGTTCCAAATGAGTCTTTAGCCAAATCACTTCGAAGAATATGCGTGACATAGGCCTACAGTATACGGTAACCGCGTGAAAAGTCCGAACGAAATACGTTCGGTTTTTTCGACGTTCGATATTTTGCTGTATCGACCACTTTTACAGAAATATATTTTGCTTGAAATTCAAATATTGAATAGAATTCAAAATTTCAAGATCCAACTTGTATTTTTAAATTTCTTATTTTGTATCTTTCAGGTATATACAACTATGAGTTTAGCGAACACATCAAGTAAGGTGACAACTGGTTCAAGTTTTGGAGAACTTTGAGCCGTCCAGTATAAAACAGCATCATTGGGTCTTCGTGTTCCTGTCACCAAAGTAAGTTCATTTTTTATTCAGTGATTACACATTCGTTTATTTTCTGGACCTGGTGACCAACGACACAACGGAGACAACAGCTGCGTGCCAACATGGGCTCTACATGGTGCCAACTATGACGATATTCAGTTCCGCTAAATTGAGGGGGGGGGGCTCTTTTGGATTTCACCTTGGGTTGCTCAAGGCCGGTGCAGTGCAGTGATACTTAACAGGAAATGACTAAAACAGGAAGTGACAATACCATGCTTGATTTTAATCATTTTTTGAACCAAGATAAAAGAGTTCTGTATTGACCTCCAGTCAGTTTAGATACTGTACGCCCGGTATTATTCGCGTGCGATTAACTTTCGCGCTTTTCGCGAGGGTGTTAAAATCGCGAAAAATTATCGTCGCAAAATTGCCAATTAAATCCCCGGGAATTTGTTTTTACCCGGGGCTCTGGTGCATTTCGTTTTGTCTACTAGTTTGGATCGAGTTAATAGTACTTCAATAGTACTGTGCAACTCCATGACTTTACTATGCGCATGCGCGGCAATGAAAGAGCACGTGCGCATGATTGTTCACGTGATCGTAGCCTGCATTTTGATTGGACATCATATACTGGGGAATGTACTGGGAACTGAATTTCATATACTGGGGAATCCCCGAATACGATAAAATACAGTATTCGCGAAATTTAATAGCCGCGAAACCGTGTTTTCGCAAAATTCGCGAAATAAAAGCTCGCGAATAATACCGGGCGTACAGTATCTAATTAGGGACCACAGAGGTTGAGGCTTATTTTCAGCTCGTATCTGTTCACATGTTAAATTATGAAACTTTACAATTTATTTTACAATAAACTATTGCACCCAATTCCATGAAATCGGTCTCAAATTAATAATTAATCAAAGTTTTACCATTGGGTATTTAATATGTAGCGTAACCTGTCTTGTGCTGATTGTTATGAAGCAAAATATGAGAGAGGTGAAACCATTTTCGCCGCCATTTTCGAAAATTTTTGTTGACATTGGCAATTCACCCAAGTTTTGATGACCGTTTTTTGAATAATAAGGGGACAGATAATTACTCTCAATACATCGAAATGAAGTAATAACATGTGAAATATTTCACTTTTGTTCAATTTTGCCCAAATAAACGCTTATAATTTTTCGAAAATTGAGTTTGAAGTGGAGCATATTTTTGACTGAACTATTGCACATTGTTTTACTCCCCGTCAACTCCATGTCAAAAGCTCAATCGCAAGAAAAGTCACTTTTCTTTTGAAATTTATAAAAATAAATTTAAAAATCAAGTGATCCCGGTGTGCACCGTTGATTTAAAAAAAACGCAGGCTACTTCCGCCATATTGTTTTGGATCTACTTCCGCCATTTTGTCATGTTCAAGATCAGTCACTCAGTCAGTCTTCTGGCCAAGATGTATGCAAGCCTGTCAGCATATTTGGTTTAAAATATATGCTACCTACCTCTATAAATTCATCTTAAGGTCTGTATCACATTTATTTGATCAGGAAAGCAGAAGAAAATTATAAATTTTTGCAAAACGTGACTTCCGGAAGTGGGCGATAATAGAGTTAAATTCACTTCAGTCAATTTGAACTAGTCTACCCTTGAACTTAATTGTTAATAACGTTTGTTAGTCTTATCATAAATATTGACATATATCATTTAAATGATAATATAAGAAACTAAATATGATTCAAATTTATATTATTTTGCATGATGTTGTGGATTAATCCAAAATTAGAACTTTTGGGAATTAAAGAGGCATAATCGGTTATAATGAAAACACGCGCTACGCGCTAACGCGCCACGCGCCAATGCGCTAATAGAAAATGATCCTTCCCCACGATGTGTGCGCATGTTTTAAGCGCATGTTTATGATTGGTCTATACCCTTGGCCCAGGGACATGTATAATTAGGGTTATGACTCCCTGGGAACTTGTCAAAACATTGACACTTCAGAGACTGTATAAATCACCGCTAACCTGTCAATCAGACTTTGATGTGAACTTTGCGGCCGCAGGAAATAAACAAAGCCTCTCGAAAATTACACTTTTCAAGTTACGATTTCTCTAAAAATATAAGACCAATTAAGATGTTCTTCACACCGTTAAAAAACAGAATTCAACTTCAATTTAGGAAATAATTCCAAAACTAAATGAACGTGTACTTTTCTCTGTATTTGACCTGAAAGAACATGAGTAACTTAGAATTAATAAATATTTACGGCCAATTACCGGACAATGATAAAACACGCTGGTCGGGTTTACATTACTTTTTAAATCGTCTCTTATTTAAAACTTTAATTCCAAATGAAATACAATCCTGTTTTCAACAATATTCCTAATAAAATAGGTAATACAAGTCACTGGGACTGACGTAATTCAAAACTTTTTAAATCTAAAATCAAATTGAGAAAAACGAAAGCAAACATGAAAGGGGGGTTCATAGGGGTCTTGGAAATCCATATACACTATTTTTCACAAGCCCCTCAGTCTTATACCATTTACAGCATTTTCACCCCTTTTACATGTATAACATACAGTGTATGCAATATTTTTCACATCTCCCTATATAGACGGTGAACCAACAAGATCCTCAGAGACCCAGAGGGTGCATGAATGCACCTACTCCCTATAGTACTATATTTTACAAAAAGGTCGGGTAAATAATTTATCTGTACGATAATTTTGAAATTACCGTTGAGAAAAGTTTGGATAATATTCAGAAGGAAATAACATAATGCAAGAATCCACGTAGTACCAAATGTATAATCATAGGCAAATAGGCAGTACACAGCCCCGAAGCCAGGGGGGTTCGGAGGGTGACTTTGGAATTTTTGAAAAAGTGACCCCCCCCTGGGAAATCCTGGTTACTGTCCTGGCATATGGCATATAGAGACTACTATATAGAGATCTGGATTACCCCCATAAATGTGGGACTGATTTTTCAAATCACCCCAACAACCAGGCCCGTAGCCAGATAGTCAAGTGAACTAGACTTAATGTTGTTGTTTCACGTTTCTTTTTGACGATTTGGATATTTGTTTTTTATTTTTGTTTTCAACATTTGCGTCGAGGATATTAAGCCCTGTATATTGCGGTAAATGCTTTTCTGCCCTCTATGCTCAACAAAAGTTACACAGATAAGATAATGGATCCAATGCTTCAACTAGAATGTATTAACTCTTACCTTAAACACAGGAAATACTTGATAATTGAAGAAATGTAATCATTTTCGTATATGTTTGAACCAATTTCCAATATGGTTCTCAAGGTCACTCAAGGTCACTGAATACTGTCTAAATGTGAAACCATGCAACCAAAACGAAATCGTAATTATTTATTACCAACATATCTGTTTTCGGTTTCTTCACCCTCCTTGGTGTCTGAGAAGGCGATTCAATTGTCATAAACGATGATAAACTTTCGAGTTGAAATCTCGATCTCAATATGGCTGCTGTTATTTATTGTAATTTCGTTTTTCGCTTCACCTAGAGTTTTACTTTTACACAATCATTACCCAGAATGCATCTACACATGGGGAAAAAAAATTGTTTCCAGAAAAATTCTTATACTTCTTCAATTATCAAGCGTTTGACGTGTGTAAGGTAGGATTAAATACATTATCGATGAAGAGCATATTCTAATACATAATTTGTGTGATTTTGGTTGCCTAAACAGGCCAGGAAAGCATTTCCCTCAATTTACAACCGGGAAGTGTGTACGACCCTAGTATGCAAGAAAATAACAAAAAATAAATATCCAAATTATCAAAAAATAATGACAAATAAAGCATACGATGGTCGGATTTATATGACTAGTAGCCAGAGGGGGAGCTGGGGGAGCGGAGCTCCCCCTCTGGCCAGAGATTCTTTCAAAATCATGCAGTTTTTCGCCATTCTGAGAATTTTTTTATGATTATTAGCCAAAATTGTGAAAAAGCTTCCCCTGGAAAAAAGCTGGCTACGGGCAAGCCCCCACAACTACTTGTGTATTGAAATTCCAAATTTATGGGGATAAGCTGGATCTGCAGTATTCGTTCAAACTGCCTTTAAATTTCATAATAGGTTTCTTTAATTCTTTTAAAACATATGTTTATTTAACTTATACGATGCCATATACGATAAATGTTGCCCCCTCTTATGCGGCCATACACAATAGATTTTCACCCTCCTCTTATACGATAACCCTATACACCCCCCATGAAAGCGAAAGAGAGTAACCGGGCACGAAAAGAAAAATGGAAAAATATAAATGCGACGCCCAGAGGGGGAGAAACACCAGGGTTCAAAGATGACATACGCTTATAATGTAAATCTGTATTGAGATGACACGGTCGCTGATTGGTCAAAAGTCGACAAACAAATGACGTCATCAATGGCGGTTTCAAAATTTTCGAAATACGCTTCGAATAATATTATGTTCATTTCTGGCGTGTTAACCAATATCATAGCTTCTCATTTCACATCAAGATAAAGAAAGGTGTACGGAATATGCCTATATCAATTATAACATCCCATCGAAGTGTAGTATTTGATAACTAGCCGATGAAAATTCGAACGAACGAAGGTGGTAAGCAAGAGAGGTAATTATGTCTGTCATCTTGAAACTCTGGGGCTTTCCCTCCTCTTTGCGACGCCTGAATTATCCCACCGTTTGGTAAGTCATGTGAGATATAACTTCAAATACAAAGAGTAACGATATATAGAACATCTATGACTTGATATTAAGAGGTAACATGCGACAAGTAAACATTATATTAAGTCATTAGTCAAGTAGTCGGGCCCCCGGCTCAGATTTCGAAACGGGATTTTTCTCGCCGATGGATGGACCCAAATAATGCAATGAAATAGGGAGCATATTCGCATATCTGCGACCATTCATCTTGTAAGGTGCTACTTTCTATCTTCCTTTTAAATCAGATAAAACACACTGACAATCGATAATCTTTGCACAGTTAACGATCAAACATTGGGCTTCTTCATACTTCTGCTTTCTGATGAGCCACCTAATCTCTTCACTCACTCGATTTTTATACATGTTCCCGGGCCTGTGGGAACGATCATTCTGAACAGTGCGTTAGTGCGCTAGCGCGTTAGCGCGTAGCGCGTGTTTTCATTATAACCGGCATAATCTGATTTTCTTAAGAGGCACATATTATAATTATGCTTCTGCTTGACCAGCTGCACATCTATTTCTAATTGATTGGAGTGACACACAATTATAATTGAGATTGATAACCATCTGACTATTTAAAGGCACAAATTGGCCTTTACATTTGTATATATTCAAGATATTAAAAGAGGCAGAAATAATCACATTGCTCTTGCTACTCATCAAAAAGGCAACATTTAATCAAAAGGTTAATAATATTTGAGAATTTAATTTTTGTATCAGCAATATTTTGAGCCATTTACTAGACTTAAACTTTTTGAAAATACAGAATAAACATAAAGAGGCACATCTAAATTAGACTTCTTATTGATCATGCTCAAGCTTAAGATGCACTTACTCATTTCTACAAGCATTCCTACTTGTCTTGAACAGCACATGATGATTATTAAGATTATTGATTATTAATAAAGAGGCACAAGTTGATCTCTATAATTGAAGGTATTATTTGGGAGGCAAATTTTGAGAGCCAAATAATACTTAGTAATAGTCTCATTGCTCTTGCTGCCCATCAAAAAGATCTAAAGGTATCTTGTTAATATTAGAGAGGCACAAGATAAGTGATACCTCAATACCTAAATCATAAATGTCGAAATAAATAGCCTTAATATTTCATGATTTATTTATTCATGCTGCTTAACTTATATGTAAATAAAGAGGCAAAGCCTGAGTTTTGCATCAAGATAAAAATATTCCTCACACCATCCTACATGTCCTAGTAGCTGTAAAATATAATTTTGAATGAATTGATCAATATACTTGACTAAACAGAATTTTAAAATATTTATTATGTATAGCCAAAATATACCTTATTTTTTTGTTTTAGTCATAAAAACTGAACCAATCATGTTATCTGCTTGTGGTTTTCAGAATATTTATGGCTTTTTAGTCTTCTTCAATGTAAAAAAAGATTGGACAAATATCAGTGACATCATATATGACATACTGTGTCATATGACTATTATAACATATACTTTTTGACATTTTTTTAGTTTTCTTTCATCTTTAGACCCCTATAACTTTTTAATCATTCAACCTATCAATTTAAAAATGATTTCATTGCCTTTCTTAGCCAATTGTACACATATATGTAGATTTTTCAGATTTTTTGCTGCATAGTTTAAAAGATATTTGTCTTCCCCACCCTGATACACTTGAAATGAAAACTTCAAACAAATACTTTTTTTATGATAAAAACAGACTTTTCTTGTTTTTGTTATAAAAATTGAACCAATAATGCTATCTACATTTGGTTTTCAGATTAATAATGCCCTTTTTGTTTACTTTGAGAAAATTAAAAAATATGACACCCATCAGTGACTCAGAATATGACATCCCATGTCATGTGACACACACTTTTTGACAAAACTTTTTTTTCGATTTTCCATCTTTAGACCCCTATAACTTTTTAATGGTTCAAGCTACAACTTTAGGAATGGTTTCATTGATTTTCTCAGCCAATTTTACATAAATATGGATTTTTCAGATTTTTTGATGCATTTTTTAAAAAACCTCTGTGGTCCCTAATCTAATTATCCAAACGAACAAAGTTCTGTAGGGATATAGACTAGTCTAGTGAAGCCTCCATCCGTCTGTCAGTCAGCCATGTCACTGTAAAGAGTAGTTGTATGAAATAATTTTGTTACATAAAATCGGCAAAAGATTATATCCGTTTTTTTTATTTTTAGACATTTTAGTTAACATTGATTTATCCATCTGTCGATAGGATTCCCTAGGACTCCTGGTTCAAAAGCTCGCTTATAAATATTTCAAAATGGTCGCCATTTTTATCTTGCGAAATTCACTTTGCCCATTTCCTAGTTTTACAAATAATTTCAGGTGTCCTGCATTGTAAAAAGCCATGTCACTGTAAGGAGCAGTTGAAGGAAATAAATGTTACAAAAAATCAACAAAAAATTGTATCAGCCATTTTAGTTAACATTGATTTGTCCATCTGTCTCGTGAAATCCACTTTTGGACCATTTGCCTTAAAATCTCTGTCTATAGGATCCCCGTTTTAAGTTATTTTTGTTCAAAATCAATATAGAAAATTCCCCTATGACTCCTGGTTCAAAATCTCCCCTATTTTCAAAATGGTCACCATTTTTGTCTAGTGAAATTTCACCTTTACAAATAATTTTAGGTGTCCTGCATTATAAAAAGCCTTGTCACTTACTTAAAATTGGCAAAAAAATTTATCTGTTTTTTTTATTTTCTGCCATTTTAGCCATCATCCACTTTTGAACAAAATCATGTGAGCCCAGTATCAATGGTACTATTTATTATCCCATCCAACGGAGTTCGGAGGGATATAGGGAACGCCTCAGTCTGTCTTTAAATAAAATCAATTGTAATATACCTACTTGATGTAGATATCCAAATGTTGGTCTGGATTTATCTTTGTGGAAAGATTGTATCCTTCAGTTGCTCTTTAACAAAACATTAGGAACAGTGTATCTATATATTACAAGATGTCCGTCCGTCTGTCCATTCAGGCAATAACTCAAATACCGCTGGTTCGATTTTGTTCAAAATGTTGAAAAATGGCCACCATTTTTACGTTTTTTACTATAACTTGAAAAGTAGTGGAGCGATTTTGTTCATATTTGATATGTGAATACTCATGAGCCTTGTACACTGTCTCATGACACTTCGCGTTGTAGGTGGCCATTTTAAAATATGGCTGTCATTTTTACATTTTTTACGATAACTTGTAAAGTATTGGAGCGATTTTGTTCATATTTGATATGTGAATAGTTTAAGCATGGCACTTTGTCTAATAAAACTTTGAGGAGTAGTCGACCATTTTGAAAAATGGCCACCATTTTTATGTGTGTTATTTTACATTTTTATAATAACTCAAAAAGTAATAGAGCGATTTTGTTCATATTTGATGTGAATACTCGAAAGGATTGCATACTGTCTTATTATATTTTGGGTAGTAAGCGGCCATTTTAAAAAATAATTGGAGATTTTTTAAGAATTTTATATGTGGCTTCTTAAAAGCATATTACTTCTTCTGATGACAACTTGGCTAGTGATCAACCATTTTGAAAATGGTGGCCTTTCTTATGGGTGTTATTTTATGATATTTGCTATATATTTCAAATGTAAAAATGCCAGCCATTTCTGTTCGATGGGATTCGCTACGCTTTGGCGTTGCCGTTATTCTGGTTTAAGTAAAACCCCACTCTGACTCTTATGATATGAAAGGTGAATGGACACTTCTGCTGATTTACCTTTTGGCTGCAATCTTGCATACTGGTGGCCATCTTGGAAGTTTTTGAAGTCAAATGCTTAAATCCTTGTCTGCAAACTTTAAGAAAAATGGCTTCACAGTTGCTTTTAAAACTTTAACATCTTGTTCAGATCACTTCATTCTAGATCTGATTAGGTTTTGGACCTGTTAGCTCAGTCATGTCAGCCATTTTGAATGTTTTAAGAAAGGTTTGGGCGGGATAAAACTTTGTATCATATTGAATGGTGTTTTTCAGTTTTCATACTTTAACTATTTAGTAGCTTTATAAATAATTTCAGGTGTACTTTGTTGTAAAAGCCTACACTGTTTGTTATTGTTAACAGTAGTTATATGTGATAATTTTGTAAAAAGAAATCAGCAAAAACTCGTAATCACTTTTTTATTGTCGGCCATTTTGGATTTTCCCATCCTAAAATCTTGTCTGTAAAGTCTGGTCTACGCGTTTTCAGGTGAACCGTTTGGTAGATCAATTTCAAATTTTCAGAGATGATTCTTAGTATGAAAATTTAGATCTGATTAGTTTTTAGGCATTCTGGGTAAATGTCAAGGCAGCCATTTTGGATTTTCCGTCCTAAAATCTTGTCTGTAAAGTCTTGTCTACGAGTTTTCAGGTGAACCGTTTGGTAGATCAATTTCAAATTTTCAGAGATGATTCTTAGTATGAAAATCTAGATCTGATTAGTTTCTAGGCATTCTGGATAAATGTCAAGGCAGCCATTTTGGATTTTCCATCTTAAAATCTTGCATGTAAAGTCTTGTCTACACGTTTTTAGGTGAACCGTTTGGTAGATCAAATTACAAATTTTCATGGATGATTCTTAGTATGAAAATCTAGAACTGATTAGTTTTTGGGCATTCTGGGTAAATGTCAAGGCAGCCATTTTGGATTTTCTGTCCTAAAATCTTGTCTGTAAAGTCTTGTTTACATGTTTTCTGCTTGACTGTGTGACGGATCAATTCAAAATCTAGAACGGACTAATTTTTTGGCATTCTGGGTAAATTTTAAGGTGGCCGTTTTGGATTTTCTGTCCTAAAATTGTGTCGGTAAAGTCTTGTCTACTTATTTTTAGGATAACCATTTGACGGGATCACCCAGGTGGGGACATTTTGTACACATTTGTGTTCTTGTTATCAGATGTAAGTATAAGATGTGTTCGAAATATAAGACCGACATTTATGCTTTGAATTATGACATTTGAGATCAAAAAATGCAAATTGGTTTAAGGATAATTTTCCATTGACCTTTGATAGTGTGAGACAAAGTTCTGATTTCCGAACCTGCTGAACCGATAACTGCCCAGCCCTAAATAGTCTTGTCTCCATTAAAAGTCAAACCTCTGTCTAAAAATGGCTGTTTGTCTGTGAACAATGTGCAGAATGTTTTAAAACCTCTGTTGATAGGATTCCTGTTTAAAGTTATTTTTGTTCAACATACGAGGGGTGATCCAAAAGTTTTGGACGCCCTGCTCTAATTTTGTTGGTTTTTGATAAACTAACTTTAAACTTTCCAATGATAAAAACCAACAACCGAACTACTTTGTGTATTAATTTCATGGAGAAATGATATATTTTATGTAGTTTTTTAGATAGTTTTTAATATAGGGACCCTGCCACCTGGAACGGTATTCGCACATGACAACTTTCAGCCTTAAATGTCATCGACATTTGACTTGTTTCGCAAGTCTTGACCACTATTGTTCTTTGAATTTTGAATGTTAAACCATGTTAGTTTACTTCCTTTGTTACAAGGCAACCAATTAATTGTGTTTTAATTATAATGTCACATATGACAATGGCCGTATATGTCAAATTCTAAGAAAATGACATCAGACAAGCAACCCTTATTCTGGTAACAATTTTTGCTCCAAGATGGCTGCCGAAATGCAGAACGTGAAAGAAATCAAAGAGAAACAAAGAATACTACAAGATATTCTCACTATTATTTACCTTGAGCAGCTACCATATGAACGATACAGTCTAGATATGGCTCCGTGTGATTTTTTCCTTATCTCCAACTTGAAAGGAGGGTTGAAAGAAAATGTTTTTTATTTACTCATTAGATGAGGTTTAGAGTGGCACTCCAGGATCATTTGTATCACATAAGCAATGGCGGTTTTATAAATGTTTCCCATTCATGGCTAAAGCGATACGTAAAAATGTGTTCAAATTCGTGGAAAATATGTTGAAAAGTAGGTCTTAATATGTAAAGATGATGATGCCAGATGACACTCAGATTGAAAAATTGGAAATTCTCTCATATCATGACTGGTGTTAAGTCACCTGCACCTAAAAGTATTTGCCATATTAACAGTTGTGGCATGATTTTTTTCTATATTTAAATACCGTTCCGGGTGGCAGGTATCCAACATTAAAAAATATTTAGAAAAATAGCTAAAATATATTATTTTCTGATGAAACTTACACACGAAGTTGACAAGATGTTGATCTTTATTATCTGAAAGTTTCATGTAATTATATTGAGAAATAGCATAGTTAGAGCGGGGCGTCCAAGACTTTTGGATCACCCCTCGTATATACAGAAAACATGTTATTGTCAGCAATTTTTGGGATTTTTAGTCATAATGAAGTCATATTTAAAGGTTCTCAGTTTGGATTTTTTGTCCAGAAAACTAGTAACACAACACCATGCTAGCCCAGTAACAACGATACTATTCATTATGGTTATACCTCTCTAACTATGTTCTTAAAACATTCAAATTTTTTTAATCTCACAGAACAAAGTTTGAGGGGGATATGGGATAAGTTGCCTTCTGTTCCTCCATCCGTTTGTCCGTCCATCCGTTTGTCTGTCCATCAGTTTGTCCGTCCAACCGTTTGTCCGTCCAACCGTTTGTCCAGGCGATTACCCAAATACTGCTATGATCTCCCCAGCATATTCTTTCGTGGAGCAGCGCCCACCTCAACTGAAAACTGGGCCTACCATGCACCTACCTCAAAGCCATTCTCAAACTCTCTTCACACTTACTTTAGCTAATACCGACCAAAAAGTGAAAAATGTCAGAAAAATCAAATATTTTTACATTTTCTTTTCATTCCTCTCGTGCTTTGAGTTAGAAGTGAAACTAGCTTTCAAAATCTGTTGCGCATATCTAAGGGTCAATATGTTACTACGATTCATTCATAATTTATAATCGTGCCTTTCGGGTCCATATATGGCAAAAAGGGTTGGCATTCGTGTGGTTGATTGACATGGCTGGCTATGCATAATACGAACAACTTGTTTGTTTGTAAATGTTGTTCGTAAATCAATGCGAACCATTTAAATATTTGCATCAAATGCTTCAGAACTAACTTTGCTCCTTCACACATATTGCGTATCATTTTCATAACAATCAATTTGTAATTTATGATTTATTTAGCTATTATCAGTGATTGAAGATACAATCGATTCTCTGAACGTCAACTCTTAAATCGTTCGTAGTGGTCCAATTTATAAGCATTTAATGTAATTTGAAATCTTTTGATGCACACAGTTTGTGTTTTATTACTTTTTTTTTAGGAAATATTTTGTATTGTGCATGTACGAGAGAACTGGGTCGAGATTTCCTTTCAAACAAAACCCAAGTATTTTCTATATCTGTGAAAAGTGTGATATCAGCTTATGTGTTGGTAATCAAAAAAATATGATGACAATTTTTTATTAATCTGCTTATATTTTAAATCCTACGTTCATCTGGGCATAGTTTTTGCTATCACATGTTGAAATCAAATAATAGCCACTGAATGGATTATGTACTATAAAACAATGCAGAATTAATGTCTTAAAATGACGTTTAAAAACATGGACTCCCAAGTTGTATGATGCGATTTTGAAAGGCATGCAGTTTGTTAGTGTTTCAAAATGCTTGCATAGTATGCACACAGTTTTGATACCGTGCCCTGATAACTATTCATTGGAAAAGCTGATAATGCTACATGAGGATAAAGTGGCTGTACAAGAATTTTCTCACTTCTGTGTGCATACTCATATGAATGAACAGCAGGCAATTTCAGGTTATTGCATAAGCATCCTTGTAAAATATAATGCTTCTTAGAGCTTTACTGACTTTTCCTATTTTATATCTTGTAAAAGCTTGCTTGCTACGTGACTGATCAACTATTGCATCAGCCTCACGTGAGCTATGATTGGATATACAGATATACATGTTCTATACATGTTGGGGTATAAATACAGCGACTGAGGTGACTCGGGAGCCTTTTGCACATTGACTTTTGACGAACGGGACTATGTGGCTCTGATTTACTGGATTTTGGGAACTATAAAACTTTGTTTTTTGCTAACTGCAAAACTTAAGATGATTCTTGGAACTACAAAACTTAGGAAGTTTTCTGCTAACTGAAGGACTTAATCAATTCATGGCATGGAATGATCGACTTGCCTATTGAACTTCATTAGCCTGAGGAAGTAGTCACAGATAATTATAAGCCACTGATGTTGGAATCTAGATGAATTAACTGGCTTATTGAGGGAAGTAATTGAACTGCAAAAGTAAGATGATTTATGGATCTACAAAACTTAGAACATAGTCGATTTGCTGCAAGGGATGATTGACTGACCATTGACTATTGACTATTGACTTCACTTAGCCTGATGAAGTAGCCATTGATGATTATAAGCCATTGATGTGACAACCTGTATGAATTTGTTGGCTTATTGGAGGAAATAATGGAACTGCAAAACTTTTGTTATCTACAAAACTTAGAAGTTTTCTGCTATCTGAAGAACATAGTCGATTTGCTGCATGGAATAATTGACTGACCATTGACTTCACTTAGCCTGATGACAGATAGCTCTTCAGATCTTAGCGGATATCTTCTACTTGGATTGACAGTCTGAGGAACTTGTATAAATTGGCTCTTGAAGAAGTTTGATGACAGATAGCTCTACAGAACTTAGCGAATATCTTATACTTGGATTGACAGTCTGAGGAACCTGTGTAAATTCGCTCTTGGGGAAGTTTGATGACAGATAGCTCTACAGAACTTAGTGAATATCTTATACTTGGATTGACAGTCTGAAGAACTTGTGTAAATTCGCTCTTGAAGAAGTTTGATGACAGCTCTACAGAACTTAGCGAATATCTTATACTTGGATTGACAGTCTGAGGAACTTGTGTAAATTCGCTCTAGAAGAAGTTTGATGACAGATAGCTCTACAGAACTTAGCGAATATCTTATACTTGGATTGACAGTCTAAGGAACTTGTGTAAATTTGCTCTTGAGGAAGTTTGATGACAGATAGCTCTACAGAACTTAGCGAATATCTTATACTTCGATTGACAGTCTAAGGAACTTGTGTAAATTTGCTCTTGAAGAAGTTTGATGACAGACAGCTCTACAGAACTTAGCGAATATCTTATACTTGGATTGACAGTCTGAGGAACTTGTGTAAATTTGCTCTTGAGGAAGTTTGATGACAGATAGCTCTACAGAACTTAGCGAATATCTTATACTTGGATTGACAGTTTTCTCACTTCTGTGTGTATACTCATATGAGTGAACAGCAGGCAATTTCAGGTTATTGTATACGTAAGCATCCTAGTAAAATATAATGCTTCTCAGAGCTTTACTAACTTTTCCTATTTTATATGTACTTTCAGATGCACTCCTCTGACCTTGGAGATGTAAAGTTGGATTGGAACTACTATCTGAACAGTCTGTCTGCAGCATTTGTATCCACATACCATATTGTTATGACTACTTCTGGTGATGTCTTTATGTGATTCAGGTCGAGGATGGGTTATGTCTCTAGGATCATGTCAAGTAAGTACAGTATTTCATTTCCTAATGTTCAGAATTTCTTTCAGATTTACCTTTAGCCTGGAGTTTAGAAGCCCACTAGAATCTGAGCCACAAACAGGAATCCAAGCTGGCCTCTGGAAGACCGAGGCACCTGCTGGAAGATGAGGAACAAATGGAAGCTGAGCCATCAATTGGAAGTCAAGCCAAGATTGTCATCCTACAGGAAGTCAAGCTGCCCTCTGGAAGATGAGTCATCTGCTGCAAGATTAGCCACAAATGAGCATCGAGCCACAAACTGAAACCTAGCCACCCATTGGGGTCCAAGTGAAGATGACCCACCCACTGAAAACCAAGCTGCGCTCTGGTAGAATTATCACCACCACATGGGAAGCCAAGCCAAGATGGCCATCCGACAGGAAGTCGAGCTGCCCTCTGGAGGATGAGTCAACTGTTGGAGGATAGCCACCTGCTTGAAGAGGAACCACAAATAAGCATCAAACCACAAATGGAAACCATGGGAATCCAAGTGAAGATGACCCACCTACTGGAAACCAAGCTGCCCTCTGGAGGATTAATGACCTGCTGGAGTATGAGCCACACATGGGAAGCCAAGCCAAGATGACCTGTACACTGAAAGCTACTTCAACACGACCCTGGATGTAATAGAGTTGCAATGTTCCTGTCACCCAAGTTAAGTAATCTTGCTTTTTTATGTTAGTCATTTTTTATGTTATGATAGTCATTTAAAGGGTCATCTCCAGCTAGACAATAATTTCCATCTATGGGTGGGAGGCAGGTTCTGCTCGTTAGTGGGGCACCTTCCATTTTGAATGAACCGGTGGATTTTGTTGGCCGACCCATTATTCTGGAGTGGAGGAATGTGGAGTCTGCTACGAAGCTGGATGGCTGAACATGGCTTAACACTGGATCAAGGGTTGGGAGGCCTTCCTTTGTTCATGGTTTATGTTGTCCCGATTGATTTTGAGGAATATCTAAGGATGGCATCGTTGAGCATGGGTCATTCTGATCCATTGCATTGAGAGCTCTGGCTTACTTGATCATACCATTTGATGTTCCTTGTGGTATCTCCACTGTGATTCTGATGATCAGTGTCTATCAATCTCTAGATGCATGGGTTCCAGGTATCAATTCCCTGTAAGTCCCAACCAACAGTTTCCGTGTTGGATTCTTATTGTTGAACTTGGTTCTTGTTTCGCCTATATTCTGATGGCTGATAAAAGCCACAGTTACTCGTTAGTAAACGTGGTCGACCTGCACCCACCAGGATGTAGGTCAATGTATTGCTGTGGTGCCGGTGTGCATTCGATAGTTCCCGAGGGGTCTCGGTGAATTCTGGTGATGGTCCACTCATTTTTGCTTTCAAGCATCAGTGACGATTAGTTGGCTATGACGGATATAGTGTGATTCTTAAGATCTTGTGAGGACGCAGCAAGGATTCACATGGATCTGAGCGGAATGGCATTGGAGTTGATACATGTTACCTTGTACTCTTTAGGTAGGTAGACATTGCTCATTAGTGTTACAGTAAGGATACCATCAGGAATTGATAGTGGTCTGGTCTTGTATTTCATCTTTTTAATGCGATGTATCCTTATGACGCATGGCCGAGGATGTCATTCTTGTTATTCTTCTCAATCTCTCTGGACAGCATACGGCATGAGCGAGGGGATGGTCACCCAATGTTTGAGCCTTTGTTGAGGCATGATTGGCTTGAAAGCTTCCTAACAGGTTCTATGTTCTGAAATGAAAGAATAATGGAATCCACCAATGGTTCATTTCAAAATGGAAGAGATGTGCGCCATATTTGGAAATGTTGTCTTCATATTGTTGTTTTTATAAATTCACTTTTACCTTAGAGTTAACATACGAAGTATGTTAAGTCTCAGTTTTCCAGTTTTCGATTTTCAATTCTTTTTTTTTTGGTGCGAGTTGGAAGATGATCCTCTGTGTTGTAGCCTATTTGTAGCCCATTTTTGTTTTCAACTATTTTTTTCTCATGTTGAGGTCAGTGTAAATGTGACCATGTTTTGGTCCAAAAAGCAATCAACTGTCAAGGTATTTATGACCTAGACTCTGATTGTTAAAAGCAAATTGTTCCGGTTTTTCAAATGATAATCCCTTGCTTGCTTTGGAGTTAAGGTAGTCATTAAAACCATATTTCTCAATATAGGTGGTTTTAAGAAAGATGATGACTGCAACTGCTCTGGACAACGACTACTACTGTTGCATAGTAGATACTAATAAATCAAATTTCTCCTTGCACAAAATCACAATTAAGCCAGAAGTTTAACTTGGTAGTAGCCACAAAATGGATGCAGTGCTGGAAGCAGTTTTGTATTACCTAGTTAAAATGTATTACTGTATTACTACCTTACTCCATCCCTCCTAATTGATTATTTTTTGGCAATTCGTTTAAATTGTTATATTTAGTATATACAAGTATTACAGCATCTTTTTTGTATTTCCAGCAAAGCAGGTCTTGGGGCTGCAACACAGCGGAACAGTTTGCATGTGTTTGGTAATTTATGTTCTGCAACTACTGGGAAAATAGTTCTTATTCTATCAATTTAATTTTGATCGATATTATAATGCTTACTTTCAAAGTAACAAGTTGCCAATTGATTCAGCGATGATATAATGATATGTTCATAGTTCTTAGTAAACTGTACTTACTCAGCAATGATATCATTTTTAGCTCACTTGGTGAGCTTTTTTATGTCACCACCAAAAGTAGTAACATAATGTTACATGTAAAGTTCTGTGGACAAAGCTTTTTATGGATTTCTATGAGCAATTAGTGTTCATCTACTGTAACAGATTGCATCTTTAACAAATGGCAAGTGGTGACATTTTACATATTAATTCTCTTAAAAGTGATATGTGAATATACTCATATCTGAAAATGGCCATTCCAGTGAGACGGGTATATCTACTTATCACTATTAAGGAAAAAAGTCAAATCATTGCTGACTTTTTTCCTTTTTTTAAGTACTTTCAGGTCATTACACTTTTAACCCCAGTTGTGAAGTTACATGAAAGATAAGACTTACAAGATACAGATAGACAAGCTAAGTCAGCTCTTTGCAGTGTCTGTAACTACATGGCATATTGTTACCGCTAGTGATAGATCTGTTCAACTAAAGTTGCATCATGGAGGAGGGGACAGAAGTCTTTATATCCTGTTTAAGTAAGAAGTTTTATTTTATTGTTTACAGTTGATCTTTGACAGTGCAAAGGAATTCAATTTTAAAAGATGAAACATGTTTTACCACTATACAGTAATCTACCATTGTATTAAAGTATGATTTTTTGGGAAAACACGACAAATGCATTTTGGAAAAAAACTTGTTGTTGTGAGGATTACACACAGCTCTATTAAGCATTAAATTGATCTTGATATCATTATATGATTCTCCTTAAGATCTTATATCTCATTTGTTTTGTGGTAAGGAGCTACTTGCAAAATGTTACAACTGACTGATTAGATCCTCTTTCAAGAGTTGACACTTGTTTTTGACCTTGGATTTTTCTTCAATTTAAACTGAGTTTTTAAACCATCAATGTTGTATGTAAGCAATAATGGTCGGTTTTTGTGTTCAGTAAGAACACATGTCTTGATAGCAGAATGCAATTTGCAAAGAATGGCAAATTTGAATGTAAAATACATGGGCCTAAGGACTGTTTGATTGTAATTATGAGTTAGGCATCTGTAACAAATGGCAAGGTGACATTTGAAGGATTTTGCATGTTAATGCTCTTCTTATAAGATGTACTCATCCATGAAAAGATTATCTCATTTTGATTTTAGACTGCAACGATGGTGGTCAGATGAACTAACCTTGGAGAGAACAATATTATCACACTATCCTACTATCCTGTGGCACAACTAGTGACCTTTTAACCTAGTCTACAATGGACGTGGAACGAAGTTTTATTGTGCGCAATCCTTACCATGGAGAAAACAACATTGTCATATTCTTCTGTGGCACAATTAGTGACATTGTAACCTAGACTACAATGGTGATGAAACCTAGTTTTATTGTGCACAATCCTTACCTTGGAGAGAACAGTATTATCAAGCAATACTGTGGCAAACCTAGAGACCTTGTAACCTAGACACAATGGTGTTTGAACTTAGTTTTATTTTGCGCAATCCTTACCTTGGGAGACTGTTACCAAGACTATAATGGACTTCGAGATTAGTTAAAGACTGCGATCACATATTGGGTGAAATCATTAACTTGGAAAGGGACAACATTATCTGATGTGGTTGCGACACCAATGATTCTGTTAATAACGGTGCTTAATTCTCATCTTCATAATCAACATTCAGTATTATGATATTCTTCTGGGGCAGCACTTATCACTCTGTTACCTAGACTAAAATGGTCTTGGAACTTAGTTATTGACTGCAATTATATACTGTGTGCAATCCATAACTCGTAGAAAACAACATTATCATACTCTTTTGTGGCATCACTAATGACTTTGTGACCTACATGTTGTTATGAACTGCGATTACATATTGTGTACAACCTTCACCTTGAACAAAAAACAACATTATTGTACTCTTATGTGGCACCACTAATGATTTTGTAATCCAAATGCTGTTATAGAGTACGATTACATATTTTGTACAACCTTCAACTTGGAGAAAACAACATTACCGTACCTTACTCTTCTGTGGCAACACTAATGACTTTGTCACCAACATGTTGTTAAGGAGTATGATTACATATTGTGTACAACCTTCAACTTGGAGAAAACATCATATTCTACTGTGGCACCACAAATTACAATTCTTACCTTGGAGAACACAACATTCACTCTACTATACCTTGCATTTGGTGTTCATGAGCAACCCATTTGACTTATTAGTAATGATTATATAATTGTCATTTTTATTTGTCTGTTCCTTATTAATGGTTTATTGCTTGAATGTTAGATGTTACCAAGGTGCACTTTCAAAAATTTTCATTACAATACAATTAGACAAACAAAGTATCTTATGCATTTCTAGGTATAGTAGAAGAAATATTATCGTACCCTTCTTTTGAAACCTAGACTAATGATGGTGGTATAGTTATGGGTGGCGACTTCATAATCTGTGTTGGTGATCTAATATATAATAGCAATGAGCTACTATATCTAGTATATATAATATGTGTACAATAAACATAATTTATTGAATACTGTACTGTTTACTCCTATTGAACATCTGTATTACAAACATATTCTGACTTGCTTGTCAATGTCTTAATGTGAATTAAGGAATTTTACAAAAACTTTTTCATATTCCTTTATAAATAAAATTGGTCAGTTTTCTATTGTTATTTTATTGAAGTCCATGAAATAAAGAAATGACTGGCAAATCCACTATCCAATAGTATTGAAGACTCAATCTGTCAATAGTTGGCATTACATTTTATCAATATAAATATTTTTCATATTGAAAAATATAACTGAAATTTAACCAATGTTGGAATAGAATTAAGAATTGAATAAGTGATTGATAAAGTTGCTATATTGAAACATAACTTGGTGAACACCTCTCTTGTGAACAGCTGCCTTTAATGAACACCACTTCGAGACACATTTTACATCGACTTGTATGGAGTCCCCTCTCATCTACAATAACCCTTTTTGTGGCTCCACAGGTGTAAATTTTAATACATGTTTTACTGAAAATGTATCGCAGAAGAGGTTTTGGTCAAGCCAGATTACTGTTCAAAATATGGAAACCCCTGACAAAAATCCCTTGATTTCATGATTTGTCATTGAACATATTCAATAGTGTAGTTTCTAAATCGCCAAATAAAGCTGATATTATTGATGTCGTCCTCGTTTCTCTTTGATTTTCTCGGGCCAAAGCTCTATTCACTTCAATACTCTCACTACCCTACCTCAATCACGCACGTGCGATAATTTTGGCTTTCAACCAGGTCACTTTTGAGTATATAGACTGCTCTGTTGGTCAACAAGCTAATACGTTTGGTGTGATGGTAATATTGTGAAAGTATATTTTTGAACCACTAAATGTAATTGATCTAATCTTTATTTTCGGACGAGAACAATACATGCAATAACAATTTATATTTCCCAATCATTATTTCTAATGCGTTTGATATCCTAATCGAGTGGTACACGGACCTGAATTTGACATTCAAATCTAGAACCTAGAATGATGGAACGAATGATAAGTTTCATTGGAATACATTGATGCACATATGCATACAAGGGGCGTCATTAGAATATTTCAAATGCTGTATATGGAAATGCTTGCGAAAAAACTGCAAAATGCCTATAGCCTATGTGCATCACGTTACGCGGAATATGGCATATATTTATGGTTGTGAGGTATTTGTGATACGGGTGAATATGCCATATGCACGTGCGGTATATAGCGTATTCAGCATGAGTATGGCAATATGCGATACATTGATTTCAGTGATTACCAGATATCTCAATGCGGAAATATGCCATTTACCACAGATGAAAACGTGATACAGAAAGCCTCAATTTGATTGGTCGAAAGATCGATTCTAAATGTAAAACTTTGCTGGATTGCCAATATAGTTAGTGCTTCAAGTACGAAAATAAATGAAATTTTGGTTGATTAAGTACTTTTATTACATGTTAATGCTGAATGATACTTATGAAAATATTTGAAATGTGTTAATCTGATTGCCAATTAAACAATATATAAATACTCGTGATTTTTGGTTATAAAAGTCACTTATCAGCTCCACGAACGTAGGTTCGTTTATAAATTTGTCATGTTTCACTTGAAGTGTGTTTTTGCATGTAACACATACACAGAACAACATTAAACATTTGTTATTCAATTGTATTACTAAGATATTGAATCGGTAATTTATAGACTTCAGCACGTTCATTGACAATGCGTACTTCCGTATTGCGTTCTCATTGGTTGGTGTTTATGCCATATGCCGCAGGTGAATCTGGCATATACCGCTGCCGCAAGTGAATATCATATTCGTTGAGGAATATGACATATATTTATATCGTTTTTACCGAGTACAGTCATTCCAGATAGTAATGCCCCAATCAGTTTTCGGAAAATGATAAAAATAAAGTTTTTCCGTTTCACGTCATACCTTGTTATTTTATAAGATTATATGACTAAAGCATAATACTAAAAATTGGCTTTTAGACTCTCTTGGTTTCGTAGTAATTTTGATTTGAAATATGTGGTACACATCTAAAGTTTTTGGTGCCTCTTTAAATTACGTTATAGGCACCATCTTAATTGATTTGAATACTTTTTTATTTATGACAGTGCTACCAAATAAAATGTTTTTCTACCTTAAAGTACAGACATTACGGTACTGATACTTATCAGGAGGATTAATGATAGTTAACTTTTGAACTTGTTTGCTCAATTATTAAATATAGCTTTGCGTACTATAATTAAACGAATGGTAACGTAGATTGAAATCTTAGAACATCAGCTTCCTGTGTCATTAGATCTGATCAAGAAGAGTTACAATGAAAAGAAACGACCCAATCATTATATATTGTGAATAATAATGGTGCTAAATGTACTTGGTATACCCATCCTTATCCTAGCACTGAATCAGAAAAGGATGAGTCTGGGTATCGACTTAGAAAATATTGAAAATTGTAATGTCTGAAATACCAACTCAATCACACATATTATTAAACCTCAATATCTTATCCTTCTTCTGAGATTACAAAAATATCAATTTGTATCACAATTGATGAAGAATATTGGCATCAAAGACGGTGCATATCACTTTGTCAGAATTGAAAAAAATCAATGGCAAATATTAAATGAATTATTTATACAAAAAGTTTGAAACATATCCTCCAAAACATTGCTTATTTTCTTTGTATATACATTGAATGGTATTTCTGGATAAGTGAATTGGTGTTTATCTGGATAATCAAGGGATTATAGTCCCTCAAAGTTACTGAGCATCCAGTTTTGAGACTTCAATTGTGTTGAAGTTACACATATTTCAGTCAAATTCATGCTAAACACAACATTTTGGTTTCAATTTTACAATCTCTATACATGACCCTGGTGATGAAGAGTCCGAATCAGTCAAAAAACCTAAACCGGTAAACTGTGCTCGTTGTGAAAACTAAAAGTGAAGCAACTGTTTTTCTGACTTATTTCTTACATCTAATGGCAGCCATCTTGTTTTTCCCCTTCAAATTAAACTGGCGGGAAATTCAAAAATTTGAAAAAAAATTAATCCTAAAATATATTTCAAAAATATGATCTTCTTTTTAATTCTTCATGGGTCTTCAGGTATTTCTTCTTTGTATGTCATACATGTTGCCATTGGTGTTTTTTCTATGATAATGACCCTTTTTTTATTTGTTGAGATACTTATCCTGATTCTCAGCAGGGGGTTAATTATGCATCAAAACTCATGAAAAAGTAAATTTCCTCACCAAATATAACTAGGACAGTAATAAAAACCATATTTCACATACATTTGACTGAGGGACCAAAAAGGGCATATATCCAGACACATCCTTTTGGTAACGATTGTGAAGAAACTGTATCGACGTCATTAGATAACGAAAGCAAATATTATTCAAAGTCTATGTAAATCTTAAACTTCGTATAACAACTTTATCACTTAATTTCAACATCTCTAGAGACCTCGCTAAAACAGAACTGTCAACGTGAACTAGTAAATGTTTACAGTAAAAACGTATTTTCAAATCATATCTGTCCAAAACCACATATAATATCAGACGTCATTGTCTTTTGATTCAGTTTTTGGAGGCAAATAGTTCATCAGTTCAGGTAATCTTGAACATTCTTGCATTCTCCCATTTGGGAATCAGATCCACTATTGGGCAAAGAACTTTTGCAAAGAACGTCTACCCAGAGTACATGTTCTGGTGAAGGCCACTGAAAATACCCCCGTCTCTTTATCATAAATGATGTTTCGTAGCACGCCATCCACATTAACTACTTTTCCAATGTACCAAACACCATCATAGACTGCAGCAGTATCATTGTCAATCCTAGCTGCTTCATTATCATAGGGTTCGTCTGCGTCAGTGCTCATACTCTCTGACTCTTGGGCGCATTTTTTGCACTTCACGAGGCAAAGCAAGAAAAAACGTTTTTAAAGGGGGAGCTCTACTCTGGGTGTGTGGTATCGCTTAACACTCAAAACCGCTTAAGTGTGAAATTAATTTTGTTAAAAAGTAAATGTACATTTGTTACCCAAGGCATTGAAGTAAACTCCAAGGAAAATTAGGCGAATTTTCAAATTGAAATTAGGGTCCGTCTCAAACATGTCGATTTTCACATCTTGACCCCCTGATTCATATGTCAAGCTATTCAAATAAGAATGCAACGTTTTAAAAAAAAACAAGAACGTTCCTCATGGTTCTTATATGTCCTTTAAAATCGCAAAAGGATTTGGACTGCAAGCTCTTTCTTTTTGATGTGCATTACTTGTCAACATGTTCCAATGAAATCTATCATTTTTCTTGAATTTTTACTTACCTTTTGTTTTTCATTTGAATAAAATTCAAAGGGTCAACTTTATTGAAACATGAATCGATGCGATCATGAAAAATGATCATAAAGACGATAAAAAATGATAACAGTTTTATTTGGGAAGAATTGATCATTACGCTAGTTCACTATTCATCCGCATGTCGATTTTCACAAGACAATTAGAAACAAATGACAATGATTTATAAAGTTCACTTTAGGGAACGCTTACTTCAGTACTTCACGAATAGACATTTTTGATATGTAGGATATAACTAGCTGAATTGAGAAACATCCAGTTTGTATTTGTATCCAAATATGACCACGTTTATGTAAAATTTCGCGTCAAAACCCGACATACGTAAAACGTGATTTGCAGAATCCTGTCGTGCTTCACATTTTATTCTAAAATATCGTCACTGAAAATAAACGAAGGACATGTACGTATTACGTCCGCAAAGTTTATATGCACTGAACACATCTTTTCTATCTACATCCTTTTCACACCAACTTTACCAAAACATTGCACTGATTCATGAAACAAGGGTTTACATTGGATGACAGATGCCATGTCGTTAAAATAATTTTTGTCACACTTGGTAGGCCTATATGTTTTTTCCTTTTATCTCATATACCAGGTATGGAACCTTGACTTGTTTTTACAATTCTAGTTTTTTCCTTTCGGTTTAGCTTTTAACATGTTTAATGCATGCTTAGACCAGTTGCAGGTTGACGAAGTGACGTTTTTCCTGCATCTATCACAACAACAGGACAACCATTTACGTAATATTGGAGTACAAACAGCATCTACTTGTATCTAGATATCTAGACCTGAAATGTTCCTTTAACATATTTCAAATCAAGAACTCGATCCTTATTCTACTCGAGTGTGCGTTATCAATTGAAACATATGATATTGATGAGCCGAGTCCAGTAAGGCTGGCGTATATACGTGCAGTTTAATCATAAAAATCATCTGCACCGGTGTAGAAACGTTTCTCTTGACACCATTATCTGCGAAGCGCTTCGCCGATGAACCCCCCCCCCTCTCCAAGTTCCTATCACAAGACTCGTTTCCATGACCACCGGAAATGTTTTTATAACTATGCTTTGGTTCATTCTGAGATTTTTGTTTTAGTCGCTATAATTTCCGCTTTAGAGAAACAAATTTCTTTCTTGTCAGGCTCGACCCCTTTTAAAGATTTCTGATTTCACATCTCATAACTTTCGCTATTAAATTTGTTTCTTCTGATGTTTTGTTTGAAGCTCTTGAAGTCTATATATTTTAAGTGGTCTACCCCCGGTTCAGTTTCATTTTTCGAAGAGGGGAAAAAATCATCTCGCTTTTGTTGCCTCTATCGTCGTATGCGAATCTTGTGCTTTATGTTTCTATAATGCTAGTTCGATTGGCGATATTTTTCATTGAGGAACGTAATTTTATGCGCCGCATCTCTTGATTTTTTATTTATTTTTTATTCTCGGACATTGATTTGCAACGATTTACGTTTGACGAAGGCATTCCGAATCTTGTACATCAGATCGTAATGTATCTAGTAGATCAGATCGTAATAATGAAATTAAAAAGTAATGATAAGCAAATAAAAATCGTTGAAAAGCTATAAAATCTTTCATATTACAAATAAGAGATGCCTGTTTATGCTGTTCACCATTGAGAATGATGCATTTATTGAAAGGGAAACTGAACCCAAACGTTAATAGACTTCATGATTGAAGTCAGCAATCCCAGGGACTGCACTGAACGAAACACTATTTACAGAGGTTGACACATTTTGGGCTATAATGGTCTTCATAATGATTTTTGTAGTAAAAATCGTTCGGTAAATTATGCTTATCACGGGGGTAAAGCAGACCCGATGATGCAATGAGCTTGCTCGGCGGTATCTGACTGTGTAACGGGTCTTAATGTATAAGTGTGCCCGGCGGTAGGTTCAAACAACGCGGATCCTCAAAGCATGTGCTCATGGTATATTCGTGTTTTAACACCCGTGCTTATGGAAGTTCCAAATAACTTATCATCTGCTTGCATATAACGTATTTTTGTAAAGACGTATAAAATGGAAAAGGTATGCTGAAAAAAGAGAAAACTCTTTAGCCGGTTATCTTTTCATCGTTTATCAATTGATCTTTATGCGTAATTATCGGAAAACTGTTATACATGTGTTATCAGTGTATTGGTAATCATATAAAATAAAATCAATCCATCTGTGATTTATACAAATGGCTAATTCACTGCTTTGAGTGCAATGGTATAACCATGTCGATTTTCACGCATGTCGATTGTCACAGTTTCACACCATATTCGCTCATAGATGGGGTCGTGCTGGTTATTTCGTAAAATGTTTTCGTTAAACCAGAGTGGATATATTGTTTTCTTGAATAGTGTCCGTCTATACACTAGAATGCTGCCCATGTTTGAATTACATCTTGGTCGTTTTTCACAAGAAAAATGGTGATTTTTCAGAAATTTTCAGATAATGCTCATTATAATCCAATCACAATTATTATCACGATTCGGAACATGCTGGTCTGATAAACTGAATCAAGGACTTGTTAAAGTAACACATTAACGATGCATCTAAAATCTAAAACCTCAAAAAGTAAAAGATATGACAATATGTTGTATAAAAGGAGATTTAAACAAAAAATTGTGGCCGAGATATAAATAAAAAAAGAAAAAGAACCTTAGGCGCAACCGGGTTTCGAAACCACTGGAAGCACGATTGAAACCATCGAAACTGGTGCATAAGCCCAGCGCTTATATCCATCAGGCCACAGAGACATGTTAGATTGGGGGTGTATCTTGCATGAATAAAGAACGAAGCTATTTTTTTCTTGCCTCCAATTTTCAAAATGATATATATCCATGGATCAGTTATTTTTGGCACCTGAACCCATCCTAACAGAAAGGTAAGACTATTTTCTTGAAAAGTATTCCTTGAAATCCCAAATTTCGGTCTCTGAAGTATTGGAAAGTCAACCACATATAACTTATTTTTCTCGGATTCCCCTAATGCCGCGTGGGTTCGTTTAAACGACCATGTCGACTGACTCGCCGTGCAAAAACACCGGCAAAAACTCCTCCTTGGTAAAAACATTCCCTTCGCTAAATCCTAGCTACGGGCCTGCACTGCATTAGTTTTATTAATTGATGCCAACAACAAAGTAGTTGTGGGAAGTGGATGTCTAAAGGTTCTACATAATCATATTTCCCTTAAAGCAAACCAGCTACATATAATCATTTACTTTAATAATTTGGAACTATGTTACAAATAAATGTGAATTTGTAAATTTACATAAGCTTAAAGGGAGAATCGGATCCATTGGGAGTGACAAAATTGTAAACAACGTGTAGTTAACATGGTTAACCTACCAATATATTCCTACCAATCAAGATCCATGATATGTTATAAATTGGTGAAGTTTTTAAGGATTCAAAGTGCCCAAAATGGGGAATATTGTTTAAATTCTCCAAATTACTAAATCTTTTAACCATAAAATAGAAAAATAAATGCGTTATTGTAAAAGTCTTTAGTTTTACTAAAATACAGTAAAGAGTTACTACATATTATCGTATGATCTGTAAAATGAAGCCCTCTGATTGGTCAGTTCTTGTGCTGTACCAATATATCTGTATTGCTTCTGAGATTGTCCCGTTGATCATCTCCGTCGCAATACAGAAAATATTGGTACGTCTCATGCCAACATAGAATTTCTCGAGCAGAATACATAAGTTGTATTGCACTTCAATGATGAAAGATTTTGCAAGGAATGTAAAATTGGCCAATTCCAGAGGATATCTCAATACTGCAATTCAAGTTGAAATAACATGAAAGTTTGTTAATTCTAAAGGAGCATGATTGGTTCTGAAATGAAAGTAAGAAGTAATACACCTGTACACAAAGGCATATTACGGGGTGTCTTGGAACTCATGAGAATTTTTTGAGGGAGAAATAAAGCTTGGATGATTTTTCTTCAAAGGACCACAGAAGGATATCAGACAGTCATATGTTGGATTTTTGCTAATTTCTGAGAATTTAAGTGTTTATAGGTTAGGTTAATACATTTGAGAGATTTCGCACATACATAAAGTACAACTTATAACGTATACTTATAAGTAAACGTACAAGGTGTTTCGTAATGTGGGATTCATTTGAAATTTTCAGGGATGTTTCTACCTGTGAAAGTTTAGAACTGATTAGTTTTTCGGCATTCTGGGTAAATGTTAACGCGGCCATTTTGGATTTTCCGTCCTAAAATCTTGTCTGTCAAAGCTTGTCTACAGGTTTCCAGCCAAACCGTTTGAGGGATTCATTTGAAATTCTCAGGGATGTTTTTACCTGTGAAAGTTTAGAACTGATTAGTTTTTCAAACAGACATGGGGTTTAACATGTAAACCTATGAGGAAAAAGACTGGTCCTTAACTTTTTTTGAGGAGTATATTTTCCGTCCCTCTATCTTGACACTTTATTACATAGGACATAAAAACTCTTTCTGTGGTAAAATGTTTAGATTATTGCAAGACTATACAAAATTCATTCTGTGTTTTACATCTTAGGCTATGTTTATAATTCGGAGGAATTTTGAAAAACATTCACAAGTTGAAACATAAAGAATGCAATACTGTGAGCAATGCACTTGGAAAAACATAGTTGCCTTTTGGACGATGTACGTAATGTTCCCAACCTTAGTTTTGAAGCCTCAATGTGAAACATTCTAGACTTTTTGTTTTTAGTGATGCAAAACACATAATTACATTTCCATGGCCTTGTTTACAGTTTGTACGTTAACTCAACTTTATGTGGATTTTAGCCGTTTATTAAAAAGCATCCCCAATTTCCCCACATTTCTTTTCAATGGAATTTATTTAATATCAAGAATTTAAAATCACACTTTAAAAGCTCAAATCAATTCAGAACTAAAATCATAGAATCTGTTACACGGTAAACACGATACAAATATATGTCATATTCCGCAACGAATATTGGCATATTCACTCTCAGTGTATGACAGATTCACATGCGGTATATGGCATACTCACTAACCATGAGAACGTGATTCAGAAGTACGCCATTGTCAATTGCATCGATTGACAAAATGGGTAAAAGTATAAATTATCATAATGATTACTGAATAAACAGTACACTGCACTGAATATATCAACCAATGCAGCCGTATCACTCAGCAATCTCACGTAATGAACTTACTCAATAAATCCAGGTACTAACCCATTGGTAATCCAGCATAGTAGGTGAGTATCGGATATTCACTGAAATCAATGTATCACATATTCAGCGAAATATGCCATACTCACCTGCAGAATATGACATATACCGCAGGTGAGTATGGCATATTCACCCGTATCACAAATACCGCGCAACCATGAATATATGCCATATTCCGCGTAACAGCATCAAAGTTAAAAAACATAGACACTATTTAATATTCAATCAGCATTTATTTTGGTTCTTTTTAAATTACATACATATTAAATACATGTTATATGAATAATGTTCAATAAAGTTGACACAGAGTAGTGACACCCCCGTCATAGGTTTGACAACTGGAAGTCCCTTCTGAATTATGTGTTAACTGTTAAAGCATGCATGTTTATGTTTGGCGATTTAAAGAAATGTTTAAACATTATCAGGCTTTAACTCCAGCGTTCAAACTCAAAGATACCTGACTACCAATGCCAGCAAGTTTTCACTTTTGGCAATTGCAATGTACTTGGAATAAAATAGTACCATGGATACTGGGCTCACACGGTGTTGCTCAAAAGTGAATGATGGCTAAAATAACAGAAAAAATAGTACCGTGGGTACTGGGCTCACATGGTGTTGCTCAAAAGTGAATGATGGCTAAAATGACAACAAATAAAAAAAAAAACAGATATAATTTTTTGCCGGCTTTTTGTAACAAAATTATTTTATACAGCACCTCTTTACAAAGACATGGCTTTTTACAATGCAGGACACGAGGAATTATTTGTGAAGCTAGGAAATGGGCCAAAAGTGAATTCCACGAAACAAAAATGGCGACCATTTTGAAAATAGGCGAGCTTTTGAACTAGGAGTCATAGGGGAGTTTTTTGTGTTGATGTTGAACAAAAATAACTTAAAACTGGAATCCTATCGATAGAGGTTTTAAGGCAAATGGTCCAAAAGAGGATTTTGGGAGACAGATGGACCATTCAATGATAACTAAATGGCTGAAAACAAAAAAATGGATATAATTTTTTGCTAATTTTTTGTAAAAAAATTATTTCTTACAACTACTCTTTACAGTGACATGGCTTTTTACAATGCAGGACACCTGAAATTATTTGTAAACCTAGGAAATGGGCCAAAAGTGAATTTCGTGCAACAAAAATGGTGACCATTTTGAAAATAAGCGAGATTTTGAACCAGGAGTCATAGAGGAGTTTTTTGTATTCATGTTGAACAAAAATAACTTAAAACGGGAATCCTATTGACAGATTTTTAAGGCAAATGGTCCAAAAGTGGATTTCGCAAGACAGATGGACAAATCAATGTTAACTAAAATGGGTGAAAAAAAAACAAACTGATATAATTTTTTGCCGATTTTTTGTAACATTATTATTTCATACAACTACTCTTTACATTGACATGGATTTTTACAAAGTAAGACACCTGAATTATTAGTAAAGCTAGGAAATGGGTCAAAAGTGAATTTTGCGAGACAAAAATGGCGGCCATTTTGAAAATAGGCGAGCTTTTGAACCAGGAGTCATAGGGGAGTTTTCTGTATTGTATTGTATTGTATTGTATATTTATTTACCTCTAATGACTAGAGAGTTACAATTATAAAGTTACAAATTGAAATAATGAATAAAAACACACATATTGATGTTGAACAGAAATAACTTAAATCGGGAATCCAATCGACAGAGGTTTTGAGTGACCCACCGATTCGCAAACACCAAATTTGAATATTTGATTAGAAACGACCTCAAGATGACCTTGAATTGCAACTTTCTTATATTATAGTATGTCTCCTAATGTACAGTACATATTATCAAAAAGTCTGAATTTTTCATCTGCAGAGATGAACTGAGTGGGACGGATGCATTTGGAGAATGATACAATTAATTAGAGTAAACGTAAATGGAATGCCTTTGGTACTTCAAAAATAGTGATCCACTTTCTTACAGAGGTTCAATTCGCTTCAAGCTTATAGGTAACACGACTCTGAAAACTGTTCCATTTAAGGAGGTGTCCGCAGAATAGAGGTTTAGAAGTTATAATTTACTTCATCTTTAACATGTACAACCAAAAATCAACCAGGAAGCAGTTTTAGATGTAAAGGTGTCAGCCACTTTGGTTTTACTTTTTCTGAATAATAGTCAATAATTTCTAAAGACCCTCTGCACACAGCAACAATCTCGGCAAGATGGATATCATTTATTTTGTCGCAGTATTCTAGTTGGAGTTTCTTTAGATTTGGAACATATGTTGTTGATCGATGTGGGTAGAAGAGGTCTTCAAACTCCTGCAAGAAAACATGATTATAAGTTATAAGAAATGTCTATGACAAAAACCTGAAATTCAACGATAAAGAAAATCATGGTCAGTCATGCATATTTTCAAATTTTCTCTCAAAATGGACAATATGAGAAATTCACACCGTGTTACTAGAAGTTCAAATGATTTATGACATTGAACAACCCTACCTACCGAGGTTCTAGGTACATGACATGAGGAAATAAATGTAATATATAGTGCATCTAGGGAGAAACACATATCTCCCTCCAGATAAACCCTGTATCCAAAACCTCCCAGTAAATAAGCAATACCTACCTCATCACTGGAATAATGTTCATCCTCTCCTAAGATTTTCCTCTCCTGAAGTTTCAACTGTAGTAGCTTTTTACATCTGAACCACTTGTTATAATCTAGAAAAAGATGGAATAACATAATATAAGAGCTGTCAAATTGTCTTGAAATTTTTTGACAACCCTGTCCCTCTTACACGGGCAAATTACATCGAAGCCTGTATGAGCTCCATTGACTTAACAGCCTCTTTACAATGAAACTTAACAATCCCTGTAACTGTGTAACAAGGCCTCATTATAATTTGCCTGTATACTTACATTGAGATACATAAGGTATTTATTTATGTTATCCAATAAATACTTTAAGAAATTGTTGATTCTTAGCCATTTAATGTTTTACATATAAATCTGAATTCTATCTGCTAAAATATGAATCTTATCTACTATGAATTTAGTGTTCATTTAGTTAAATAAATATTAGATATGGTCATTGAAATATATATAGTTTTGAAGTTAATTCAGGTGTATACCAATTTTAGGTTTTTTTTAGTCATCATGGCTTGTCTTTACAACGAGTACCATTCGAAATTGATGTGATCACTAAGTATAGGGTGTAAACTAAATGATGGCTAGAAACTTTACAAAATATGACATAGATTGATCCATCTATACATTCTAATGAAAAATCATACGTTTTAGGCAGATATAAACAAGGCATTAACATGCAAAATGTCACCATCTGCCATTTGTTACAGATGCTTAAGACCAACCGCTGAACTCTAACTGCCAAACACCATCCACAAAAAGTTGGAGACTATAACAATATGCCACCACGTGTGATGATGACA
Organism: Owenia fusiformis; assembly: GCA_903813345.2. Lineage (NCBI taxonomy): Eukaryota > Metazoa > Annelida > Polychaeta > Sabellida > Oweniidae > Owenia > Owenia fusiformis. The sequence goes on from CAIIXF020000012.1 coordinate 15,502,731, forward strand.
TAGTAACAATATGTCACCACATGTGATGGTGACATAATAACAATTTGTCACCATGTGTGATGGTGACATAATAACAATATGCAATGTTATCACGTGTGATGGTGACATCGTAACAATATGCAATGTCATCACGTGTGATGGTGACATAAAAACAGAAGACGTAATTTGACATGTTACTGCCATCTTTATGTAAAAGCTGGAAGAATGAGTAGTCTAGCTACAAGCCCTTGTGAGACCCACTACACATCTCCCCACAAATGGTGAAGTAGATTCGCAGGGGTGGGGGGAGGGCGGTCCAGACAAAAAAATTCAAAAATTAAAGGAACTTACTTGCTATAATGTGCAGCAATGGTTTAGATGTAATCAGTTTGATACCAGACAGAATACACTCTTCTAGTTTGCTGCACCTCGAGAACAGCACATTGATAGATGCATCTGTGACACCTAGAGAACAAAAGTTCAACACACAGTTAACCTATATATCTGAAGATCTGAAAACCCCTTGGCTAGAGGCCTGCCTCTCTCATCTTTTGAAGTGAATGCTATCAGGCCCGTAGCCAGGATTTGCCAAGGGGGTTCACTTTTTGAAAAATTCCAGGGGGGGTTCACTTGTGACAATTTTGGTCCAAATTGATTTCGTTTTGCAATATAATATATATATTATATTGCAATAATGGTGAAAACTGCAATATATATATTATATTGCAAAACTTAATCAATTTGTTATTTTAACATAAAAACAACTACTTAATTAAAAGAAATGTGAACACCTGCCAATCTTGGTGCCAGTGGAGTTCACATTTAACAAGTTTTACTGTACACACTCCCCCTCCCCCAAGGAAACCCAATAAATGATTTGTGGTTAAAGAGAGAAAATGCATGAAATAAGCATGAAACAGTCTAATGCGCAGCCGCATGAAATCATTGTCTCATGAGTTACTATTATTGGAGCTGTGCAAGGGACTGTCAGGCATTATAATAAGCATATGTGAAGTCTCACCAGAATTCCAGCTGATATCAACCTTCTCTAGCTGAGGTAACCTTGACACCAAACTAACGATTGCTGTGTCATCTATCCCCCTTAATCCTGATAGATTTAAGCTACTCAGGTAACGACAATGTTTTGCCATCTTGAATAGTGTGACTTTGGAGGCTGGGAGCTTACGCAAACTTAGAACCTCAAGGTAGGTACATTTTGTCACAATTTCATTCAGCCCGGTTTCCGTCAATTCTTCGCACCACGATAGGTCCAGGTTGGTCAACTGAAGGCAAATAAAACATTTACATTTTTACCTTGGGATCAAACTATCAATGATGGCAACCTGTTTTCACCATTTTTTACAATATAATTTTTATAATCTTGATTATATTTTTATAATTTTGGTTAAAATTTTCAAGAAAAAAGCTATTCTATAAAACTATCTTCCCTTACTTTTCTATATAATAGGACCAAGCTGAATGGGATGCATCATGTCATGTAAACCATGGGTTTTCAACTAATTGAAAGTCCATGAGTAAACTGAGTACAAAAGCTTTACCATGACAAAATGTCACCATTTGGTAATGTATTGCAAATAGTTACAAAAATGTGACAATGTGTCACAGATGCCAAAACCACAGAACACTTACTCAGAACACAAACGTCTCATAATTGACTCTAACAATATATTAATATTGAGATAATTAGTGAAACTTAAACTTACAATTTTACTCTGGTATCTCGCTAAGAGGAAAAGCGTTCTATCAGTCACATCAGTTTCTGATAAACTCAACGTCGAGAGTCGCAATTTTGGCAACAAAGGGAGAAGTACTACATCATTGATAAAGTTGATCCCTAAAACATAAAATTGTCAATTATTTTCACTCTTAATAATTCTAACCATATGGAAATGTCTGCAAATTTTCAATGTAAAGTTGGATGTTGACTGGACAGCAGACACCAGTGGCGTAGGAACAATGTACGCAAAAACGCCAGTGCGTAGTGTTGAAAAGTGAAAATAAAAAAGGCTTATTAATTTTACTATGTTCTTCAGTGATATTTTCTCATTGCGCATAAGTTTATCTCGAGCACACTAGCCTAAAAAATGTTATTTGAATACCATAGGCCTATATTATGCTCGATGTTTCAATAGTACTCTTTTGCAAGGTTTTTGTTCCTCTGTTATTTTTCTAATCGTGGCACAGATAAATGACACTTTTTGAGAAATGAAATTCATATAATATTGAATTAGTTTTAAAATATTGAAAGTAGCCTTGTTTCTAATACTGTAGAAAATGCAAAGTAATCATTATTGCTCTGTTTGGTAAGTAATCTTTGAACAGATTGAATTCCCTGACCAACATGCTTTATTTCAAAAAAATCAAGACACTATTGACTATCTTATGAATTTTAAAAGTAAACTACAATTTCGCAAAATATTCGTGAATCGCGTTCTCTTGTACGAGTTTGAGAGAAGAAAGTTTTTTTTTCTACCTGATGACATGGATGACTGCCTTTGCATTTTTGTGCATGTTCCGTAATGCTTGGACAATATTTATCTATTTTCTTACTTATTGTCATTGATATTACTTCTTGAAATATGAATGTTAAAGACAAAAACAACTTGAAATTGTTGATTATTCAATTTCACATTCCATTGAATTCAATGAGTTTTGGCGATAAATCCTATCCTTGAAAGTACATAAAGTACAATTTCAGCTTTTTTGGAGGGGGTGTTATTTTGTCATGCGATCTAGTGTTATAAAAAAATTGATGCAACTTCCTTCTAAATTGAGGTAGAAGCTTCAAATAAAAGCTCCTTTCTTCTTCTTTCTCATGGTTTTATTTTTATTGGTTATGGGGGATGCATCAATCGCACCTCCCCCCTGGCTACGCCTATGATGTTATCAGGAAAGTCGTCTATATCGTTCGAAAAAATAACATTTAAGAAAAGTGAGAATGAGTTGTGTCAAGATTTAAAAGATCGACTTTCCATGGTGATTTTATATTATGAAAACATTCAAACATTTTAAAGTGTCTCACATATTCGATCAAAACTTGCCATGCAAACATGTTAGTCTACTTTACTGGCTCCCCTTGCTGTAACAAGGAACCCAAAACACATTAAAACGGAAACATAAACCAATTAGTCACTTCACTATGAAAGTGAGGGGTGCATGGACTAACACAATATCAGTGGTCATTTACTGTGTCAACTTAGTAACCCTTGCATATCGTGCTCACTCAAGTATTGAATAATTTTTTTATGGTCTAAATGTTTGTGGTTTATAAAAAAAAGTGATATATTTTAGTCAGAAATACATTAATTAATATATTCATTCAAACAGCACTAGAATGCGGGAAGAAAGAGCAATGGTGACAAAATGCAGACAGAATTTTCCGTAGGGTTTCAAACATTTCTGAACACAATCATACATGTACTTCATGTGTACTGTTATTTTTAGTGCTGTATTTATAGATATAATTTCACGTATTAAAATCATATTTTCCAGCAATGACTTCAAATTCGGAACCACACCCATATCACATTTTCTTCAATAACTCCAAACATGTGTAAACATTGACCATGTGCATATAAATTCAGATTTCACGAGCTCTTTCCTATTCGAGTACCTCATTCACCCCTGCATGGATTTGAGTTGGATTCGCCTTTTATACGTGAGCCGACACACACGCAAACGCTGATTGGATAAAGATTGCGAGAATCTTTAAGCACATTATATTAGCCTAAGGTATTGCCATAGAATGACGTTTTACGAGCATAAAAAAGGCGTTTTGATATAGAAAATTAGACGCAATATGTTTCATATTTTGGCGTAGTGTTGAATTTAAACCTTCCTACGCCCCTGGACACCAAGGGTAATCTAAAGGCCAATTTTGTGTCTTTATGCTAGCGGACACTTAAGAATTCTTCTTGTTGTGGTATCAGAATGTTGTAATGGCGACAAAATAATGCAACCAAAACATTTTTGAACAGATTCCCATAGAATAGCCATAATTAGCTCTTTCTTTCCTGAATTGGCACATAAAGTACCATAAAACTCGGAGTTATCCAAACACCTCAAATCTGAACACCTCAAACCTCAAATCTGAACACCTCAAACCTCAAATATGAACACCTCAAATCTCAAATCTGAACACCTCTCAACATGAACATTTTTGATTCCATTTTTCAATATAGACATCCATATTAGAAATACCTCTAAATGTGAACACCTACCAATCCAAACACTTGGGCTTTGTATAAAAAACCTCCTAACTCATACCCATCTATGTGGAACATGAAACAGTCATTGAAGAGTTCAATTTGAAACATTATTACATCTCAAAATAGCTCAAAATGCCCCGAGTGGGAATCGAATCCAGCTGGGATGTAGTAGCAACTTGCTATCAAGGGTCCTTACAAATGCATCTATAATTCATCATAAACTAAGATTTAATAAACTAAGATCTTTAAAATTGAACCCTTCAAAGACTGTATCATGTCCCACGTACGTGGGTAGGTGGGTATGAGGTAGGAGTTTTTTTATACAAAGTCAAACACTTGGCTGGTTCCAGTGGCGCTCAGATTAGACATTACAGTTCACTTCTTTATTTAATCGCAATACGGATTTACCTCTCAGAATCAGATGCTGTATATTGGGACATCTGGTTCCCAATGAGGCTATTCCCTGACTGGCTATACCATCATAAAGTCCTGTGCACTCACTCTAGAAATTTAAAATGTAAAATGAATAACAGGTATTAGTTATTCTGGACATTTTAATATTTTTTAGCCAATTATACGAAAAATATATTTATATGATTAATGATAACAAAACTTCCGGATTGATTTGATTTGAACAATGTCTATTATATAGTAGAAAAAAAACTGGTCTTCCTAGAGGCCTAGAAAAAGTCATCCTCCTAAGCAGGTGTCCAGAATCCGTACCTCCTTCTTCCCCCTGCTATAACCAATTTGGACGCGCCCGATTTAACTGAAGCACGTGATCTAATTATGCGCAATGACTTATACATGATTTCTGTTGCAGTGTTGCGACAGCCAATCAGATTGCGAATTCTTAATTGGTGAAATGCTAACAACTGCTTATCGCAGGGGGTAAAAAGAAAGATTATAATCTGGATTTTCAAGCCCTGTGATCGGAGGATGAGAAAAAGTATGTCAATAAATATATATAAATTAATTATATTTGTTTCTGTATTTACTCCATCACATTTATTCATCCACCTATTATATCTGATAGGCCAATACATACTCACCAAATCTAGGAATTTTAGATGTTCAGTGTGATTGGTTAAATACTGCAACATGTTGTCATGGAGACCACTCCAGGATATATACAGACTCTCAATGTCCCGATTCTCCCGTATAAATGTCTTTATGCATATTGAAATCAGCAACATGTTTCTATCACTGAATTCTATATGGCAGAGGTTGACAGATTTGAGGCAAGGTTTGTAGAGCTGTTGTACTTTAGTGATGTTGTTTTTAAGTAGTTTGGAGTCAATGTCTGTTAAATCAAGGGTGGGATCATTTGAATCAATTACAGTCTCCTTTGAATCACTGGTCATGGCATCTAAATTACCACCTACAATGTCACTTTTAGTGTCTTTTGAATCACCTATGTCATCATTTGAATCACCAACAGCGTCTTTCGTATCACTTATTTCATCGTTTGAATCATTACATGCAACATCTTTCAAGTCACTTTCGGTATCATTTGAAACACCAACAGTGTCTTTGAATTCACATTCAGTGTCTTTTGTATCACTTATTTCATCATTTGAATCATTACATGCATCGTCTTTCAAGTCACTTTTGGTATCATTTGAAACACCAACTGTGTCTTTGAATTCACATTCAGTGTCTTTTGTTTCACTTATTTCATCATTTGAATCATTACATGCATCATCAGTATCACATAATTTGCTGAAGGATGAAGTTAGTTCAGTTTGAGCATATTTAGCTTGAGCAGTTTTATCTTGAACATCAAAAGCTTTGGTACTTTCACTGTTACCATTTCCATTACCTGACTTCTCATTAAGTCCTTCATCTGTTCTATGTTTTGTAACTAGACTTTCAACAGCAGTTTTAAGAATGTTACTAACATATCTATGAACACAGTTATCAGTAATATCTTGGTCCTGTGATGTATCATTTGGGCTGCAGTCAGATGTAGTATCACTACCATTGTTAGGGTTATTTTCCATTGAATCCTTGTTATCACTAGAAAATGTGATGCTTTCTTTTTGTGCATCTAAACTGCTATTGTGTCTGACTGCATTCTCTTTTTCATTACAGTCAAAAACAATGTCATTTAGATCTATGCTTTTACTGGTGCCATCAGTACTTATGTCCTTAACGAATGTTTCAGTATTCTCAGTATGACTAGGTTCCGTGGTACACTCTTCTAAATTGTTGTCTCTATGACTGGCTTCAAGGTCAAGAGCTTTAGTCTCACAATGGGCGCTAGCAGTATTTGTTTCATTAACATTACCTGCCAATTCAATGCTTTCAGTATCAATCCCTATAGGATTCCCAGCATCATTGATAGCGTTGTCCATCTCATCATAACCCATAGCGAGGCCATGGTCAGCACTATCATCATATGAAGTTTTGTCACTGACACCCGCATCAGTAGACAGAGCATCCACATGCTGTTCTAGATTCTGAGTACGACTCACATTAACTTTAGGGTTTGGTTGTTCAACTTTTTCGAGGAGTTCTGAAAGACTTTCAACACTGTTGATGTTGACATCCTTGTGTTTTTCAGCAACTGAGACTAGTTTTGCAGCAGAGTCCAGACTATAACCAGCCAAATACCACAATGCTGTACAATCAACCTGCAGTAATAAACATGAATACTCATTTGACTGAATCCATAATACTAAATTTACAATACAGGGTGTTACTAAAGAGAATAGGCTATGATGACATTTTGTTCAATTACTGCACTTCCAATCAACCTGCAGTAAAAACCATAAATATTCATTTGACTTAGTATCTTTACTTGAAAAAAAAGTACAGTAAAACCTGTATATCTAAACACCTTTCTGATGTGAGCATCTATCAATTTGAACTCTTTCAGTCCCATTTCCTTAATCTACCATATTCTTACTTAATAAAAAACCTTAAAAAGTGAACACCTGCTAATCCAAACACTTTTGGCTGGTCGAAAACATCTTTGGGTTAGACAAGTTTTACTGTACTCATAAATCAAGAAAAATATACAGGGTGTTCCAAAAGTAACAGGACTGGTGCTGGTATTTTGTTGAATATGCACCAATTGTCTTCAAATTTTTACATGATGTACTTTCATGTATTGTGATAGAAATTGCAATACAGGGTGTTACTAAAGAGAATCGGCTATTATGACATTTTGTTCAAACTGCAGTAGGCACTTCCGGATTTTAATCATCATAATTTCATGTTTTTAATATGTTTAATACAACCTAATATCCAGGAACCACCGTCATAAGAAAATAAGTACTAGTATATAAATATGAGCTTATACTTACACTAGTCCAGGCCATGTCTACATGTTGGAGATGAGGCCCACAAAGTGTAGTTAGGTGTCGTATTGCTAGACTAGTAATGTTATCACATTGGGAGATATCAACACTGGTCAGTTTACATGGAAAATCATCACCATTCTATAATTACAAACCATAAGTCATTAAAGGGAGAGTCAACTGTTATGTTGAAGATGAGGCGCAATGGCGCATTAAGTGTAGTTAGGTGTCGTATTGCTAGACTAGTAATGTTATCAAACTGGGAGATATCAACACTGGTACGTCAGTTTACATGGAAAATCATCATCATTCTATAAACACAATGAGCATGTACATGTATTTGTATTTCCAAGCCACTCCAAAACAGACTATGAATGCAATATGCCCAAAATCATCAAAAATGACCATGAACTTATTCTTACCCAATGTTTATAGCTCCTTAACAGTTGTGTGGTTTTATCTAAAAGAAACACGTCATCAGTGATATTGTCGCAGCATGACAAGTTGAGATGTCTCAAGTTTCTATTGCATTTAAGGATAACCTGAAAGCATATACGATTTCTGTTAAAATTAGAGGCGAGCTAGGACCTGGAAATGAGGTGAATTTAAATAGGTGAGGTAACTTGATACAACTCTACTAAACCTTGCATTGCATCATGAACAACCAATTTGGCTTATTATTAATGATTATGTTATTTGTTTTTATTTGTCTGTTCTTTATTAATGGTTTATAGGACGACTGTTAGATTTTAATAAGGTACTAATTAACAATACAGTTAGACAAACAAAGTATCTTATGCATTTCTAGGGGTTAGGTATAGTAGAGTGTAATATGGACAAGGCAAATTTAAGTAGATAAGACAATTTGAATGGACATGGCAACTGTATACAGGCGAGGCAAATTTAAATAAGTGAGGCTTTACATAGATGAGGCAATGTTGAATAGGTGAGGCAATTTAAAATATAAAATCATAAGATATCATGAAGTATCAAAACTCTCAACTGAGTGCAGCATCAGACGAAAATAATATGTGGTGGCGGGGGGGAATTTATTTCATACCTTTACAATGTGGTTTGATACTGCGGGGCATCCTTCAACACTCAATGACGTGAGCTGAGGTGCCAAGATACCAGCCATCTTAAAACATCTGGGTAGAATTAAATGGTCACAACCAGTCAGATCCAGTTTGTTGAGATGTGGGCATCTGCACACAGAATAAAAATTGTTCAAATATGCAGGAATATGGAATACTTGCCAATTTAGAACACTTTTGGCCAGCCACAGCTTGGATTGGACAAATTTTACAGTAGTGTTAGCATCATATTGCCTTGTTTTACAGAAAAGATGGATAAAGGTGTAAAGGACTAAAAATGGCCAATGGCTTTCCAATGGTGTATTCATAAAGGACTATTTTTAAAAATATGTGACCAAATACAGGATTAAATGAAAAAAGGATATTGAATGGCTAAATTGTTTTGATGTTTATGAAAATAATAGTTTACTGTATAAAAATATATAAAAGTCATTGTACTTTAATTTTTGGACACCCAGCAAAGATGATAGTTCTGACCACAGATTATTTATAGTAAACCCCAAAGCAAAAGCCACAAACCATCATCCATTAACAACAGGATGGATGGATTCACATAATGGAACTAAAACACAAAGAAGCAATAAATACCCATGTCGTTAATTAGAAGAGCTCTTAAACTACTGTACTCCCAGTTAATTTCGCAAGTTTTTAATTTTGTGAATTTTGAGAAAAGACGGTTTCGCGGCTATCAAATTTTGTAAATTTCACGAAGTACAACTAATACTATGTCATCTTGGTCAACGACATGCCGCAACTTAACCTCTATTACATCGTCATTTTTTGTTTATTTGAAAAGCCACTGTATCAAACATACCGGGTTGTTACTTAGTATCCCATTTATCGCCCAATAACACTTGACAAACATTTTGCAAAACACAAAATGCAATGGAGTCCCAGGAAATTAAAAAATTTCACAAATCCCCAGGGATTTAATTGACAATTTCAAGATGACTAATTTTCGCGATTTTAACACAATCGCGAAAAGTGCGAAACTAGATCGCAAGGGAAAAATACTCAGAGAATAGTATTTCCATTATTTTAGATTGTGATAAAGATGAATCAATTTTCATTTCATGATTTTAATAGGTCCCCATTAACAAATTTTGGAAAAAAGTCAAAAATTGCTCATTGTTCATGAAAGTATTATTTACTCAACTCAACTAGCAGTAGACCTCTGTATGGATATCATAGCCTTATTTCTGAAACTTTACCCTTTTCTTATTGCTTTCCAATGGTATATTCAAATCCTGAGACTAATGACATTTTGCTTGATAATGCAACAAATGCATTTCATTATTTAATCTGATCTTCCCATTCTTCAAGTCAATAAGGAAACGCATAGAAACAAAATCACAAAACACTTACTTTCGAAGCACGTTCTCAAGACCTGAAGCGGAGATATTGAGACATTTTCTAAGGACGAGTTCTCGGATATGTGGGGGAACTAATGCAACAAGAAGTTTGTTTGTGACTTGACTGGGGTAATCGTGCACGAGCCTGAGTAGAACTCCTTCACTGACAGGAGTGAACAGGTCAGTGCGTAGCATTTGGATAATTCTGGGGGCATCGTTGGATTCCAGGTGATCTAGCAGACTTTGTACTGTTGCTATATTAGCTATGAATCCTAATGGCAATACCTCAGACATCCTTACTTCAACTGCAAATTCAAATTGTAAATATAAATTTAAAAGGTGGCAATCATATTGCTTTACTTTTCTAAAGCCTCTTGTGAAGGTTAAGTTATTACGCTGTGTTGTAACAATGACGGAGCACTTGAAGAAGCTAGACTGTTACGTAAATACCATGGCACGCAGAAATCGCAACACAGGGATAAAGCAGAGATGATGACACCAAGCTCACAAATCAGCTATAATTAAAAATGTAGGCCTCAAATCTGTCCATGAGTGACACTGACTGACTGAGACACAGTAACTTTTTCTTCATTCTTGTACCTTTTTCAGGTAACCTGTCTCCTATGCCTTTTGAGTAAGATTTTGAGTCAAAGAAAAAAGTAAAACAATTCATTAATTTTACAACACATACCACAGGACGGATACTGCTTCCACAAATTATTTCATCCCTGCAAACGGATTTACCTGCACATTCATGGGAAACAGAAGTAAAAGTAGAATCAAAATTTCTCATAAAATTCGATGTTTGCCGCTTACAACAATACACCCAACCGGAAGTTGATTGTTCGTGTTGAGGCGACATTGACCCACTTTTATTGTAAACAAACAAGTGACACGACCTCAGGAAGCGCTCACTTTTGAAAAGGAATTTCCTTAAATGTTACGTTTAATGTTAATCCCAAATTGTTTTATATCAGAAGTAAATGGTCTGAGACTAGGTCTAATGCATACCTAGAGAACAGGTGAGTGATAGATCGCTTGCAAATAGAAGTAAGGTCAGACTGCACCTTCTACAGTTGGGGACATAAATAAATGACAGGTGGATTTGCTGAAGTGAGGATTTCCCATGTTAAAATAAGAGAATTTACAAGAGGCCATAAATCAGTGGATGAGATTATACAAAATGTAAAATATACAAATTTTAAGGGATATGTATCTAGACAATATTGGAAATTATGGGCTTTCAGACCACCATAATTAGGAAATGGTGATCGAAAATCGACCTGTCATTTATTTTTGTCCCCAACTGTAGCTTTTTGATGACCATGATTTGCTTCTCTCACTTTTAGATGAACATTACTCGTTCAAAACACGGCCTAAGCCTTTCATTTTTTTTCATAAAACGTACTTTAGTGTACTCAGATTATTAATTGAGTGTTAATTTTTCTTTAGAATGTAAAATTGAGCAAAAATTTCTCATCAATACACCATGTGTACTTTTGAGACCCTATCTGTTGCAAGACTTATGCCTGGTACAACCGTTACCATGTTTTTAAGTGTTTTTAAGTTGTGCAAGCATCCTGCCATGACCGTGGTAGTGTTATCGTGAAAGCCTGGCGCGACCATTGCCTTTATGTGTCATTTATGACTTATTTTTGTAGTTAGGTATACTAACATGAAATGACAAAACAGGAAGTGAAAACCTTATCCCGTGCCAGGACTATAGTCCTGAGAATGTCTGAATCTTTTGTCTGTACGATTACAACATGGGAGAATTTTATACGCCTCTTACACTTAGAGTACAACAAGTTAAACCTTGTCTGGGCCTTATTTCTCATCTGACATATCTTCATCTCCATATCTTGTGGCCCGTCCTAGGTTAACATCCGTGCCTATTCGGCCCTTGATGCAAAAAATTTAATGATGGCCTATGGCAGTGCATGGAATTTCATGCGCGTTTTATTAATAACTGATAGTGAGAATTTGCTACCAATGAAAGCATAGCACGGAAGTCAAACCCAATCACGGCAACAAGAACATTCAGATTAATAAATAAAAGCTGTGGTATTGGGTTTAACTTGTTGAACTATTACACTTAAAGATACCTACTTCAATAGATTCCTTGGTATTTTAACATTCTTTTCGTGTAGTTGAATCCACAATTATCTGGGTTTATCGGTAGAACGGGAACATTTTCTTTTTCAAGCTTATACTAGATTAGCATCTTCGCACGCTCGGTCTTCACTGCGTTCGACGGGAGCCGAGTGAATGAAGATGCTACATTGGTATTCTGTTGCAATTTCTTGCCTGGTCTTCCTGATTAAATGTGCATGATTTTCAATTATACTTATCATTCATCTTCCATTACAAGCCTTTTTACATCACAAAATCATGGTGTCGGACTGTCGGTATATAGTAATGGTTTTCGGTACAACTTGCATGGAATTTGGTTCAATGCGCATTGGTTTATCATGTTTATTGGTTTTTCGGTACAATGCGCATCGGTATATTGGTTTTCAGTACAATGCGTGTCGGTATAATGGGTTTTGGTATAATGCGCATCTGTACAATGAGGTGATCCCGTCATGCCAGGCTTTGCAATACCATATTTCATTGTCATGGTCATAGCAGGCATTGCAATGTATTTTAACATTACCTTGGTCATGTCAGGCCTTGCAATATAATACAGGCCGTCCAACTGTCCCACAATTTGCGTATTTATTATACATTCGCTGAAGGAATTGCAGTCATCTGATTTTACCTGATAATTGTCAAGCAAAAATATTTCTGTAGAAGAACTTCCAAAAAAACATCACGCATTTGCTTCAGATTTTTTTGTACCTACCCCCTTTACATTAAAGCCTTACATTGGCCTTTTTCCTTTACATACTTGAACTTGATTATTTTACGATGTAAACTTGATAACAGGGAATAGATAATTCAGCTATAAAGGATTCACTAGGGAATAAAGTAAAATACAAATTCCATGTATATCACATATTATTTGTTTTTTCCAGGAAATGTGGTTACCTTGTGGCTTAACACCATATTTGGTAATATACGAATTGATGTTATGGACTGTCTGCCTCGTAGGTGATAACTTCCTGCCTACCCTGAATATCATAAAGGACCATATATGGGCAAAAGCATTAGCTGACAGTGCGACTCATGGAGCAATCGGTGCATTATCTTGGGCTGTGTGTGTAGACTTAGATTTCCGCAATAACTATAAAGTGTTGGAGTGTATACTTGCTGGCTTCCTGTCTTGTGCAATAGATCTAGACCATTTTATAGCTGCAGGTTCCTTTCAGTTAAAGGTATACTTAGCAACTTTTAGTTTTACAAGTAGCTTAAGGCACATCAATAACATTTAGTATCATATATTTTTGTCACAATGCATCTTGGATGTTTAGCCCAGATGCTAAACCGTAAACTCCCTTCACATTGGGTAATTATTTTGAGGTAAATTATCAACCTTTTAGATCATCGGGGATGTTAAAGCTGTGGCTCTTTTGAGAAAGCAATGATGGGTTGTTCCAAGGTAGCTAGTGATATTTTGAGCTATAATGAGAGAATATACAATAATGAACAAATGGAGAAAATGCTGTGTAGAAATACTCACGTAAAGGTGTTATTATGATGATTGTTCCTTCAATTGCTCAGAAGTTCGCCTGTAAAACAAATTTTTGAAGATTTCTAAAAGACCACGTGCAGTATGGCAAGTGATTTTAGACGGTCATATCTTTCCCCATGAGTACTTTCTGGGCATAAATACAGTGGTTTTTATTAAAACAATATGTTTTCTTTCAAATGAAGTACCCATGATGATAAAAATATCAATCGAACAAATCGAAAAATTATGAATGTGTCAACATTTTTTTCCAAATATTGAACCTATTTACTCAAAAGAGGATCTCCCTTTTCTGATTCTTATTGCATGAAAAGATCTTAAACATCTTCAAAAATATAATTGTATTGAAAGTCTAGTTTTGAAGCTATCAATTTTCGATGACCAAAATGATGCTGAAAACAATGGATAGCACGATTTTTCCCTATGGGAAAATAACATGGGATATGTGGTTTTTAACTTTAACGCATTTCAATACGCATCCCCTTTTCAGAAATTATTCAGAAAGTGTAGAAAAAACTTTTGATATGTTTAAATTGAGAAAAGCAAGATCCTCTTTTTAGAAAATAAGCCTAACATTTTCAAAAAAGTGCCAGGGTGGGGCCCTAATCCATAATTTTTCAGAGAGTTGGATTGATATTTTTATCATCATGGGTACTTCATTTGAAAGAAAACATATTATTTTAATAAAAACCACTGTATTTATGCCCAGAAAGTACACATGGTGAAAGATATGACCGTCTAAAATCACTTGCCATACTGCACGTGGTCTTTTAGAATATTGATTAGAAGACAGAAAGTCATATGCATTAAATCACTTCCATTGAATAACAATTACCCTGGTTGTCTTGCGTCAGAATTGACGCCTGTCACGCGATAGGTCGAAGTTCGAATCCGGCTCTACCTATTTTGTTTTTTAGCTAAATTGTTTTTTATTGATATTACGCAGAAAAAAACTTAATATTGAACCAATAATCATGTTGTCAGTTGTATAAAAATATAAGAGTAATATACACAAATGTACGTCCAAATATTGTGTTTTAGAGCAATGTCAGCCTTAGACAAACAGCTTCTCATAAATATATTTGACTCTCATCTCTGTGTCTTTTTTTCTTTGTATCTTTTTAGCAATGATTCATTACATGGAAGCATTCATATAAATCATGGTTTAGTATAATAGTAATACAGTAAAACCTGTGTTAGTGAACACATCTCTCTAGTGAACAGCTTTCAACAGTGAACATTTTTTTTCGGCAAAACCTTTTTCCCCCATTGACTCCCATGTTAAAGTACAATCCTATAGTGAACACCTACCTACTGTGAAGAGTGAACATTAAATCTTGGCAAATTTAATTTAATTATCCTGTCTCTAGTGAACATTGAATCTGATACATAAGATTTTTTGTGGATTTTCTGCAACTGCCTTATCAGAGTTAAGCAGTTAATGTTTATATTACCTGTCAAAAATAATTATTAAAAGATCAATTTGAGATTTTGATCTCTTGTATTGAAACAGGTGTGACTAATTATAATTCTTAGTAAGCTTTGTTTTTGTAAGGCAGGATATGTGTTTAGCAGTGTCTAGAAGCATTGATTGCTTTAATTGGAGATAATCTGGTTAACTATTATTACCTCTATCTCTATCTGCTAAGTCCCAACTAAATCTTTTTCTCATCTCCATCATTTTAAAAACCAGATAAGGTTAAAATTATAAGATCATTCTTAATGTCATGGGTTATCATAGGTATAAAGTACAAATTAAATCAGTTATTCCCTCCTCTATTATTTAGGCTCGTTTAATAACTGGTCTCTGGCAAAATGTCGCGAAATCAAATCCTTGCTGTAGTGAACACCTACTAATAGTGAACATTTTTCTTTGGCAAAAAAATGTTCACTATACACAGGTTTTACTGTACATTTATTTTATCTAGACACATGAAAAATATGTATTTTTCAAAATACCTGAATTAGGCCCATTGAATATACCATCGAAATGATTATCTTGACCTCGATTCTGAGTCATTGACATACATGTACCACCTCTCGCAGATATTAAATCATGAATTCAAGTTATTTCTTTTGTTTTTCAGGATGCCCTGTCATTAACCAATCGTCCAGTCTTCCATGACACAACAATCATTCCAGCCATTGCGCTTCTCTTATATTTCGTGTGCTACAATCTCAACAGATTTTATTCACTACCATTGATATTTACAATTGCCTGGTTGTCGCATCATTTACGTGATGGCACCAGAAGAGGATTGTGGGTAAGGCCATTTGGAAGTACGCCACCTATACCATATGTAGTATATGTGATTCTAGTCATGCTCCTTCCTGTGACCTGTAGGATATTTATGACCATATATGGAATGCGAATGGACCGTTACTTAACTAAAGAGAGAGATATTGAGATGAATATAATTTAAAGTTGGATTGATAAGATTTTGCAAATAAATGAAGACATCTTTGATGAACCTCATGTGATTGTACAACATTGAGAGATCAACACTGACCACATGGACACTCTGCGGGGTAATGAAAAACAATTATTCATAAGCGGTCAAAACCATTTTCTGCAATATCTCTTTAGATACCATCAGTTGTTGGATTAAATATGAAATAGAAAAATCAGGTGTCAATGTACAATTATTAAAACCACATTAGTTTCTAAGTTCTATTGTAAAAATGGAGAAAAAAATTCAATTTGGTTTAGCTGTTTTAAACTCGACTATTAAGTGATTATTATACATATATTGTATATCACAAAACTATTTTCTTTTTTTCACAACCTTTATTTTAACTTCACATGACGTTTTGGATCACATCTAGATCCTTTCTTAACTGTAATAAAAAGTGAACAAAAACAATTCAATTAATTGTTTTTGTGGCGCTTCATTTCAGTTTTTATTACTGTGATCCGAAACGTCCTGTGAAGTTAAAATAAAGATTGTGAAAAGAATAGTTTTGTGATTTAATAATCCAACCTAAAGAAAATGTTTAAGATTATTATGTTAGGCTGTGTGTCAATATTGGCATCGTCATACTTATGACGTGTTTGTATTATTCATACTTGATTGTTTAATAAATAATGAATACTTCAGTATATTATGCCTTTTTTTCTATGAGAAAGTGATTGATTTACATTTTAAAAATGTCTTGTCACATAGTTTTCGATGAATGTGTCCATCTGGGCTTTAAACATCTCATGTGATATCCTTGAATATAACATGGTAGAATTGGAAGTTAAACAAGTCTTTGGAAAAGGTGAAGTTTGATTGGAATTCTGCCTGTTACATTGATTAAACGAGATGATGTGTCCACTACTCTCCCTTATTTATACTCAGGATACCGGATTCACCTACTTTTTTATGACCAACTCATTTAAATATGAATGGAATAGTGGCAGGTGCTATTCACATTTAAACAAGTTGCCCATAAAATAGCAGGTCAATCTGGTAGACGACAGGCGTTAGTTACAATTGCGAATTAAATCTTAGTCTTGTGACCAGAATTTAACTGTTTAATCCCCAGCCCCAATTACATAATAATCTACCTGATTGCACAGTAAGATCAGTGATTGAGGATATTTCATATCTACTTCGCACAAAGCCTCTTCATCCATGTACAAAAACAATGGCTATTCAGTGGTCCATGATCACATATGGACAAATGATATATCATTGGAAAGAAGAGACATGTGGCTTAATGGTAAACTAAATGAAATTGATGTAATCACTGGTTTTGTGGTTTCAAAATGTGCTTGTTGGTCTTTTTTTGAACACACTGTATATCATTTCTGTTCCTTATGAATCGAGGAAAAAAGATACAATTAATCAAAGTATGAATGTATGAGGTCATTTATAATCATTTTGGACCCAGTTCCGTGATCTGTTCACTTTGTCTTTGTGGAACACAACACTGTGTCACAAACATATGGACTCTACCATTATAACTGCTAGAAATGTGCAACATGGAAACTAAAGTCCTTTTTACCAAGTGTCTCCTCTTTCCAATGATATGTCATTTGTTCATATGTGATCATAGACCACTCAATTATCATTGTTTTTTGTGCATGGGTGAAGAGGCATTGAAGTTTGGTAGGGATATAGTGAAGCCCTTCATCTGTCTGTCCAGAAGATAACTTGTATACAAGTGGATTGTTTTTTCATATTTGGTGGAGAAGATATTGCCATATTCACAGAACTTGTCAATTTTCTCCCATTTTATATTGAGTGGTATTGCTTACAATTTTGCTATGTACATCTTGCAATGTTTTTCATCATTTTGTTGGGTTGTGATGGACATAGCCTAGCCGATCAAAATCAAGTATTAAAGATACATTATACCATAGGTTTCTCCCATAGACACAATCAATGATGTCCCATTGTTATTGCTCATATAATATCTCACATACCATGGATATATCTTTAAAATAACTTTTGGGTATATTATTGCCGAAATATTGAAATAATCAACAGAACAACCAAACTCCAGAATTAAACACAACCTATTCCTCAGCTAGCGAGGGGAATCCCCATTGAATCACACAAGCGCTTTGAACCAGGCAGCCGATCAGGTTCATGATAAACAAATTCAACGACCAATCAGATAACAGGAGGACTTTCCCGGTATATTCAAACTTCAGATTCATTGAATTAATTTCTTCGAAAATAATTAGATCGGCCAGCACAATCGCAAAATAAACACTGAAAGAGGGGGATTTGGGACTTCTTCTTTGGTAAGTAGATGGGTGGATATGTGGTGAAACTCCATATGCAAAAAAGTCCAGAGGGGTCTTGGTTGTGCTATCCTATGGCATAGAGCCTCTTTAAGCAATGCTGTTAATTAAACTTGCTAATCCTTAGTTTCTGCACCATGTTAAGGTGTGGATTTATCCTGATATTTTCATAGGAGTTGCTAGCAGGTTAAAACCAGCTTTTAAGGAAACGTGGAAAGGTGGCGTTCATAGAATAAAAGTAAAGAGGATACTTCAACATTTTAAGCAGATATAGGGCACGTCCTGATATAAAGATATGTTCAGATATTTATAGGATATCCTATGATTTTGAGGAATATCATTTTTATCTACGAGGTGATATTGATATCTGCACGAGAGAGCAAAGCGAACGAGTGCATATATCAATATCACCGAGTAGATTAAAATGATATTCTGAAAAAATCATAGGATGTTCTTATTATCCTACACTTACAAGGAGTGTACTGAATGTATAATATCATTGTAAAATTAATTCCATTCCAAATAGAGTCAATTTGGCGGGAAATCAACAAGCGAATTATATCGTCACAATATCCTCCGCATATTGGGTTTTCCGGAGTATATCGTCACGATATCCTCCGCCCGGAGTATATCGTTACGATATCCTCCGGATATTCATTTTGCCAATAAATATCAAATTTATTTTTTCATGTTATTATACATTTAGTACACTAAGTGTAGGATAATATAGAAATATCCTATGGTTTTGAATGCATTGGTTTGAAAGTTTTCATTCATCGTTTGTTGAGATAAAAAACCTCCCTCTTCAGTAATCTCACCAGGATTTTATCTCAAGTGGGTGCAAAATTCTGAATCTTCTAAACCAAAGGACGAGTGGCTTTAAGACCCTATATTAGCCCCCAAGATATTTAGAAAAAATTGTACAGGATATCAAAGAAGAGACTTTGTTTGATAACCAGATCCAAAAATTAGGTCATTCTGACATTTATATTTCAAAATATAGGTCATTCTATTAACGTGTACAAAATGACCTTTTCCAGGAAAAATCAACAAGTCAAAAATACAAACAAAATATTGAATAGTGATCTTCTTTATACTTCATTTAGAACAATTGTCTACAAAAGTTTGCGAAACTATGTCAGAAAAGAATATTGAGTTTTTTTTAATTTACATCACAATGAGAAAGAACAAGGGGCAACATTTAAAAACACATGATGTAATTAATAAGTCAAAAATGCATATCAATCAATTATATATTGATCTGCTTCCTTGAGATCATTTGCACATATGCAGTTTCTGGCAGTAAAACACTGAATTTATTATTTCACATCACAGTGAGGAAGCACAAAGAGCAACATTTAAAAACACATGGACTTTACATAACTGTTGATAAGCACATTCATGTGCTTGTTCATTATAATAAGAGATTCTCTGAGCTATCATCATCTTCTTCAGATGACAACATTTCATACATATCTTTTGATTTTAAAATGTCAAACTTCGTGCATTTCTTTTTGCTTTTATACCCCTTGTGCCTACAACCCTACTCCCAACAAGGCATGAACAACACCATCCAGTGATTGCATCAATACTATTACATACATCTGGAACTGGGTTATACTCCACCCATGTATAATGAGATTTAGAGGACACAAACCGTTTACTGGACTTTTACACAAATTAGGTCATATGTATCTTTTTTAAGAATGATGGTATATTTCCCATCTACTTGAAGATGGTCATCTGTGCATCGTTTAAATTGGTTGGCTTGATCTCAAGAGAGTCTACTATGATTTTGTCTCCATACAGGGGGTACTGGGAGATTGCAGTTCACTCATGCATTTCCCTTTGCTTTGGGCATTTTATTAGCAAATGTCGTTTTTCTGCCTACTGATTGTGACTTACAGTATATTTCTTCTGTACAATAAAGTTGAACTGGATTTCTAAATATGGACATTGGTATGATCAGCCAGTGAACTGTGATAATATAAAAAAATTATTCATACATAAAACATCAAGATAAAATGATTGTACAACAATCATCTCATATGAATGTATTGAAAGGAATTGCATGTTATTATGTTGCTTAGAGCCATGGTAAAGATATATGCTTCTCAAGAGGTCATGCTCCAGTGCAAGCATACATATTAGTTGATGAAAAGATCATATGAATAAAGAAAATATACTCAAATATATAAAACACAACTGGCACAATCATTCTAAGGATTTTCAAAATGGCTGACATGATTTTATTTCATGCTGAAAATTGCAGAAAAGTTCCATTTTTGCACAACGCTTGGTCCTTACCTAGATTTTTACATATCTCAAGAAGTACCTTAGAAGTACACTATTCCCTCAATACATATAACTTTCTAGGTAAGAACCAAGCGTTATATGAACAAAGCAAGCGTTTATCATGACCTTCCTCTATCTAAAAAGAAGTAGGTCAACACAATTGCAAACATAACTAATCCCTTCTCAATGACTATTGAAATATGACTATTTATATGTACAAAATATTAATCCAATGAGTGTATAGAGTGACACAATCAAACAATGGGACATCTGCCAAGTTGGGTTTATATATTCTGGAGACATTTTCTGAGACTGATAAAAAATTCACATTTTCAAAGGAAGTGATACATACCTCCCGAATCAACCCAAAATATACTTATATCAGGAATCTTGAATGCTTTTTTATTGCTATTTCTTGAAAATATACATATTTATCTACAATTTGATCCTACATATCAAGGTTATTAACGACATCGCATTTTTCAAAAAATGTTAAGTGACCCCAGGGGTGTCTATAGCCATTCGTTCTTTGTCAAAATATGGCTAATTTTCATGAATTTTGTCATTTTCAAGTGGGTGCAAATGGATTTTCAGGTGGGTGCAAGCCTGTTTTTAAAATCCCAGGTGGGTGCTGCGCCCACTTACTTTAATGTTGGGAGATCACTGCTCTTCATAATAAACCAAGACATACTTTGATTGTGTGTAATATTTTCATTGTTTTGTATTGTAGTATTGATATTTTCTATGATACATGCAATTTCTGTTTTGCAATGATAAGTCAATAAGTGTAAGAGTCCTATATATAGAAAGGTCCATTCTAATTGTCATTGTACCATAATGATAAGTATCACACACTATGTAGAAATCTAGTGATTTGATTGGTTGCTTTAATAACTGATAGTATCTCCAATATCAGTGGTAATAAAGTGTCTTTTGCAGTAAAGTGTATTTCTATCTTAATGAAGTGTCTCTCAATTACCACAATTTAAGTGTCTCTCTATTGTAATGTGTCTCTCTATTGTGATGAAGTGTCTCTCAATTACCACAATTTAAGTGTCTCTCTATTGTGATGAAGTGTCTCTCCATTATCATCGTTTAAGTGTCAATTGTAAAGTGTCTCTCTATTGTGATGAAGTGTCTTCATTGTCAGTGGTAAAGTGTCTCTATTGTAGTTTAGTGTCCCTAATATTATGAAGTGTCTTTCTATCGAGTCTATTCCAATATTCAATAATCTGAAAATAAAAACACAAAATAACATGATGTTTTAAGTAAAAGTTCATCTAGTACTGAAAAACAGAAACACAAAATTCACAAAATTATTTCACCTGATTATTTCTTAAACTTGAATTGAGAAAAATGAGGCTGTCGGGTTAATGTGCAAGGCTGTGAAATAGCAAAATAAATACTTTATCTCCTGGTCCCATGTAGTGCCTACCAACATAAATCAGTGATCTCCCCAGGATTAAAGCAAGTGGGCGCAGCACCCACCTGAGAATAGGTTTGCACCACTTGAAAATGAGAAAAATCATGAAAAATGGGCATATTTTGACCAATTTTGGTTCGAATTGTGAAGATGAGAATTTTGCACCCACTTTAGAAAAAATCCTGAGGAGATCACTGTAAATCAAAGGAAATATTTAGGAAACAGATAGCACAGTTGAATAACATGATTATTAGGAAGCCCTGAACATTCCCTCAAGTCTTTTTATACTTACTTGCACTTTCCCTCCTTGGTCGTTTCTCACTAACAGCCTCTTTCTGAGCTTGCTTCAATTTAGATAATGTTTCAACTGTTTGTTTTGGTGTACTCAGCCGTTTCCTTGACGATGCTGGCAATTTGAGCTTATCTACCGAGGATGGGGTTTTGAGTTTTGTGGTTTTACTGGCTGAAGTTTTTACGGTTTCAAATTCTAATGGAATTTTAGACTTTGGTGTCCTGATTTTCTTTTTACCTGACTTTGATAAAGATTGGGTTACTTCGGAGATGGGACTTAAAATCTTACGTTTAGGGGGTGTCCCAAAATCGGACAGTTCAGATGCACTTCCATGGAAATCATACACGGTAATACCAGTAGATTTTTTCAGGGATTTAGACTTTTGAGGTGTTCCCTTTGTGGAAGCATTGATACTATCCCCAGATGAATTTCTCGATCTTAGAAGTGGTGGGCTGAATTTGTCATCAAGTTTTACATTTCTTTGTTTTGTGCGTTTTTGTTTCATTGGTGTTGTAGCATCCGAATCTGTCTCTTGAAGGGCAGCAACATTTTTTCTTGTTAAAGTTACATTTGTTATAACTTGATTTTTCTTTTCTTCACAACATGGGCTTGTTTTTACAACTGACTTTCTTGAAGACTTTCTTGGTGTTTTTGTTTTCTTGCTCAATTTAGGCGTTTTATCTACTACTGATTTGGTTGATTCTTCCTCATCAATGGAATTTTCCGCTTGAGTTTCATCTGTCTTAAGGTGTTGGGATATGTTTGGAATGGAGCTGATGTGAGTGTCTTCAGATGTATCACTTGCAACATCTTCCCTCCTCCTTCCAGGTTTCACACCGGAATTTTCCCCTTTCTTTAGTCCCTTGATGGAATTTTCCCCTGGTCCTTTCTTCAAATGTTTACTGATATCTGGAATGGCAAATGTAGTAGCTTCATTTCCTTCATTATCAGAAGTATCACTGACTCTATCTTGTCTGATCTCTAATATCGCAACGTCTGTCACATCATCTCCATTTTCATTCTTTTTCTCTTTACTTTCAGCAACTTTATCTTGGGTGCTGTTATCAACTATTTGAGCATCTTGCGATTCAAACATATCTGGCTGAGTTTCTTCAACAACTGTGATTTCATCAACAGCTTTCTCCATTTGCATTTGGGATGTCCTTCTGGTACGACGAGGTGATACCAAGGTTGTTTTTCCTTTCTTAGATTGTGAAATTGGAGCAATCCCTTTTTCATTGGGTTTAGGTTTTGGGGTCTTGAGTTTTGTATATTTGGCCTTGGTTTCAGTATCACTTGCCACCAGATCAATTTCTTCTACAACTTCAACTGGGTTTGGCAGTGATTTCCTTCGCTCAATTCCTGTCTTAGAAGATTTCATTTCTTGTGTAATGCTTGATTTAGGACTAAGTTCTTCTGAAACTATCTCATCCAGGTTAATTTCTTCAATAGTTTCAACAGGGTTTGGTTTAGATTTCCTGACTGGGGTTCGAGTCTGGTCAGTTGCAGGAGCTCTATCAATAATTGCTTTAGGAGTAGCTTTCATCTCTCTACCAAGGCTTGATTTTGGACTATCCCCAACATTGATTGCCTTTGGCGTAACACCTGCTCTGGCTCTCCTGGATGATCTGGGCGGTGTACATATTGGGGATATAGTATCAGGCAGATTCATCTGAGACACAATACTCTCAGGTTTCTTGCTCCACTTCTCAGTATCAACAACATATATCTCCTCAGTTTTCTCTATGTCTTTTTCAACATCTTCCCCTTCAATCAACTCAACATCTTCATTATCACTGTCTCCATTTTCTGCTTGAGGAGTCATTTCAGCATAAGCTTGACTGAGTGTTATTCTAGTAGGGGCAGTATCAATAACATATAGTTCTTCAATGATATCAGGGTCATCCTTTTCATGAGCTTTTTCCGAGTTGAGGTTTTTATTCAGTTCAAAAAGAGCAGGGGTATCCATATTTTGGTCTTTAAGATCATCTTCATTCGTCACTTCATCATCATCTTCAATTCTGATATCATCATCTTCTTCAACTATGACATCAGCGTCTTCATCAATTATGAGGTCACCATCTCCATTCTCCCCTGCGACATCGTTGACCTCATTCTCCTGGAAGAACAGAATAACAATAAATTACAAAACTCATACAGGATTCTTGTTTAGACTCTGGGAGGAGAAGAACATCCCAAAACACCAAACACTATCTCCTCATCCCAAACCTTCCAACATGAGCATAAGTAAGGGAAAAACTACTTAAGTAATATGTGATCCAATGTAGAACATGATTGAAGATTGTGTAAATTGGTTCAAAAACAACCTTGCCATCCTCTGACATCTATATGCACAACTAATTATAACATTGCTTATATATTGTAAGATATAGTGGATATAATAAAACAGAGAATTGGTCACATTTTCAAAGGTGTTCAAACAACCAAAGAATTCAAGTGCTATACATAATACAGATGTAAATACAAAAATATTTACGGATAAAAATATAGATTGGCTATACATTTACTTAAAGGGGGTGGCTGAGTATTTAAGCTCAGATTCAGTTAGAAATGGAGTCATTAGTAAACCATTAAATTTGAAAATAACTGAAACTGCTTGCTCTGACAATAAAATAGCCTTTTCCTATGGAATTAATGATCAGATTGCTATATAATTTGTCACATTTGTGTATGAATATACTATCTTCAAATAAATGTACTTATTTTAATCAGAGATATCTTGAAAACACATTAAATCTTCATTTTCTAAACTGCTAATGGGAGGAGTTAACAATTCAATGTACAGCCAATCGGCATTGCAAAAATTAGTCACATGATACATATAAACAAAGGGACATGGCTGAATGTAAATAGAGAACAATGTTTTCTACTTACCAAACATGTGTAGTATTCATCAATCCAATAACTTAATCCAACAATGCCAATGAGTATATAATCCTTTGATTTCAATAATATTGTTTTCTTTTTTCTCATTTGCTTGAGTTTATTGATAATCCTTGAATATTTTCCTTGTTTTGTTTTATACAATATGTTGGTGCTTATAATTGACCTTTTCTCAACATTGTGTATCAAATGCATTTGTATAAGTCATTAAACTGATATTGCTTAAAGTTTGCATTTTAATCCCACCAAGCTTGTTATAAAGTCTCTGCTTTATAAATCATCTTCTAAAAGTTCTACTTCGAATAATAATTTTCTGTTTAGTTTTATTTGCTAGTACTTGAGACATGATGTAGTTGATTTGAGAACTGACATATGAAAGTAAAGGGAGAGACATCCCCTTATATAATTGAATTGACCATTTTAACATTTTGAAGATGACTCAAATATTCTCATTGAAAATTAGTTTACAATTTCAAACTGTATGGTTTATGAGTGATATAGGTTAGAGACCAGAACATCCTGGGTTCCGTGTCTCCTAGAAGAGTATCTTTCAACAACCCCATTGTATTACTCAACTTTTCCTGATTTTGAACATTTATCATGATTCTGGTTGTCCTGTGTTTGCTTTCATTTATCTTGATGAAAGGGACATTACATTTCCAGACATTACCCTTGATTTGGGGGGTTGTAGGAAACGTGTCGGTATCTCAGGATAGGTTCATACCATGATCTATAATTTATTTGGCAAATTTTTGAGAAGTTCCCTATCAACTTCTACTGAACTATCCTAAGCCACTTGCTAATGACACTCTTCAAGTAGTTCCTGATTCTTTAGACATTCAAAGGGGTCATTAGTAAAGTTGTGCTCATCATTTATGGTAGAATAAGAAGATAACAAATTATGGACTTCTTGAAATTATTTGGATAATTAAAAGAATAAAGAAAACTATATCTCAGATGGCTATCTGTAAATAATAATAGTGGTTAAACTAACACCCAATTGTCTCTCATAAACAAGCACCCTACAAGATACAAAACCCCGCCAAATATACCATGTGCATAGCTCATTATGTTCAGTAAACACTGCAGTAATCCATATAAGGAAAGTGAGCCCATCTGTGATAGGCTAATCCTTAATGTTTAATTATGTAATTTTTATCAGCTATCTAATTTCATTAATGGGCTGCAGGGGGGTACTCGAGCACGGTCTTTAAGAAGTGTATACATTCCTTTTTAATGAAAGATTTATAGACAGTTGCTTGTACTTAACAATTTGCCACATTATAACAGGATAGGCCCCCAGAGGTTTCACTAGAATTTCTCACAACAGGCTAAATAAATGAAAACAACAGGCAAAATTAATGGAAATCATAGATTTAACATGGACAAGTTGAAAAGTCCCTAAAAACAACAGGCAATTTTGTGAAAACAACCGGTGAAAATCACCTGTTGCCTGCTGCTACTGATGAAACCCCTGGGCCCCTTTGAGAATATATACAGGGTGTCCATAAAGTTTCTACGCTTTACACAGACTTTGTATTGTAATCGTAAAGAGGCTTTATGGACACCCTGTATATGTATATATGAGATAGCTCACCATGAGAACAGCTACAGCTGGATCAGCAGATGTGTCCATGTAAAACAATGGTTTCTCCTCCAGATTATCACCAACAGGTTCACCAACAGTAGGCAATCCTTTATCAGCAACAGCCTTCGTGCTATCATTCTTTGGCATATCAGCTTGTGTGTTTTCACCAATTATCTGAAATATAGTTTGTTGGACCATAAGCTACAATCAAATCTGCAACTTTCTCTATCATTCTAGAGGGGGTATTTTTCCCATCAGAAGATGCGATCAAACCTTTATTCATCCCAAATCAAGTTGTGGATTTCATGAAAGGTAGATGGGATTGTGACATTTTTTGCATGGATTTGTTGGACCATAAGCTACAATCAAATCTACAATTTTTCCTGTCATTCCTGGGGGGGGGGGGGTTCCCATCAGATAAAGGTTGAGATCAAACTATTATCCATCCCCAATCAAGTCATGGATTTCATGAAAATGGGATTGTGACTTTTTTTGCATGGATTTGTGGATTTACAAGCTTTTCCTACTTGAGAAGGCAGAAGTAAGAGAAAGGCTAAAATACTATGACAGGGGCAAAACCCAAAGATGTCTGACTGACAATGGCTCTCTCTCTCTTTCCACTTTTGGCAATGAAAATAAATAATTAATGAAAATAGATAGTTAATGGGCAATGGACTGAATGCAAATAGGGTTATTATGGTAGCTTGTGGCAATCATATTTCCAGTCTTAGTTGTGAGCCCTGAACCTTCCATTATACAGTGTGTCCATAAAGTCTACACTTACTACAGACTTTGTATTGTAATTGTACAGAGACTTTATGGACAACCTGTATTTGACATAATAATAGCTAGATACTTACATCAAGTATGCTTGGCCAAATTTCTTCATTTCCTTCGTCCAAAAGGAACCGAGTGATGGCTGCTCCTTTAAACTTCCTTTCTATGGGCATCATGTCTAGTAGCGACCTCTGGTGTTGCCCAATCCAATCAAGTAAATCTCCTGGAGCTGGAATGGCTAAGGCTTTCTGAAAACACATGAAATCAAAAACACTTGAGGAATAAATGATGATAGGCCATTCAATATGGTGAAATTCAGCACGAGTTGAACAGAATGTCAGTACAAAGCACGAACTGAAGGTTCGATCCGATTCAAACATAAAAAAAGAAAACCTTGTTCAGAGAATTTGGGGATTTAGGTCAATGAAATAACCAAACTTGATGTTATGTTCGCCATTCCCAGGTGTGACGTCATAATACAAGAATTCCTGGAGGCAGATTGAACAGAGCATGGTCGTACCTGAACGTTCATTATTGGCTATGCTGCATTCTGATTGGTTTAGAAATTCAAATAGAGAACGATCATGTTTGAATGTGAAATAAATGTTTGAATGTGTTGAATTCAAAATATGCATATTTTATTATCTGCAATCCTAAAGTAACTTTAAGAAAGATGCATTAATGTTGTTAACGATTGAACATGCAGGCCTCATCAAACCTTGAAAGGGTCTTGGCAAAGCAGCAGGGTGCAACAAAGGGACCATCGTAGGACCTGGAGTCTGGAGCCAGCTGAATGTTTCCAAATGTAAAAGGAAATAACAAATCAACTAGTCCATTATTCAAATAATCAGCTTTTTTGATTAATGAAAACACAGAATGAAATTCTCTGCTTTCATTAATTAGTTTGAAATCTTCATGACATACTAGTATACTAAGTACCCTTCACACCTGGATTGATTGCCTTTTATATCAATCTTTACTCTAACACAAATTTAGCAATGTATCCCAAAGGTACATATCTATTTCATCTCACAATGGGAGGTATAGTTTATTAGGAAGGGAGGGTTCCAATCTTCCCATGCACCCGAAAGATATAAATGTTTAATTGCAATTTTTATAGCACCCGAAATATATGAATGTTTAATTGCAATTTTTATAGCGCCCGAAAGATATAAAAGTTTATTTGCAATTTGTATACTGACAGGATGTCTACTTAAAGAATTTTGATGTTAAAATTGTTATCAGATCTAGGATGCATGGGAACCCTCCCTTCCTACTAAACTAGTACTAGCATTTATGTTTGCCCATCGGGTGCATGGGAACCCTCCCTTGCTACTAAACTAGTTCTAGCATTTATGTTTGCCCATCGGGTCCATGGGAACCCTCCCTTCCTACTAAACTAGTACTAGCATTTATGTTTGCCCATCGGGTGCATGGGAACCCTCCCTTCCTACTTAACTAGTACTAGCATTTATGTTTGCCCATTTTTAATTTTACTAACCAAACATGTTTCAGAATGTGTGGACTTGAGCTCACTCGGGTCAGATGGCTTGTCATAATTCATACTTAGTTTGAGTCAATCCCTCTTTTAATATTCATTTTCAATTCATCAACTTATTATTCCAACAAATGGCAATCATCAATTTGACATTTAACTTTGTTAATACAGTAATATCCTACACAATACAATTGTAAGTTCAAATTATCTACATACAGAGATATTTTGTTCTAAACATACAAGGCATTCAGCTGAACACACAATGATAAAAATGCTAACCATGAAACAAATATTGAATAAAATTTAGCATCCATGATCTGAAACAATGGAATGGTGGATCCATGAAAAATGTGAATGTTAGACTAGAACGTGATTTCAAAGAGGTCACTACTCTATTACAACCCCAAAATGCAATCTGATTTTTGACGCCATTTCGGTGCCAAATTTCGGTGCCGTTTCAGAAATGGACTGACTAGTTCGGTGCCAAATTTTGGTGTCGAAAGGTTTCGGTGCCAGAATGGTGCCGAAAAAGTGCCGGAACAGCGCCAAATTTTTTCGATTCCGAACCAACACCGAATTATATTGGCTGTGTAAACCAGGCAATTTGAGGTTTGTGTTGATTGGTCAATCTTAGATGAGTTGAAATTTCTAACATTGTCTTTATAAACCATAAGGTAGTTTTTATCGCCATCAACTGCAAAGGGGCAACAAGGCATTAACATGCAAAATGTCACCACCTGCCATTTGTCACTGATGCCGAACACCAAACAACAACCCCTGACCACCATCCACGACAAAGTTGGAGACTATAGCAATATGTCATTACTTCTGGTAGTGACACAACAATACAAATGTACTTGGGATGGGTCCCTAAAACACTTTAAATGGAATGACACCATATAGGCCACTGGTCACATACATATTTGGGTTGTGCTGTCAATCTTACATTAAATAAACATATTGAGCATTTCAACAGTTTGCATAGATACTCAAAAGTCTGAGAAATACATTGTATATTGTAAATTACTATATGTTTAACCAATATCAAGGGCTTTCAATTAGAACGCCCATGCCAATATTAAGCAAACTAAAAAGTAAAAACTTTAGAATGGTACTTTCCTTGATCCTTCAATGCAATATATGGAGGTGAAATACACTGTGCCTTCACAAATAGGATCAAGACAGACGTCACGACCCTTACAAATACTCAGAATCCAATTGAAAGAGAAAAGCCAAAAGGAAGAAAAATGAAATTAACCCATACAGCATTGTACATCTCTATAAAACAGCCGGGGACTGTAAAAATGTGAGCGATTTTCCTTTATGAATGCATAAATTATTTAAATCATTTTGAGTTTTCATTGGAGAGTTCTAATATGATACAGAATAAATTAATATAGACACACAGAACCGTCAGAACGTGTTGACGTTCTCTCAAACAGCAGTTCAAATCAAAGACTTGATATTAAATGTCATTTGTATGAGAGAATTTTGACATGATGGCAAGGTGGCAGTTACTATTATTGCTCCTGTGTGTTATACCTGGAGGGGAAAGCATGAGAGCACCATCCAAAATAAAAGAACTTGGCGAAGCAGTTAATGGATTTGCAGTGGATTTATATAAAGAATTAACTGATGAGTTTAATAATTCGGTGAGTGAAAACATGATCTTTAGTCCAATGAGTATTTCCACAGCACTGGCAATGACGTATCTCGGAACAGATGGCGCTACTGCAAAAGAAATGGCAGATGTTTTGAAATTCTCTGACCAAACAGATAGATGGCATTCATTGTTCAAAAACCTTTTGAATAAGTTGAATTCGGCGAGTGATGACTTTGCATTGAAAGCAGCTAATCGAATCTATCCTGATGAGAAGTTTCCCATGCTTCCAAAGTACCTTAACAGAGTGAGGAATTTCTATAAAGCTCGGCCAACGGTACTTCCTTTACAAAATGACCCAACACATTCAGCTGAAAGAATCAACAACTGGGTCTCAAATAAGACTGAGGGGAAAATTCCGCAACTTTTATCACCAGATGATATCACATCCGACACGCTTCTGATTCTCGTTAATGCAATATACTTCAAAGGAGTCTGGTTAAGTCAATTTGACCCAATGGAAACCAAAAATGAAACTTTCAATCTGTGCAATGGAGAAAATATAATTGTAGAAATGATGTATAACAAATCCAACTATCGAACTGCGTTTGACCCGTATCTTCAAGCTGATGTTTTAGAACTTCCATATGTGGGAGAGAAAATTAACATGGTTATTCTGCTACCAAGAAGAAATGTTTGTTTGGCAGATCTTGAGGCAAAACTTACAGCGGAGTCGTTGAAAGCAGCACTAAACAGGTCAATAGTATTTACTATCTAAATTTATATTATTATAGGTATAGAGGTTTGTTTGGTCCCACCTACTCTCAAAAAGAGTCTGAACTCAAGAACTAAAATTTTTGAATTAATTATGGTATAGTCTATTTTTACTGTGTTTTCTTTGTAAGTCTTCTGCAATGCCATTGGTATGACAATAGAAAATGAGCTTAAGTTAACCATTTGATTCACTATAACAAACTGATTATGGAGCACATGCCTACCTGTAGGCGTAATTTTCTCAATAAAACAAGATCACAGATGTTTCTTTTTAAACATAGGCTGGTTGACACATCAGTGGTGAATGTTAAACTCCCAAAGTTTAAAACGAAACTGAATTACAACCTCAAAGAGCACTTGGAGGATATGGGCATGAGATCAGCATTTGGTATGGATGCCAACTTCAGAAACCTGTGTGGCAACACATGTCAAGTGACAATCACTCATGTCATACATGAGGCCTTCATAGAAGTCAATGAGGAAGGTGAGAAACTCTAGCAAAACATGCAAGTGGCAATCCAAATAATTTCATAAAAATATAATGACTTTGTATATTGTAAAATATGAAGTAATGAGAGCATTTTTATCAGAACATCTATATCATCCCTTGTATCCTTAACTAGGAACACTAATATGATACCCAATATGATATTTGTGATCTATGCTGAAACACCTTTGATTTGTAGAGAAGGAATATGAATACATTTTTGGCTGGGTTGCGAGCGAACCCCCTCCCCCTCTGGTCAAAAATTCTTTCAAAAACATACAGTTTTTAACCATTCTGAGCACTTTTCAAGTGATCTTGGGCCAAATTGGTCAAATGTGGCCCCCTGGAATCTTTTTAAAAGTGAACCCCCCTTGGCAAAAGCCTGGGAGAAAAACCTGGCTATGGGCCTGCATTTTGACGAGTATAAACCAGCGCTATAGATAATTTAGCCAGGTTTGTTTTGTGCTTGGTATGCTTTCTTGTTTAACAGGCACTGAAGCAGCTGCAGCCTCAGCTGTTTTTGGTGGGAAGTCTACACCTATTGAAAAACATATCACAATGGACCATCCTTTCATATATCTCATACGGGACATGACTAGTGGAGCAATTCTCTTTATGGGACGTATGGCAAAGCCAAGTAAGTGACAAACTATACAATCCTTTCATATATCTCAGTGACAAACTAAACAATCTTTGCTTGGTTCCATGTTTGCATGGTACGAGTGATATTAAGTAGGACAAGGCAAAAGATTAAACAATATACATACAGTGATCTCCCAAGCACTAAAGCAAGAGGGCGCAGCACCCAACTGAGATTTTATAAACAGGCTTGCACCCACCCGAGATTTCATTTGCATCCACTTGAAAATGAGAAAAATCATGTAAAAATCATGTCATGCATTTTTTGACCAATTTTGGACTGAATTGTGAAAATGAGAATTTTGCACCCACTTGAGAAAAATCCTGGGGATAACACGGATATACTGTGTACTGGTATAGTATCTGACCATGAGTGTATTCAATGTAGCTGAGGACATGTAGAAAAAAAAAGTTTGTTTCTTACAAAATTCATGATATAACGTGTACAAATACAGCTTAGGTGGTAAAGATATCATTGGAACCTATTTGCCTTACATGTACATGTAGGGAATTGTGATAAAAACATGCTTTTGGGATTGCTGATGCAACTTATACAGACTTTTTATATCTGATGTATTTTACATAAAGAAAAACTGTAAACATGTATCTGATACAGTTTTCAAAGTTTGACTGATTCCATGAAAATTAAATGAATTGTTCTAGATGAAATTCTTGTTCCTACAACACCCCCATCAACAACCACTGCAACCCCTACCATAAGTCCAACATCCACACAAAAGTCTGAATGTGAAGGTCAAGAGACAGAGATAGTGGATTGCAGATACATGCACTGTGAAAATGGAAAATTGAGAGTTGGGGAATATGCTCTTACCAAAGAATGTTGTAGTAAAGCGTGGCTGCAAAAATGCTCTTCAATCGTGGACGAACCAACGACACCAACAATCACTGAGCTAACTCAACCATCACCAGGATGTGAGGAGAATCTCATGAAGATAGAGGACTGCCGATATACATACTGCCATAAAGGGGAATGGATACAAGGTGAAACTGCTCTAACAGAAGAATGTTGTATGAAAGCGTGGCTGCCAAAGTGTTCTTCCATCATGAATCAAACTACTTCCTCTGGTTTGCCAACTCCTGAAGCCGATGACCTTTCAACAACAACAACAACAACATTGCCTACTGACGAAACAACAAAGATTCAAGGTTGTTATGTTCTCAGACTCATTAACGGTGTATGGATAACATCTACCACTGAATATGTGATATCTGAGGAATGCTGTCAGAAAAGGTGGATGGAAGCCTGTAATGCAATAATGACCCGACCACTAACCACTGAACAACCCACAACACAACCTATTATCTCAAAAAAGAAATGTGTTTCTAAAGCACGCTGTAAAAATGTAAAGTTGTGTTGCAATTGTGAATATAAGATGGTGCATCCACTGAACAAGGTAAGTTTGTGAATAAAGGAGGGTATGATTTGATGGCATAACATTGTTCTACTAAAGGTAATACACTCTACTATACCTTACCCCTAGAAATGCATAAGGTACTCTGTTTGTCCAATTGTATTGTTTAGTATATTTTCAAAAGTACCTTATTAACATCTAATGTCATCCGATAAACCATTCATAAGGAACAGACACATAAAAACAAATAACATAATCATTACTAAAAAGCCAAAAGGGTTGTTCATGAACACCAAATGCAAGGTATAGTAGAGTGTAATAACATTCACAGAAAAGCATGACAATGAAAACCATAATATTTATGTTACATAAATGATGTACTGATGGTAGAGAGGAGATTAAGAAGTAATATTGAAAATCATTTATATTCACTCAAAAAGATTGGGCTGACTTCCTAGATCGATTTGTATCATAAATTGGCATAGCTGGTTTAGTCTTATGTTGATTTGATTTGAAAACTATATTATTTTATTCTGGGTAGCTCTATCAATACAAAACTGGTCTTCCTAGAGGCCCAGTTCATGGATCCCTCGATTCATAAAATCATGAAAAGAATATTTGGTATCTCAGTTCAATGCCTTGCTTTCTTGTATGCTCACTGCTACCCACCTAATTACACAGACGTATCGTCGGTGTATCATGGCGGAACTTCCTCCGGGACTAGGTTTCGGTAAGATTTTTTTATTTCCCGATTTACACCTACTTATAAGTCACGTTGTGGATAATAATTTGGCTCGAAGTTATGGAAGATAGTCTAGTTTGAGAATGTATCAATGGTTTTAGGTTTTATATGTTAACAAAGACACAATTCACGTATTTAGTCCCTCGCTTTTCTTACACTGACAAACGACCAATATCAGTGTAATATTGGCAATATTAATGCCGATCGTCAGTGTAAGAAAAGCGAGGGACTAAATACGTGAATTGTGTCTTTGTTAACATACAGGGTGACCCAAAAAAAATGCAACCCTCCATTTCTTCAATATTTTTCTTAAGTGGAGGTTAATTGCTCTAGAATTTGGCACACAAGGACTTCATTCAATGTGGGATCCTCTGGCAAAGTTTCAATAATCATAGTCTTATATTGATAGAGTTATGGTCGTTCCAAAATATGCTCCAAATGTCGTCCATTTCCAGTGTTAGGTTTTCGGATGAATCACATTCCCTTCTTTCTGAACATGTAAACTCAAGAAATAATGTGTTCTAGGATCACAAATTCCAGATGAAGTGCTTCAAAGGCCCCTTCATTCTGTTAAATGCACAGCTTGGGCTGCCAATTTCCAAACATGAAATCATTAGCCCCTTTTGGTTTGAGGTTGATAATGGCAACACTGTTACTGTTAACACACAGCGCGATATTGGCGTTCCAAGGAAGTTCTAGGCAGTTCTAGAGTGACATAGAGGCTTCAATAGACAAGAACAGTGGTTCTAGAAGGATGGAGCTACTCCTCACACTTCTAATGATAGCATAGCCTGGCTCACTAGTCATTTCTATGAGAAGATTATCTCTCCTAGGACGGAAAACCCATGGTCATCCCACAGTCTTGATCTCAATGCCCCTGACTTCTATATATGGGGTTATTTAAAGGATAGTGGATGAAAATAACTCTAATGCAATTGCAGGACTCCAATAAGCAATGGCTGCAAAAATTTGAGCCACACCCATGGGGAAGAATGCATCCGTGTTATGAACAGTTTTCCTTGAACATTGCAAGTTTGTTTTCAGCGAAATTGACGACATCTGGAGCATATTTTGAAACAACCATAACTCTATCAATATAAGACTATGATTATTAAAACTTTGCCAGAGGATCCCACATTGAATGATGTCCTTGTGTGCCAAATCTCAGAGCAATTTACCTCCATTTAAGAAAAATATTGAAGAAATGGAGGGTTGCATTTTTTTGGGGTCACCCTGTATAAAACCTAAAACCATCGACACATTCTCAAACTAGACTATCTTCCTTAACTTCGAGCCAAATTATTATCCACAACGTGACTTATAAGTAGGTGTAAATCAGGAAATAAAAAAATCTTACCGAAACCTAGTCCCGGAGGAAGTTCCGCCATGATACACCGACGATACGTCTGTAATTAGGTGGGTAGCAGTGATGCTGCAGTTACATGTATATTAAGCATTCACCTTAAACCGAGGCCATCTAATTGAACTTGAACAATGGCCTGTAGGAAATTATTATGCAATTAAAAGGAAACCAGGTTGGTTAATGAAAAATCAATTTGCTTAATTCTATTTTGAGTGCACATATCTGCTGTTATTCTAAATTATGATCATGCTCCTTTTCCCTTCCAGAAAAAGAAGTTGTTTCCTAAAAAGTTCTTTCAAAAGTACAATACAGCCAAATACACCAAAGAGTGTATAGAGGATCTTTCCTGTCTGGAAACATGCAAGAGAAAAAAACTAGGATGAGGACACCATATTCTATATACATGTAAAATGATTACATTTGAAATAGAAAAAAAATAGACAAATTCGATTTATTTTCGAGTGTTTTTTTCAATTCTGCCATTATTTCATAATACATTCATGTTCAAACGTAAATAGAACAATACATATAATACACATATTTTAGATTTAAACCTTTTTACTCAACACCTCTCATTTCTAAATATTACAGTCTAGTACTTTTAAACATAAATCTAATCATTTTAAAAATATACTTCATGGTATCCATAATGCTTAAAGCAGAGGTTGATAAACAAATACACAAAATTAGAATGAATGATGATAATAGATATGTGATGCCTGTATAAACAGGTTAGAAATTGTAATGAACATGTTTCTATTTGCATTGAAATAGATGCCATTATTATATCACTATCTAGCTAGCGACAGTATGATTGGTCAAAACCGGGTCACATGTCGTGGGATAT
Organism: Owenia fusiformis; assembly: GCA_903813345.2. Lineage (NCBI taxonomy): Eukaryota > Metazoa > Annelida > Polychaeta > Sabellida > Oweniidae > Owenia > Owenia fusiformis. The sequence goes on from CAIIXF020000012.1 coordinate 15,539,658, forward strand.
CTGGCGATATTCAATGGCAATGCTAATCAGATAAGACAACCGTGAGATATCTAGCGATATCCCACGCTCCCGGGAATTTTCAAAGAATTTGTTTTCGTTCAGTGTAAATAATTTAATTCAGTGTAAGTCAAAATGGCAGACGAACTGAGTAGATTCGTAAAAATATCTGAAGACTTAATGACTTAATAATATTAGGGATGTTTAGCTAGACAGATATAATAAAACAAATATTTCACTCTATTTTTGGTGAATACCTGTAGCACTTTCACAAGGTGATATTCCACTTGCCCTTTGGGCTTTGTGGAATATCACTTGTGAAAGATGGACAGGTATTCACCTCAATAGAGTGAAATATTTGTTCAGTATTTGCCTTATTTCAATTCATATATGCTACATAATAAGAGATCATTCCTGGAAAATGTTTTTGTTAATATTCAGAGTAATGTGGCAAATCTGATCAAATGTGAAGAGCAATTCTGATTGCTTGTTCAGTATATTTTCAGCCATCGCCAAACATAGACTCTGAAAAGTTTTATGTTGAGTCTTGCTTCACACTAAAATGATCATGATGATTTCTCAGTTTTTTTTCAAGAAATTAATATACTGTACTCCCACTAATATTTGACGCTATTATATTTCGCGTTTTTGGCATTTTGAAATTTCGCGACTATTATATTTCGCTAATTTTAAGTTTTTTGAAATTTCGCTGCTATTAATTTTCGTGGATTTGTCAGACGAGATCACTCTTTCAACTTCGATATCAGCCATGGTTGTTCCTTCGACAGATGATTTTGGCTTCTTATTAAGCCATTTCATTTTGACTGTTCATTTTGATACAGTAATAAAGATTTTTCTTCTAATTTCTCTTTTCCAAAACTCGAAAGGTCACGTTTTTACCTATTATCGCCCAGCACTGAACGAAAATATTGTCAACATTGAAATCCCCTGAAATTTCCTTGGAATTTCACGACTATAAAATTTTGCGAATTAGAACTGTAGGAATTTTGCGGCTTTTATATTTCGCGAATTTTCCATTATATATAGATATATCCTGTGGATGGAAATATGGATAGACAGACTTGGGAATAATCCAAATGTTCACCAGACTTGAAGTCATGATGGCAATAATGGGGGTGCTACCACAAACAGCATCTAGATAATGAATACTATAATGTTAACATTGTGACAGCAATAATCCAAAATATATGCTTACCAACTTCAGAGCATTTGAAACATCATCAGATTGGAAAGTGTTTAGGTACTGGGCAACTGTTGCCATGTATTTAACATACTGCTCACAAGTAGTGACATCTATTGTTCCTTCTAAACCTTTCCTGAAACAAAAATAATTTGTTTCTTCAAAACATGGGTCAAGTCAAAGCACCTTTGGCATTGGATAATGCACATTGTAATTGCAATAGGTTAGCAATTCCCATTTACATTTTCAAAGGATCATGTTTTAAAATAAAGAGAAAAAAATCAATCCAGTTGTAACATAAATACAACACAATAATTCAAATTCTAAATAGTCAACTTTTACAAAATTACTTTTCAAAGACAAGAATTAAAAATTATCGTTCTAAAAGTGCTTTTGAAGTTATCTCGAAATTTCTTAAAAAGCATAACACAGAAAAATATTTTTTAGGACAAAAATCACAGAAAAAGTGAATAACATCACCTACCTGTAAAGTGGTCCTACTACATTCACATCCAACTCCTCTACCATAGTCAACTGTAGAAGCACTTCTAGTATGTGACTTGGATGTTGATGAAGCAATAACCCAACTCTTGTTGCGAGTTCTTTACCTAACAATTTTCTCACCTTGATATCAAGATTTCTGAAAACAAAAGACACAGTGAATAATTTTGTACCTCAAGATCATAAATTACCCTGTACTGCATGCCCAAGAACTTATTAGTTTTAGCTTATCATGTACCAAGAGACATCCATGGATATTTCAAATCAATTTGTTATGTGGTTTTTCTGGGACTCCACTATCCACTACGCTGATGATATATCTTTTCCAGGAACAACATAGTATGCAAGGTTTTGGTTCTAGTGTTTCTCCCTGACCAATAGCAGTTTAGCCACATTGGGAGGAATATTGAAATTCCATTACTTCCAGATTTTGGCAAGCCTTGACTGTAGAAAGCCTGTTCATTCTAAATGTTGTAATGAGAGAGGCTAAAATACTCCAAATAATTAGTAATTTAAAACCTTCGATAGATAGATATTATACCTTGATGTGTGTAAGACTAAGTCCACATAGAGGGAGAGTATCGATGCCATCAAGTCTTCATACGATGGGTTGGAGAAGGCCTGCAAATTAAGAGATTGATTTAAACACAATTGTAGGCCAAAAAATCTGTAGTTATGAAAAACTGCATTGAATAAACAATTTTTATTACAACTGTTGGTATTTGGATTCAGAACCTCATGATTATAACCTAATAATTACAAATAATGATCAAGGGCCATGCATTTGTACATTCATATAAATTTATCGTACGATAAATGTATCTGGATATTTCAGACTATCTATGGTGAATTTGTACAAATCTAGATTTCGGGGCTAATTTTCAAGATTCATCAGAATTACATTGAAAATCTGGAAAAGTCCTATTTTTGCCTCTGGTTTTGAGGACAATTGCACTTACCTCAACCTCATTGAACTTGAAATGACACCAGACCATGAAGTAAACAAGGCCCTCCTTGATTGCATTTGCACTGTAATAAAGAACATCAATTCAGGTTGATTAAGGCATTAACATGCAAAATGTTACCACTTTGTACGTATTACAGACAATGACCGCCAAACACAGAACACCCACCACTTAGTACTTATTACAGACCCTGACCGCCAAACACAGAACACCGTCCACAAAAAAGTTGGAGTTGATGATGTAATAGCTCATTTAAGGATCCTAAAAATGTTTAGTCATGAAATTCCGCTATCTTCCCTTGGCTGTTCCCTGATGAATGTTCTCATGATGAATGCATTATATTAACAGTGATTTGGGGTAATTGCGATTAAAGGAATATTGTCTATTACCTTTTCAACGATTTCTTCTTGAGACTTTCTTCGACCTTCTCATTTGCAATTCTGAAAAACAGCGAAAAGAATTTGTATGAATAACATTTAAAATTGTTTGAATGGTAAGTATTTTGGAATTGCTAAATAAATATGACCAATAATGATTACTTCTAAACATTTTGTAAAGTTATGGCCTTGCAAATTAATTGATCTTTCTCAGATTTTGGAGAAATCACAAAACAGACAATGGATTTCTAATCAGTAAATCAATAATGTTTGAAGATATTTATTCCGTTATCTACTGCACAATCAGCAAGTATCAACAGAATATAATGATGTCAACTGCCCTTAGTCGTAACAGACATATTCACAAACAGATATAAGACAAAAACTTGATTGAAAGATGAGCCTACAAAAACAATGATTTGAAGAAATTGGCAACTGGTTGTTGGAATCCTCCGATCACAAAATCCAGAATATATTCTTTCTTTTTACCCCCTGCGATAAGCAGTTAGCATTTCCCCGATTAAGAACTCGCAATCTGATTTGCTGTGGCAACACTGCGACAGAAATCATGTATAAGTCATTGCGCATAATTAGATCACATGATTCAGTTTAATCGGGCGCTTCCAAATTGGTTATAGCAGGGGGAAGAAGGAGGTATGGATTCTGGATACTTGCTTAGGAGGATGGTTGTTGGATATATGTACTATTTTAAGGCAACTCACATGTGAAACCTCTCCATGATACACTGAAGGGCTCTCCCAGATTTATTACTTATCGTCATACAACTGATCACATTGAAATCATGCAGCCATTTTGGAACATCAGTTTTAGCCTCCTAAAAAGTATAATACATTGTATATTTAATGAGTTAATGTGGAATCTACAAATCGAGAGAATATGAAAATTATATACCGGTCCATGGTATGTGTTTTTAACATAGGGTACTGCTAATTTTTACAACTCCTGAACAATTATCTAAGCTATGGACTCAGAAATGAAATTATTTTTATGTTACATACAAGGCACTCAAAATGAGGTAGCTAAAATAGTCTCATGTTGTAACACATGTTTCTCAATGTCAACTGACACACAAAAAACACCTAGGAAACAGCAACTGATGCTGACACTGAATACAAGACACGCAAAATGCTGACACTGAATACAAGACACGCAAAATGCTGACACTGAATACAAGACACGCAAAATGCTGACACTGAATACAAGACACACAAAATGCTGACACTGAATACAAGACACGCAAAGTGCTGACACTGAATACAAGACACGCAAAATGCTGACACTGAATACAAGACACGCAAAATGCTGACACTGAATACAAGACACGCAAAATGGTGGCAATGACAATAACTCTTCTGTCTTCAAAAAGACACTTAAAATATTAGGTTTTTGAAGTAAACTGCAAAATCACATACCAGACTCTTGGTACATAACATGTAGAGTTCACTGTCTGAAGACAAGCAATGTGCCTTTCTAGAGATGTAGCTTGCATCTGGAACAAATGATATTCATATTCATGTACGTACTGAATTGTACATATAAACAATGGCTGAAAGGATTCTTTTTCCATTTGAAACTTTCCTTTTAATTAATGATCCTTGTTTTCAGGGCTTTTTTGATTGGATGAAGCATGTGCCTTCCATATGTAAAGAAAATACTAATATCCCACATGACTGCTTCATTAAACTTTTCATTCAATTAACGATTCTTTGAATCCTGTCACTCGGGAATGATTGATCCTGTAAAATTCATTGAAGGGTATCTCTCTTGATAATATACAGAAGCATTTTTGTTTTATAGGATATGAATTACAGATATTACTCTTTTAAAACTTACAAATTTGACGTTGTAAAGATTCTTCCTTTTCACCGATGACATCAGTGTTAATGCTACCCTGTCTGTCAAACAGATTGTAAGGAAATCGTTCAATGGGTCGGCCATTTTGAACTGGCTGCTTTGTGACTTGAGGTCTTGAGATTGCACTGAAATGTAAGAAACAAATGCATTAACCTGCAAAATATCACCACCAGCCATTTGTTACAGGCACTGAATGCTAAATGCTGACAACCAAACACCATCCACAAAAAGTTGGAGACTAATCCAATATATCAATACTTTTGGTGGTGACATAAAAAAGTATTTCTTGGATATATATACTAATCTATTACAGTAAAACCTGTCTTAGTGAATACCTCTCTCAAGTGAACACCTGTCTCTAGTAGACACCCTTCCTTCGCGCATACTCTACTGACTTATAAATGACACTCTCTGTAGTGAACACTTATCAACAATGAATGTTTTTTCTTGGCAAAAGAATTTTCAATATACAAAGGTTTTACTGTATTTCATACCAAAAATTTCAAGACAAAGAGCATTCTGTTGATTATGCTTGGAGTACTTGATATGTACCCAGGCCCGTAGCCAGGATTTGCCAAGGGGGGGTTCAGTTTTAAAAAATTTGCAAGGGGGGGTTCACATTTGACATTTTGGCCCAAATATGGCTAAAATCACTTGAGAAGTGCTCAATTGGTGAAAAACTGCACGATTTTGAAAGAATTTTTGGCCAGGGGGGGGTTCACCCGAACCCTGCAAACCCCCCCCCCCCCTGGCTACGGGCCTGGTACCTAATAGATTTTCCCTGTCTAACTCCTGCATCCTAATTTCAAAATCACATTTACTATCTTGAAGATAATTTATTTACTTCTTTGAAAGATAATGTATGTCTTTAATTGACTTCCTCCAAGAAAAACAGGAAGCATTTACCTGGACTACAAAATAATTTCCCTGAAAATAGATTTTTCGATCGCTTGGTCTTTACTTAGAAAGCAACAGTTGACACATGCTTACCATTTCAGCTTTTTAAAATATGTGTCAGAATTCTTCTGTAGTTCAGCCTTGAGCTTGCCATTAGGTAGGTTGTCTATTGCACCATAGAATGCACGGTTCAGCTTCTTCCTCTTTACAGTCTGACCTGCAACCAAACATTAAATCAGAGAAATAATCAAAAACTAGTGGTATAGAGATGGGGGATAATCTCATTAGAACAAAAGGTATTGTACCAAAAGGATTTATACCAAAAAGTGTTACACTGAAATGGCATATAATCAGAATAATATTGTACTGTTACACATTGTACTAGGCCGTCCAACTGTCCAGCAATTTGCAAATTCACTTCAATAAAGTGATAGCCGATATAGCAAAAAACGAACGCAAAAAAAAACGAACACATTTCATTCAGACTTTTCACGCGGATAAAGAATAAGTCACGCATTTTCCTTGAAACATTTGCACTATACCTGTATAGTCCCTTGATTGGGTATTTTTGGTTTGATGGATGCACAGAAAAAGTGATTTAGGCTATGTATCTTGAGAAAATATCACGCACAAATCGTAGCATAGGCTGGGGAACATGTTTAAAAAAATCAAGTAGAATGTACCAAATAAACTGGGTGCATTTGACTTGATTTTTTATGTTCCCAGGCCTACATCCTCCCAAGCAGGCATCCAGAATCCGTACCTCCTTCTTCCCCCCTGCTACAGGCCTGTCAACTTGGGAACACCTAACATGAGTGACTTGGAAATGTTGAACACCTCCCCTACAAATGTGGACACCTTTGTCCAAATCTGAACACCTTGATCCAAATTTTGAACACTTTGGTTTAAATTTTATTACATCTTGCCAAATTTTGAACACCTCAAATTTTTCGCGCTCGCTACCCTCGCGTTTCAAACATCCATCAACGGGGGGGGAGGTACGAAAAATTTCGAACGGAATGCGTGACATATCCGTAATTCGCGTGAAAAGTCCGAACGAAATGCTTATGTTTTTTGCCCGTCGTTCGTATTTTTGCTGTGTAGACGATCTTTTTTAGAAAATTTTCTCAAGAAATATTTTTGCTTGACAATTACCAGGTAAAATGCGTATTTGAGTGACATTTTCTGTCAAGCAAAAATAACTGGCGTGACTTCAAATTCTTCAGCAAATGCGTGACAAATACGCAAATTCCCACACAAAAATCATTTCATAATCATTAGCTAATGATTATTAAATCCTTCATGGATTAATCAGAAAACCTGAAGAATTTAAAAGCAATGTCTGATTAGTTTCTGAATAATTAACTGAATTGTTTCTGAATGGTTAATAATCTGAATAGTTACTGAATAATTAAAGATTTGTTTCTGAATGATTAACTTGGAACTTTTTATTCCGAATTGTTACTGAGTGATTAACGATTTGTTTCTGAATGATTACCTAAAAGTCCATGATTTAGAATGAGAAACCCCACATTGGCAGACGTTAAAATTTAGTTAAGATGTGAGAGAATTATTTGTCTAATAAAAGTGAGCATAAACAACCTGAAGGGTGGCTAGACTATCTTGAAACTTGATCAACATAATCATAAAGGTATGTAGAACATGTTTAGGTTGAAACTTATTCATATTTATCTCTACTATTCTAATGAATTTGAATTCAAGATATTTTTTTTGAATTTGATCAATTTTGGGTTGTTCCCCATACATGATTAGGCACAAACACTCATTTTAGCCCTAGGTTTCTGAGCAGATAAATATAAATTAATTTGGAGTTCATGTCTATGTCACCTCTATATGAGCATGTTTTAGTCAGAATAATACAAGACAGCTCCAGGAGAGGCAACAGGGTCTTGATAAAGAAGAAAATGAGTCAGATAACCTGTATAATTAACGATTTGTTTCTGAATAATTAACGGTTTCTTTCTGAATAATTACCGATTTGTTTCTGAATAATTATTGATTTGTTTCTGAATAATTAACTATTTGTTTCTGAATAATTACTGAATGATTACTGAATGATTAACGAAGAAAGAAATCAGTGTTTCATTAAATTCACAATCATTAGCTAATGATTACCCTGAATGATTATCTCATTTGCATGTCAAATTGCTATACTATTTGTTACCTATTTGTTTCATAATCATTAGCTAATGATTACCCTGAATATGTATGCTATCATTTTGACCTGGGTTGCGGGACAGTTGACAGGCCTGCTGCTATAACCAATTTGGAAGCGACCGATTAAACTGAATCACGTGATCTAATTAAGCGCAATCGACTTATACATGATTTCTGTTGCAGTGTTGCGACAGCCAATCAGATTTAGAGTTCTTAATCGGGGAATGCTAACTGCTTATTAGCAGGGAGTAAAAAGAGAGAATATATTCGGGATTTTGAAGCCCTGTGATCGGAAGATGCAGGCCTATGAATCGTAGAATTGACTGGAATTAAAATCCCCCTAATCCCCCACCCCCTGTTCCGGCGCTTGTGATATCACCTCATCCTTGATGACAATACGTCTTAGTTCCATGCTAACACTATAAATTATGAAATTATCACTAATTCTACATATAAATGTATATCATACACCAAGGGCCTTTTTTTCACTACATACATCAGGACAGGAGCTGCAGCAATTTTAAATTTATCTAAATTTCACAAAATAAACACTACCTTTTTCTATATTTTCAGCTATAATCCCTATGAATCTATTTGCTTTCTCTTTGGTTTTCATAATGGAATAAGAAATGGGTTCTACACTTAGTTATTGAGGGAAATATGAAAAGTTTTGATTATTTTTCACATGGGCATATTATTCCAAAGACTGCATAGTACGCTTAATTTGATTGGTCCGATAGTTGCATTGAAACCGTGCTATAGAAATAATATTGGCCAATCAACAAAGAGGTATTAAACGGGGTTTGAAGTGTTTTTCTCCTAGTTCTGGATGATGAGTGAAACGCAATATCGTATTTTGAATATCATAATAAAATCAATAATTTAATACTTTCATGCAATAAGATATTCAGTCTTTTGCTTCAGTTATAGTGACCTGATATATGCTGTCCATATTTGCCTTAAATTTGTTTGTATAGAGATCAAAATTTCATTCGAAAATATTTCCTATCTTTTTCTGATGCATTGTGGGTAATTTGTTTAGATTTGGAAAAATGAACAAGAAAGAATAAAACTTCTCAGATTTGTGATGTTTAATCGCAAAAATATCACAAAACCGCGACTAGATCTCTGTCTGTGATGACCTATGTGCACTAAGGTGTCAAGCTGAATCTTCAACATGGCACACTGGCCTCCCAGTCAGTTTGAAACACATAGAAAAACTCAACATGAAAGTGAGGGGAATTTCATTTCATTTTTTCAGTTTTTATGGTGACTATCAATGAGTAAAACAGATTTCCAACTTTTCTGAACAAAATATTAGTTTCATAAAGTCGAGCAAAAAACTTCAAACTATGAAACTTCCAAACGATTGCTTCTTGACTTTTTCAGCTGCGAACGGTATGCATCGCCCGCCACCAGGGCATCATCCAGGTCACCACCCTCACCCACCTGTGAAGCGGAGAAACTACAAATTGCTCAGTGATCCAGAAATCAAGGGAAAAGCTGCTGAAAAAATATACAGATTTGAAGGAGTGGTTCCTGGGGTGAGTCACTCAACGAAATTTCGTCTAGTCGAATTGACAAAAAACAATGAAAAAAATAAGTCATATTAAATTGAATTTACATAACGTTGCTGGTTATTCTTTCTGTTGTAGGAAACAAATTCTGTGATAGTTACTGATCCCCGGCCGAGGTTAAACAGATTTTTCAATAAACGACAAACCATTGATCTTCCTGTACCAAAGTTTGTGGTGAGTATCATGTATTTACAATGTAAATCATTCTTTTGATCATTATTAGGGCCGTTGACATGTGGGGTAATGTTGACAAATTTGGGAAATTATTTTTAGGAAATCTCAAGTTTTCTCAAAATCTTTATATTTTTAATAATTTTAGCTTGAGATATAATTTCTTTCAACTATTAGACTGAAACAAAAGAGATAAATAAAAAAATTGGCGAAATTGAACATAGATCAATCCAAGACTCCAGATTGTAGACTTTTTAGAATGGACAAAATCTAAGACTTCTTATGATAGACAAAATGAAAAAGGAAAAAATATATTCTTAAACAATTAACAAAAATTATTTCTTCACTTGACTAAAAATTGTGATACCATCATCTTCTTTCATAGAAGTAAAGTCCAAGACTTCGAACTACATGTACTATCTATAAGCTATATAAAAACTTGATATAATTTCCTGTTACATACCCTTAATAGATTTATTCATAGACATCTTGTTGCTGAGATTATTCTAAAATTATCAATAATTTTTTCTTTTGACTTGAAATCTGGATATCATCATATTGATTTTTTAATTTCAAAAGGTCAATTGGTCGTCTGATATTAATTCTGATTTCAGATTTGGAATCCTCCTTAATTTGATGTTTCTATTGTTGAATTTGGAGAACTTTTTCTTGACCTAATTTTGGAACACAATTTCTCAGAATTGGTAAAAGTAATCAAAAAATGGATGACATATTCACAAATGCTCTGTTTCTCAATTACACAATGAAACAAATCTTGAAAAAAAATTGACATAGATAATGGACAATATCTTAATTTTACTTTTGACCTAGATATAAATTTGACTTAATTTTCAAGCAACCCAGTTGCATACCTTAACTGACCATACAGATAGATTTACTTAAAGACTTAATTACTTAATTTTGTAAGTGTACAGGAAAAAGCATTAGACTGCAGATTTTCAATATGGGGCTAATAAAGGAGATGAATAAATAATATAAATAATATATATACAGATCACAACTTGTAAAATGAAAGAAAATGAATGATGATCATTACATTCCAGTATGATGAGAACTACGTTGGAGTCATACCTCCTAAAGAAGTAACATTTACTAATCTTAACGATAACATCAAGAAATCGTTCCTGGAAGATATGGTGCAAGGACTTGGAAAAATTGAGGAAGTTAAAATATATTTTCATCCGAAAAAAGTCACAAAACACTTAGGTGTTGGAAAGGTAATTGTACATTTTGTATTTCATTATTTTTTTTATTTGGGTACCTTAATAACTGTGGAAGCCTCTCTTTCAAATGCTCTTAAAGTACTATCATACATGTAGTTAGATTCTTCGTATATCTCTTACAATTACATATGAACGTGAAATCCATAATCCATACTTACAATTTTTTATTTAATTTATTTTACTAGGTGATGTTTGAATCAACTAAATCTGCCAGGATGTGTGTGGAGAAGTTTGACCAAACATCTAAGATGGGTAACATAATGACAGTCTTCCTTGATACAATGGGTATGTGTGATTTGTTTTCTTTATTATAATCTAGGTATTCACATTTTTGCCTCGGATACTTTTACTGAAGTGGGTTCCTTATTTTACTCATTCTGAATTCTTGCTCAAACAAATATTTTCAAAATAAAGCAATATTGATGGCCTGTCTAGGTTGAAAATAAATTTTTATCGTGTTTTAAATATTTATATGTACCATTGGATTTAATGTATTTTTTCAAAATACTTTTTGCTCTGAGCTGAACCACTTTTTGATGCTTTTGAAAATAGGCTAACAATGTATGTATGTGGCTTCACTTTTATCTCACTATGTTTTTATTCCAGGCAAAGAGAGGCAAAAAATTATTCAGTCTTTGATAGCCGATAAACCACAAGTTGAACCGCCCATGCCCAAAAAATCTAAGGACAAATCAGACCCATGGGGTTCCAGTTTTACAATACCGAAACGCAATGATTTTAATCGGCCAAGTAGCATGGACCCTCAGGGAAGGATTGACTCGAAAGTGCCATCATTGCTGGATGCTAGATATGGCGGTAGCCAATCAGAATTAAACATTACTTCGAATCAAGACAGTTACTCAAATCAAAGCTTTCCAGATAATTACAGCCAGAATTCGGGAAGTTTCAACTATAGTAGTTCAGAGTCAAGTCAAAGAGAGCACCCCAGAGACTACCGTGGAGATTCAGCATTTGAGAAAAGTTCACATAGAGATCGTCATCGTCACCGTGGTGATGATGACCGTCGTAGAGGGTCACGTGATTCACGTGACTCTCGAGATGCACGTCATCATCGCAAGGATTCACATAGGCATAAACGAGATCGGGAATATGAGCGAGATTCCCGTAAACGTCGTGACTCACGTGGAGAATCAGATCGTGATAGTGATAAACACCGTCATCGTGATAGGGATAAGCCCCGCGAGAAGCCTGAAGAAAAACCTCCAGAGCCTGAACCTGAGACTGATAACAGTAGGACCCTTAGTCTGGAGTCCAGGATAGAGCAACTGCTACGTCAGTCTAAAGAATACACAGCAATGCGGAGACAAAGCTCAGAATCAACATCTCAGGAATCCAATCCCCCCATCCCGACTGAAGAACCTCCCAACCCATTTTATGAAGATGCTGCTCCACCTTTGCCATCCCAGGATCCCCATGATGCCTCGGGGGCACCCCCTTTACCACCCCTTCCTCCTGAGGCTGAAGAATTTATGCCTCCACCCCCAGGGGAGGAATTGAATTACTCCGACCAGACAGGTACTCCATCTATAGACACTTATGCAAACTATTCTAATATTGTACGATTAAAAAATGGAATTCATGATGAATTAGAAATGAATTATCCAATGGGGGAGCCCCCTCCACCTGGGATTGAACCCATGCCACCAGGTATGAGACGGGAATTTCCACGGCAATTTTCAAATAGGGACGAAGATGGAATGAGCCTATGTTCCAGTAGTGGAGATGAAGGGGGAGAAAAAAGGGTGCGACATAAACCTAAAGAGCAGTCTATGGCATCAGTTGTTGGAGACTTTATGAAATCACAGGGATATAATGAGCAATACATGCAAAACATGTACAATAATTTTAACCATACTGAACAAAATAATTATGACTCTGAGGAACTGGAAAACGTAAAAGCTGATGATTCAGCATTCCTTACAGTCTTGGATCAGATCACGTCTGAACTGAAAAGTGTCGTCATGAAGGATTTGACGAAGAAAATGGTGCAGTCTTCCGCTTTTAAATCCTTCGAGTCATGGTGGGATGTGGAAGATAATAAGAATAAGGTGAGACATTCTAATTTGAAAATACCTAGTAATAAGGGAGTTGCTATTTAGCTGAATAAATAGATGTCAGCACTTGTTTTATTTATTTTGGTTGGCCCAGACTACCATAGGCTTTACCCCTTCCTAACTATCTGGGTCAGACAAAAGTCAATATAAGAGAAGTCCCTGATCTCATACTCCTAAATTATAGAAGAAAGACTAGATGAGGCCATATCAAATTAGTTTTTCAAAAGAATAATTTAAATGGGTTTTGACAAATTTTTCGTTTATTTTTTTGTTTAATCAGTTATAAAAATATTTATTCTTGCAGCCTCAGAAACTTATGGGACCACCTGTGTCATCCTCAGACAAGCCTGCCACAACTAAACCAACCATAGCAGATCCCCTCAGTTCATCGATCGCCTCACTGTTTGAAACAAGAAGCCCTTGGAGTCAAGAAGGAGGTCCCTTAGGACCAGGTGGATTTGGACCCCAAGCTGGTGGATTCCTGGGTATTAGAGGGGGTATGGGTATGCCAAAGCTGCCTTCTTTTAGGGTGAGTTTTTTTCCATTTTCATAACTTTAAAAATTTTATTCAAATACCAAAGATATTATCAAATGTTTGTAGTAACTCCAGTGTATTTAGAATTCAGTTACATGTAGCAAATGTGCATTTTTGGAGATTCTAAATGTTGAATATTGCACTGTAATTTTATGTTTGAATAAATGATAATGTTTTGTATTATCTTATTTTTCAGAAAAAGTTCATTGCTCCATCACCAAGCAAAGAATTAGAAGAAGAATCAGGTACAAGTTCTTGAACAGTCCTCAGCTTTAGTCTCAATATAATAGTAAATACAGTATTAAAGTTTTTGATCAGTGATTCTTTTAAAAATAAAACAAATATAACAACTGGTTTCATTTCAGATGAAGATTCAGATAAGTCTGAATCTGAGAGTGACCTTGACATTGATGAGAAAGATGTCGCTAAACGTAAGAAGGCCATCTATACCAGTAGTGAAGATGATGATGATAGCGATAAATCAGAAAGTGATGCTGAAGGTATGATACAGTCCATAAAATATGTTATTCCTATGAGAAAAGAAAGTGAACATTTCGAAAAAAAATCATTCCTTTTTAAACCAATACATATGGATGAGAAAAAATTTGTTGTTTATAGGTGCCAATAGAAACGAAATTATATTATATTTTTCCATTTCATGTCAATAGTCTACAATGGATATTGTATTTAATTTAGTTTCATTTGAACTTATTAAATCTTTCAGAATAACTATCTTTAGCATACTTTATTGTCACAAATGTATTTATTTTGTATCCAATATTACCTATGAGGTACTTTCTAATCTCGAAACATACCACCATTATTTTAGATTCAGATAAAGAAGATAGTTCTGAAGAAAGTAGTTCCAGTAGTGAGAGTGAGGATGAATCTGAGGAGAGTGATGTGGATGTTGAGACTGACAAGGAGAAAACAGAAGAGAGGATTACATTACAAAAAGAAGGGTAAAAAGTGAAATCTAAAATATCTGAAAATTATTCAAATGTACATCAATTAGTTTAATTACTTTCCAGTTACTTTAGATATTTAAAGTGCTCTCTATCATCTCTCATATCACTTTTTCGGAATCTAGTTAAAATTTTGGAAAAAGTGAATCAGCAAATGAAATATTTTACCATTTATATTAAAATTTTGAAAAAATAGATCTTTGAATTACTGAAGAGCTGTATTCACGATTATTCTACAATTATCGATTACCAGTTCTGTACAGTAGAACTTGTCAAATGGTTATAGAATACTGAAGTGAACCACCTGATAAGTGGAACAATATTTGAACTTGTCAAATGGTTATAGAATACTGAAGTGAACCACCTGATAAGTGGAACAATATTTGAACTTGTCAAATGGTTATAGAATACTGAAGTGAACCACCTGATAAGTGGAACAATATTTGAACTTGTCAAATGGTTATAGAATACTGAAGTGAACCACCTGATTAGTGGAACAATATTTGAACTTGTCAAATGGTTATAGAATACTTAAGTGAACCACCTGATTAGTGGAACAATATTTGAACTTGTCAAATGGTTATAGAATACTTAAGTGAACCACCTGATTAGTGGAACAATATTTGAACTTGTCAAATGGTTATAGAATACTTAAGTGAACCACCTGATTAGTGGAACAATATTTGAACTTGTCAAATGGTTATAGAATACTGAACCACCTGATTAGTGGAACAATATTTGAACTTGTCAAATGGTTATAGAATACTTAAGTGAACCACCTGATTAGTGGAACAATATTTGAACTTGTCAAATGGTTATAGAATACTGAACCACCTGATTAGTGGAACAATATTTGAACTTGTCAAATGGTTATAGAATACTGAAGTGAACCACCTGATTAGTGGAACAATATTTGAACTTGTCAAATGGTTATAGAATACTGAAGTGAACCACCTGATTAGTGGAACAATATTTGAACTTGTCAAATGGTTATAGAATACTTAAGTGAACCACCTGATTAGTGGAACAATATTTGAACTTGTCAAATGGTTATAGAATACTTAAGTGAACCACCTGATAAGTGGAACAATATTTTTAGATTTCAAAGGATTTCCCCTCCCCATGTTTTGCTGTATTTGCCTGTATAATCTGCGATATTCACATAAAAATTTAATGCATTACTTTAGAAGTGAAGATGAAGAAATCACAGTTGATGAGGATATGGATGGCAAAGATGAAGAAGAGGATGAAAAGATGGAGACAAATGAAGAGGAAAATGCAGCTAAGGTCAAGGAAAGTGAGGAGAGAAAGTTGACCCCTGTTCCGGAGGAATTAGAAGATGGTGAGTTATATCCTGTAATTGACACCTTCTGTACATGTACTGTACTATGTATTATATGTTGCTTTCTGTACATATACTGTAATATATATTACTAAGTATAACATAATATGGTGCACTATGTATTATATTATATGGCTCGTTTTGGACCTATAAAGTACTGTGTATTTTATTATTTGATCAAGAATCTATAAAATTATAGATACCAGAAAAAGACCCCAATATTTGTAATAGACAGATAGAAATTCAATTTTTCAATGCCCTTTCATAAATGTTGTTGTGAATTTTACCCTTTTTCTGGTAATTTTTCCAAAAACAAGAACTCAGTCAAAATTTTTTGTTGTTGTTTTTATTGAAATATTCCTGAATATAATAGCAGTTACAAGAAGTCCAAAAAGTTTACTATCCTGAAGGTCTAATTGTCCATCTTTATGTTGTTTATGTTGATCTGATTTGTGCCTCAACAGGTGAACTTGAGGAAGGTGAACTGGATAGTGAAGCAGAAGACAGTGAAAAGACTGCACATGTAGAAGATGGCATTAAGAAAAAGAAGAAGAAAGGTAAAACTCATGAATTAAAGGTGCAGACTAAACCAATTTCTCAGCCTTATCTTGCAAGCAGATGTTTTAGATGAGATAAGCTTTTAGTAGTTTTTAGTTCATTTTTGTCAATTTATGTTTCAAGATGTAACAAAAACTTGTGACTAAAATAAAATGATTAAAAAATAATAGCCTTTCATTTATTATTTATTAAAGGTTACAAAAAACTCAATCCGTTTTTATCAGGGAAGTTTTGTAAAGCCTTGTCATATAATAAGAATATCTTAATTATTTCCAGGCGTATTTGAGTTTGTGGATGACATTCGCAAACGAAAAACTGAGACTCCATCGAAGAAAAAGCGTGGTCGACCTCGAAAATATCCAAATGAACCAATAGTAATTTATCAATCTCCCGTCCAAAGCGACGCTGAAAATGAGGCTCCAAAAGACAGTACATCACAAGATGGCGATCCATTGGATATTTTAGCGACAGCAGCTGTTCAAGTATCCAATCAAAAATTAGCAATGGAAAATGAACATAATTATTTTGCAAAAGCCCCAGAAGATCTCGAAGCAAAAAAAGCCAAAGAACGCGAGCAAGAAAGAGAGGAACAGACAGATTCTGGCGAGGAAACTGAGTACCAGCATGCATTGTTACAAATACATGAAGAGCACTGTTATTGTAAACCAGAATTTCTCAAAATGCAAAAAGCTCTACCACCATTACCAGAACCTGTCGTACCACTCATCAAACCAAAACGAAAATACACAAAACGTCCAAAACTCAATGATATCACAAATAAAGGAAATCGTGAACTCGCTGATCTCCTTGACGCTGTTCCACCAGCGAAAAAACAAAAAGTGGACTTTAAAAAGCGCACAATGCCAGAGGAGCAACAAATTAAGTGGGATATTTTTGTGCGCGGAGTCGACCAAGAAGATTTGGAATTTATGAAAAAGAGCCACGATATTATGTTACAATATGCTGAATCTAACCCCATATATTATTGGCTGTATAACACACATTGGGTGGACAGTAAACCAACTTATATCCCTGATCCTAAACCATCAAAACGAAGACGTAAACATGAAGATGTTCTGCCTCCAGTACATAAAACAGGTAAAGATTTTAATCAAGGATCATATTAGTTATAAATGCCGGAGTGCGGTACAGGTCACATTTCGAAAATTGTGGAATCAATGATTGTATGAACTAGAAAATAAACAAATAAGCAGCACTCAAAATTGTTTGAAAATGGCAGTTATTCAAACTGCATATTCAAGTACAAGATCAAAATCATGAAATATGCACTACTCTACAATTGAATTGAGACTTATGATGCACATATATATAACAAAAGGAATGACCATCATTCCATTAAAACCTGTATATCAGAACACTTGTCCAAGTTGTCCAATCAGAATACCTCAGTGTGAAAACTTTTTTGGTCCCATTTTTAACCTGCCATAGATGACAGCTTTTATGTACTGTATTGGCTTCAAATACATGTCCCTCCATCATACCCAGGTGTGTCTCATACTTGAGTGGGTTTGGGGTAGATATCACCCGGGAATATATATCATATCTGAGGAGCAGGCAGGATATATTGCTTGTCCTGCTCCAGGCTAAATTGCGGGCAGATATAATATATCTATCCCGCTCCCGGAAATTTTTCAAAAATTTTAAAAAGTTCCTTGGTCCCTCGGGGAGATATAAATATATCCCTCAGGATATACCCTATATCCAAAACCTCCCAGTACATAACCCTTATATGTGTTACACCAGTATTACCATATTCAGATAACTCATGAGATTCACTATTTTCTTGACAGGGAGTGCTAGGACAGAGGGCTACTACAAGATGAAGAAAGAAGCCATGTTCCATATTAAGACTGCCCGCCAAGCAGCTAATATTCTCCCAAGTGCCGAGGAGCAAGCTACAAGGCTACAGGTAAATACCTCAGTTAACGACGAGACAAATAAACTTGTGTGAATATCAAATAAACTTCAAAATCTGTTTTATCCCAGTCCAAGGATGAAGATTACCATATTGGATTGAAAAATGTAACACTGAGTTTTAGGGATAACATTAACTTGCTCAATGATTTTTTTATGCATAGACAATTTTATTTCATCATTAAAATTTTTTTATACCTAATGGGTTGCAAATGGCCTTTATATGGCATTATAGACTTAGAATAATTCAGAATCATTTCTTTTGGGATATGTGCGGGGTGTAAAGCTAATAGCTTGTTTAGTTAGATGCTGTTTCTTTGGTATGAAATAAAGGGAAGACATTTTAGTATTTATTCATTTTCACACTTTTCAGTCTTATAATGGCACCTTTTGTGTTTTGGATGTTTTTCATAAAGCATATTTGTACATTTCAGGAATCAAGTGATAAATTGCGCAAAGCCAACCAGATTTCCCGTGAAGCCAGACAAGAGCAAAGACGTCTGCTCACATCATTTGCTGAATATGAACTTGGCGATTTGCTCAAATTTAATCAACTTAAGGTAAGTATTGTAATAGAATTGGCCTAGTATGTTAAATAGTGATATATAAAAATTATGCAAATAAATAAAACTAAACTAAAAAAAGAAAAAAATTGGCCGTATTACACGATTTTTCAAATTCTGAGCTGGAGGGTTTGTATATTTTTTCCAAATAATCAGAAATACATCTTCTATCATTGGAAATAAAATCGTTACTTGTTAACATGATAGCTGCAAGCTTATGAGATGTCAAATTGGCATTTTTTTCATTCTTACTCGAAAGTTTTTCACATTTTGGGTTCATTTTTATTATATTTTTACAATCGATATAACTTTTTTCAGTTCCGTAAGAAACAGCTGAAGTTTGCTCGTAGTGGGATTCACGACTGGGGTCTATTCGCCATGGAACCCATTGCTGAGAATGAGATGGTCATTGAGTATGTTGGACAACATATACGTCAGTCAATCGCAGATCTGCGTGAGAAACGTTACGAGGCTTCTGGCATCGGGAGTAGTTATCTTTTCCGTGTGGATCATGATACGGTGATTGATGCAACCAAGTGCGGGAATCTGGCTCGATTTATAAACCACAGTTGTAATGTAAGTTATAATTTTGACTCAATTGGTGATCCTACGGAATCACATTCTGTCTGTCTGTCCATTTAATTCATCCATCTGTCTGTTGTCCAAGTATGTAGTGCAATTTAGGTAAAATTTTCAAAATTAACTTGGGGCTTTCAGCGTTTTCAGTTTACTGGGGACTTTTTAATATGGCATCTTGTTAAAAGATCGTAAAATACCGACAGAGATCTAAATTGGCAGAGATTGGGCATCATGTTGAGATTTTGTGAAATGCCAAATTGAAGTGTACACCACATTTAGTAATGTACTGACTATGTGTTTTTAACATTCTCAAAGTTAAATTTTTTCCTTTCTTTATTCCAGTTTAATACATTTAAATATACAGTTCATAGGCTAAAATTAAAAACATTGGTGGCAGTTTTTATAGGAAATGTGCAATAAAAATATACTAAACAAAATTGTTCATAGTTTCAGGTAGTAATGTATTATGTGTTTTCATCATTCACAAAGTCACAGTCATCTCTATGTATATATACAGGGTGTCAAATAAGTCTGTTCTCCCCCCTTAACTTTTTTATCTTTAAATTTATCATACTTTCCCATATATCATTTTGAAGCTCATGGAAAATGCTGATCACCCTCAAAAAATCAATTATAAACTCCTCCTAATAAAATTGCTACAATGTTTCTTGTGAGGTTGTAGTAGACCTTTGATTATGTCAAAACAAGTAAAATTACCAGGTATAGTGAATGAAATGTGAAAAGTTGATACTGCAGTGACAATGCCAACATTGGGTGATTTTGATGTATCTCAATATCATTACAGAGTAAAATGTGTTACATTCGGGAGAGCTTTTGAAGCAGGGGCATCTTTCATCACAAATTAGTTGATAACACCCAAAATTAAACGTTCTGAATGATTTGTATGGGATCATATCCTTGTAGAATTGAGGCCATCCGGGCTGCTGGGGGAGACATACAGACTATTAAAAAAGTGAAATATGGACATCACTAAAAATACTCTAAAAAATTGGAAATTTAATAAATCACTCTGACATTTGGTGTGTGATCAGCAAATTAAATTCCCTTTAAGATGATATATACCAACTCTATGTTATCTCTGAATTAAAAAAGTTAAGGGGGGAGAACAGACTTATTTGACGCCCTGTATATCTTTCTCACTTATAATATCTGTTTTCAGCCAAACTGTTACGCAAAGATTATAACTATGGAAAATCTGAAAAAGATTGTCATCTACACAAAGGAAAATATTGGAGTCGATGAAGAAGTGACTTATGATTATAAATTCCCACTAGAAGACGAGAAAATTCCATGCCTGTGTGGAGCACCAAACTGTAGAGGAACGCTGAATTAGATACATCTTGTTTTGTATTCAAGTGCGACACTCCCAGAATTATTGTCCAGTTGTGAAGTAAAGACAAGTCAAGTCACGGAGACACTAAAATTATCGGAAAGTTCTGGGTTAAATTATGGGATATTATATAATGGACCAATGCTAATGTCATATCTTTGATGCAGCTCTCTCCAAGCGCCACAATGGCTCAAAGCTGAAGATTAGCTATATGGAGTGTGTTGAGATTTGAAAAATTACAATGTAATCATGGTAGGCATAATACAAATACAGTGAAATCTGTGAGGTGAAAAACCTCTGTTAGTGGAACACTTCAGAGTCCCAAGAACTGACTTAATGTTAAACCTCAATAGTGGAACACCTCCCAAGTGGAACATTTACTGCTACTACTGGGTAGTATATAAATAGCTTGGATGTAGATTTTAGAAATAAAATTCTTCTTAACAAAATGACTTTCATACCTTGAAAAATAGTTTTATGCAATGCTTTTTATGCAATGCTTTGCTTACCAAACATTAGCAAAGTTAGGTACTTGCATTTAGAGGGACATGAGACATTGAGAATGCTCCTATGGGAGATCATGTTGACTCCTTAGGGAGATCATGTTGACTCCTATGGGAGATCATGTTGACTCCTTAGGGAGATCATGTTGACTCCTTAGGGAGATCATGTTGACTCCTTAGGGAGATCACGTTGACTCCTTAGGGAGATCACGTGGACTCCTTAGGGAGATCACGTGGACTCCTTAGGGGGATCACGTTGACTCCTTAGGGAGATCATGTTGACTCCTTAGGGAGATCATGTTGACTCCTTAGGGAGATCATGTTGACTCCTTAGGGAGATCATGTTGACTCCTATGGGAGATCATGTTGACTCCTTAGGGAGATCATGTTGACTCCTTAGGGAGATCATGTTGACTCCTTAGGGAGATTATGTTGACTCCTTAGGGAAACTATGTAGATTCCTTTGTGTGTCTTTATAGACTTCTTTGGATTCAACTATTTAGGCTCTTTTGGATTAATCAATGAGTATATTGATTTAAATTATGTAATGTATTGTTTTGCATGTAATATTTTTGTACAGTGCTATCTAATGGCACATATCTAATGTAGGGACTGGATACCCTGTAACCCTGCCTATAACTGTATCAAATGGCACATATCTAATGCAGGGACTGGACACCCTATAACTGTATGTACACCCAAATGATACACAAATGGACAGACCCTGTATGTCAGAGATAATCTGTAAAACCTGAACACCCAGTAGCTGTATGTATATTGCACATCCAAATGTTACACTAATGGACACCCTGTATGTCATATGTCAGACATCAACAATAAATTATCCCCTACTTTTTGGCTGGATTGAAAACATTTGCACTTAGCCCTTTACATTTATAGACTCGTATGTGTAAAAAGGTCCAAAATGTTTCCATTTGGTCTACCTTAAGGTTTATTCTAATGCAGAGCTCTTAGAAAACATGTTAAGTAAACATGTACAATGCACAGTAATTTTTGAGCTTTTTCTGAGGCTTTGCATGATGAGACCGAAACTACATTTACATGTATTGAATTGTACAAACTGTACTGTATTGTATTGTACTGTATAATATATAAATGACTTGTCCATTCACAATCACATGGGTGAAAGCAGTTTTAATGAAAATTATGTTGTGAGTTAAGAATTTTTAAGTCCATTGAGCTCTTATTGTGACATCATGATATCCATGGTAACAAACAATTAATATAGAAATTCTTAATTTTGTGAAGGGAAATATAAACACATTTAAACTGGAATTTTTCTAACCAAATGAATGGATAGAGACTCGGAGGTTATAATATGATATATTTTAAGTACATGTTAATGTAATAATTATAATTACAATACAACATATAAACAAAAAATTCAGCAAAAATGACTCATTCATGAGATAAAACAATGGGGGTTCCAATGAGAAGTCTATCATGGAAACCCTTGTATTGTTGACTAGTGTGCATTAGTGAAAAAATGTTTTTGCCAAAATTGAAGTTATTTGTTATGTCACCACTTGTGTTCTCGTCTCCAACTTTTTTATGGCAGCAGTTGGTGTTTGGCAGTTGCTGTTCAGCATTTGTAACAAAGCAGGTGGTGACATTTTCCAAAATGCCTTGTTAAAAATGCTATCAATGTAATATCACATTCACAGTTCTGAATGTGTCCTGCTTCAGTCATGTCTGTAGGAGTATGGGCTTTCTTGAAACTAGAAACCCTATATTGTAAATAATAATAAATAATAAAAAATCAATGCCATCGTGCATCATTAGAAAAATTTTGAATTACATACATAGTGAATCATATTATTATCGTATATATATATATTGTAGAATATTTGGGGCAGTTCTGGAAAAATATTCTCACGGAATTTTGACAACATATAATGATGTCATAGGACAATGCTTCCAGTAATTGGTTCCCGATAAGTATGACGCGCACATTGTAAAAAATGTCCTTGTAAATTGTAGAGACCCAAGAGGTACATGTTACTTATATATCTGTTGAATTAATAAATATGTACATTTTGTAAAATTGCTACCTATAAAAATGTGTTTTTTGTTTGTACATTTGCACTCTACTATACCTAACTCCTAGAAATGCATAAGATATTCTGTTTGTCTAATTTTTTTGTTTAGTATATTTTTGAAAGTACCTTATTACCATCTAAAAGTCATCCGATAAACCATTATACGGAACAGCTACTAATTACTAATAAGCCAAATGGCTTGCTCATGAACACCAAATGCAAGGTATGTTAGAGTGATTTGAGCTCTTTTCACATTAAAACGCTACAGTACAGTAAACTCGTTTAAGCTGAGTGCTACTGGGAATGTTCTTATATAAGCAGGTGTTCACATTTCAAGGTTTCTTTTATGTGAATCAACAGAAGTCACACTGAGAGGTGTTTGGATATAGAGGTTCTCGTATGACTACCTGTGCAAGATCGTCCCATCCTCCGATCACAGGGCTTCAAAATCCAGAATATATTCTTTCTTTTTACCCCCTGCGATAAGCAGTTAGCCTTTCCTTAGCCTTAAGAACTCGCAATCTGATTGGCTGTCACAACACTGCGACAGAAATTATGTATAAGTCATTGCGCATAATAAGATCACGTGATTCAGTTTAATCGGGCGCTTCCAAATTGGTTATAGCAGGGGGAAGAAGGAGGTACGGATTCTGGATACCTGCTTAGGAGGATGGATCGTCCATTCTTGATGAGCTTTGATAATTCTTCGAATGGATGATATTGCACAGGTACGAGTTCAAGGAAGTTTTTCTCATATGACTCTCTAAATTATGAATTATTTTCATATTTTTATGATCAAACTGAGTGAAAATAGCTTCAAATCAATGGAACTTCATCTTTCAATTGATGATTTGCGATCACTACGAATCATTATTCTCCAAGGAAAACATAAACAAGGCATTAACGTGCAAAATGTCACCACCTGCCATTTGTTATAGAACCTGAATGCCGGGCACCAACCCTATCACAAAAAGTTGGAGACCATATCAATAAGAAATGTTGGCATTATTCCTTTTCGTTTAAGTGCCCATGACCTTATTTCAAGAAAGTCTAGTATAGGGTTTTCAGATCAGGAGCAAGGCTGATTGCAATTTATATAAGAATTAATAAGACAAAATCATTTTCATTAATTTATTTATTCAAAGTAACGATTACATCATTTATTGAAAGATATGATATAAAACTAACAGCAAATTCTAGATTAGTATAGTAAACACAAAACTCATGAATCACATCACCTTGACAACTTGTTTTGCATTAATCCAAAATAATTACTGCATTTCCCTTAACTTAGGAACACCCATGGAATGCTGTAGCTGGAATCGTTCTTGCTAAAAAATTTAATTCACTAAAATTTTAACAGGATTTACTAATCACATATTCCATTTCAATTTTGGCCAAGCAGGGATTAAAATATGTTCCAAATGAGAAACAATTTCCACCCCCTCCCATGATTAATACATCTCCGTTGCTTAGCAACAGAGACTGATGGTTATGCAACATGAAATGTATCTTTGGGCTCTGATTGGTCAAACTGAACTCTTGGCTCAACCTGGTGGATAAATTTACAACTGCGACACCTGGTGGAGAATTTAAATTCACTCCACCAACCAGTATTAACATGTCTTCTAATATATGAGCTGTGTGGGAATATCTATGAAATAATTCTCCCCTGATTGGGAGTTCGCACCATTGATATGTCTCCATATTGAGAGTGTGAACAGAATTCTGAGGTTGAAGATTTTGATCTAAGCCTCCAGCAACAACCATATAATTGCCATGGTTACCAGTCCACATTGATGCTGTATGTGAATGTCTTGGTCCAGGTGAGTCTCCACAGGGAGCCAGGATCTCCCAGTGTTGACTGTTGCTATGGTACACCCAACAATCTCCCATGGTTTGATTCTTATCACAACCACCATATACAACAAGCTTGGTGTGATCACCTTGTTGCCAGGTAACAGCTGTATGCCGCCATCTTGGATTTGGTGCATCTCCAGTGACATCTATTGCTGAGCAAGACAAAACCAAAGATGAAGAGGGATCATTTTTGACCACACGTTCCAGTTTTGACAATTCAATGAGGTCATTGAGAGGTTTAGCTGGGGACTTCCTTCCTCCAAAAATCACTATTTTATCATCTAGTTTCGCAGCCGTATGAAACATACGTGCTCCAAGTATATCAGAGTTGATAATTTCTGCTTGTACTGTTTCATTTCTTTTAACATTATACAGTGTTACACCTGTAAGTCGTGTGTGTCCATTGTTATGTACTCCAAAGCCACCAGTTACGATCACATTCAGCTCATCATCTTCAGTGCAAGAATGCCCAAATCGTTGCATATCAGATATCGTGTTGGATTTTTCCAGATCAGAAAGCATGATCAGACTCACGGAATCCTGGGGATTTGATTTAAGAATTTCTGACGTTCTATCAAATTTTATAACCTCTCTCTGGCAACATGTACCCTTATATGCACACACAACAACATAGTGGTAGCATTTCAGGTGAAATTCTTCAAATTCGTCAAATATCTCAAGATTTTTCATCCTCTCTGTTTCATCCATATCTAGTATATTGTAATAGAATTCATTCATATCAGTTGCCGTGCATTTATCCCAACCACGATCTGTGAATCGCTTAACTTGGGATTCTTTTTGAGGGTACTGATGAATTGCTTTCAATGGTGACCCAACATTAATAAAATGCTGCGTCATCACTTTTCCAAATGCATCGTCAGGACTGATTTGTTCATAACATACAAATACTGAATTCTGGAAATGTTCTGCTGCAAATTGGATGAGTTTATCGGAGTTGTTTAGTGGCATGTATGTTATTGCACATTCTGATAAGAACAGGGTTGGAATGCTTGTGTCTATATTACAAGCCATGAACACGTCCTGTAGTAAACGCAAGTTGCTCAAATCTACTCCAAGCATTTTGTATTGTTCAGTGTTCAATATAATAGCACCTGATAAATCATGTGCTTCTAAAGTCAATTTGACAGTTTCCATATCAACAGGGCTAATCAAATCCTTGAGTGAATTTGATTGGTTAATCAAAGCTAGCTTTCTGTTCATAACGCTTGGGAAATCAACTTCAATAAAATCCAAATTGTCCATCTTATCCAATGACTGCAGTCTGAAGTATGTCGAGTCGAATCCAGCCCCAAGTGATATAATTTGTTTCTTTCCTGGTGTAAGAGTGATGAATTGTTCCAAAGAGTGATCTATCGCCATAGCTCTGATGTAGTACCCCCTGTGTATCAGAGGGGCCCTTCGACCACATTTACCCGCAAAGTGCTTTAAGTAATCATCATTGAAATAACCATGATGAGCCATGGAACACTTGCTGACAATGCTGCTGTCATTCGTGCCTTGAACAGCAGTGTCATTCCTTGATTTACAAGACTTCATGCTGCCTTTACTCTTGTCCCGATTTATCTACTGCGATATATTCTGAAATCAAAGAGTATTATCAATTTATTAGCAAATATGCCATCTCCCTTGATAATGTGAATATTTTGGGTTTGTAGAAGAAAAACGGGAACCTGGTACAGGGTACCAGGTACTAAATCCTCCATGTTGGGTTTCAAGCTGGGTACCTGGTACCCTGTTGAAACACCGGGTTCCCAAAAAACGAACCTTTTCAGCCTGCACAGGCTCACAAGATTTAATGTCATGTTTAAACATTGTAGAAAAAATGTTCTGGCCATTTTATCCTCTAGATCTAAATGGTCTTAAACATACGTGTACACAACATAAACACCAACATATTTTATAAACTAACCTAATATGTAACCTGAACAGGGAATTACAAATTTTGATAAAAACAGCTGTAGGGGTACCAAATATACCATCCCAGTCATGCACCTTAAGTATGTATGCTTAACCATTTTAAATCTAGATGATAAAATGATGTAACATTGTGGTTCTGCTGTTGTCTTCATCTTAAATTACAAACAAGTAATGTTTCATTTCTAATTTGTTGGGGGACTGAGCTCATTCTGGTAAAAATACAATGTTTTAACAATGGCTTATGACCCTATGCAGGCTAAAAAGGTTTGTATAATTGATAGCCACTTATAAGGTACCCATTTTTAGGGTAGCCAGTTTTTTCAACGGGGTACCGGGTACCTACCTTGATCCCTGCATGGAGAATTAAGTACCCAGTGCCCTGTTTTTTCTACAAACCCTGGATATTTTGCCACAGTTTGGGGATTAGTTATAATATATTGTGCAAAGACAATCTCATGTTCTGGTCTTGCGGACCTTCCATAGAACCATATATTAAGTTTCAAAAGTTGAAAAAATTGGTGCTAGTTTTGTACATGTTTCTTGGGTTGTGCTAAATACCACCTAGGTGCCCCACACCTAGGTGTCCCCATTGAAATGACTTACTGGCATATTTTACTACTTTATTTCAAGATAACATTTTTCCAAGTGTTAATATGGTACATAATAAAGTATTTTTGCGGAACTTGTGTAAATATTTCTGTTTGTTTATGACAATTGTCTTGAAAATTTTGATCGATGTCGAAAAAGTCATTTGTAAGAATAATATTTCATTATTTGCTCACTATAAAATGCTACAAATTCACTATTTTAGCAACAAGTATGAACAATATATATATTTCAAATACATGTATAAATACACACTTTAGCATTAGCATTAATGGTGTTTTATTACTACAAATAACTAACCATACATATGAGCAAAATTCCAGGTGCCCATTTTATAACAATAAAACTTTTTACATTTTATTTTCGAATCTTCTTTGCTATATTCTCGACTACAAATTATTATTTCAAGCCTATTCAATGTCAAGTCAATATGACAAAAGAAATAATACTATATTTAAAATATGTACGTTGTTTAAAATGGAATTAGAAATCCAGGTGCCCAAGGGGACACCAAGGTGGTATTTAGTAACACCCTGTACCTTGCCTCAATCGATCCTAAACACCAGCCTGAATGTACTGTACAAACATTCCCGAAGTGAGTTTACATTGGGTAAACTTCAGTACAGCCGATTGCTTTGAGAGAACATTTAGGCGGGTCTTTAGAATCGAATGAGGCAAGAAATATGTGCCTAGCTAGCGCAAATATTTTTTGACTTTTGAAAAACAACTTGTGGAACTATTATATGCGTGCAACACCAAAATGTATAGATGGTCTCGGTGCTAGATAACGTTTTCAAAAGACCTATCGAATAGGAGATACATGGTGAATATTGTATATATTTTTTATTTTTCAATATTTTTCAGAGTGAAAGTTGTCAAGAAAATTGTAAAGCAGAACATGGAGGTATAGACTGTGTTGGCTAATGAGGATTCTAAAAGTTTTAACTTCTAAAAGTTAACAAGTCAAGTGAAGTGGGCGATAATTGATTCATTTTATATAATTTTACTCATATACATCATTTTTAAATCAAATTTGAGTTACCTATCTGGAACGCCACATTAGGAGCTACCTCTCAAGATTGTGTGAATGTGTCCATAATTCAGAATGACATAGGAAACACATAAATAAAGAGATAAATAAATCCTGGCTGGAGTTATCCCATGAACTACATCTAAATTTCAAACTTAGTGGATATCAATAATCGAAAATAACATTTGATTAAATTTTAACTAGCCTCAGTGCTTTTTTATACCATTTTCATGAGAACACAGGTTCAAATAATTTATTTGTATTGATAATAGTGAATACAATGTTTGATGAGAGAATTATTCTTTCAAACATTGTTTCAAAAAGTTTACATTCTAGATCAATTTTCAATTACGCATGCGCAGTGACGATTCGCGGATGCTACAACAAACCCGCATATTTCGAGTTGGGGCAATCTGCGCGAGATTCGGTTTTTACTTGGTTCGGTTTTCCATTAAAGGAAGTAATTCATTCCCATGATTCAAAGTGCTTTTCTGCCATCGGTTCGGTTTAAGTTTGTTCAACATACGTCTACAAATCCGGGGCAGGTTGATATTATGTCATTACATTTGTTTTGGGTGCATACTTTTTGTTTTGACAATAAACAAAAATATTCCCGCACTATATGGTGCATCATGGGTAGGGACTGCTGTGAAAAAATGAACGTAAGTGACATCTATCTCAAATTAAATGTTCCTATTAGTTATTAATTGCGCATGCGTTATAATAATTTTAACCAATTAAATTGCTGGATTTATTGCGCATGCGCTAAAAACCGAACCAAAAAATGGAATCTCGCGCAGATTGCCTCTATTGCATATTTCCTACATTTGTAACTGTATTTTTAGCGATCGTGGTACACTTAAATGAGGTAAGTAAAATGCCTTTAATATTATGAATATATTATCACACGTTGGATACATCCCCATAATCACACTCAAACGTTTTGATTCTGCTTTCTTTGGCTCAATTTTCAATTGTGAAAGTTGTCTACCGCCCAAATACCCACATACAGTTGGGGACATAAATAAATGACAGGTGGATTTGCTGAAGTGAGGATTTCCCATGTTAAAAATAAGAGAATTTACAAGAGGCCATAAATCAGTGGATGAGATTATACAAAATGTAAAATATACAAATTTTAAGGGATATGTATCTATACAATATTGGAAATTATGGGCTTTCAGACCACCATAATTAGGAAATGGTGATCGAAAATCGACCTGTCATTTATTTTTGTCCCCAACTGTAAATGTGGGGTTATTTGAGGATTTTTAATATTTAGGACATTTGTTTCTCAAAATAACCCCACAAAGTTTAGGCTTTGATTCTTTGGGATTTGCTAAAAAAATCAAATTCTCGATACACATAGAATTTGTGCTAGACTAATATTTTTAGAATTTACTCACCTTTTTATGTTTTTCGTATCGACAAGACATTAATCTTCAACATGCTACCAAATATAGCCCTCTAAGTGTTGTATTCATTCTTGTAATGACGATTTAATTTGAGAGTGACGATATTTCGAAAAAGTTTTTTCAAATTTGTACTTCGGGCATGCACAGTCGATATTTTTTTCATCTAAATAACAAACTTCGCGTAAATACGAAATCCAAAAGTAAAAATGGAGGGAAATTTTGAAAAATGATTTTCACCTTCCGGGGTGTATTAAAAGGACTGTCAACCTCAAGTTTGGCCGCTGTAACGTCTATGGCCTTTGTTTTCCTGAACTTAGGCATAAGCAATAATTGTGTTATTAATTTGACAGGTGATTTCGTTTGGCACTGTTAAGTTTCCCATCTACCACATAATTCCACCCAAAATACAACGCGCAAAAATGGCCAAAATTTGAATAGATTTCGAGAGTCAAATATTACAGCAAATTGTTCCAGTTATAAACCATCGTTTCGACTGATCGATCGCTCATTACATTTGAAAAAGAATCTTCTTCACAGAGGAGAAGAAAAAGGGTATGGAAACTGCCGATATTGTCAGAACTTGAATCTTCAAATCATGTGAAAAAAACCGCAAAGAATCAAAGCCTAAACGTTGTGGGGTTATTTTGAGAAATAAATGTCCTAACTATCAAAGAACCTCCAAATAACCCCACATTTATGGGGGTACCCAAAACGGTCTCACTTCTCAGAATCAGAACATGAGAATTCTTAGTTCAACAATCTGACATCCCTTGTGGTCTGACTAGGTTTAACTTCCGGAGCAGGCCCATAGCCAGGATTTGCCAATGGGGGGTTCAGTTTTCAAAATGGTGAAAAACTGCATGATTTTGAAAGAATTTTGCCACGGGGGAGGGGGGGTTTGTCTGAATGCTGTGAACCTCCCTTGGCTACGGGCTTGCGAAGTGACCATATTCTGCCAATGGTGCAAGAAATTTAAATCTCGTGGGAACTTTCATGTGTGTGTAATGATTTCTGATTTTGTAATGTCATTTTTGTACCGTATGAATGAAAACACCTCATATTCCCCCTGTGTCCTCAATCATGTATAATTTAGAGAGTTTTTGGAAAGGGCTCTGGAAAATGTTCAGATAGCGGTATCATCAAAATGGCAATGACACTCATGGTCACTGTTCAGTTTCAGTAAAACTGTACAGGTTAGCTCGTGTTAGATAGAAGATCGACTTAAACTCTCTCATGACTCTCTAGAAAGGAACTTATAGCAGACCATGATCTCTCTTGATGACCTTACCTAAGCTCTGATGCTCAGGAACCTTTCAATATGAACATCTTTCCATCTCACTCTTCTAGCTGGCTTTTATGTCATCACCACAAGTAGTGATATATTGTTATAGTTTCCAACTTTATGTGGATGGTGTTTGGCAGTTGATGACCGGCATCTGTAACAAATGCCAGGTGGTGACATTTTACATGTTAATGCCTTGTTTAATGTTTTAATGTTTCGATTTTCAATCTGTAGTACCCCACCCCTGCAGCATAGTCAGAATTACTAAAATCGAAATTTGTCTTGAGAAATGAATTATAGCGAAAGATGTATCCATTCTAAAAAAGATGGCATGATAGTCAATTGACATAACTATTCTCTTTATATTACCTACCCAGTATTTTATGTATTCACTGAATCATTTATTAATATTTTATACATTAAACCTTGATTTTGCAAAACAGTATGTTACAGAATTTAAAACTGAAAGCTTCCCTGATCGCTCATTTACTGTTTTCAGTGATCTCTCCAGGATTAAATTAAGTTTGTGTTGTACCATTATGTGATGTCAAAAATGGTTAGCGCATACCTTGGAATCTTCACACTTACTTAAAGTTTAAAATGGCAGAAAGATCTTGTGAAAACTTGTGAACCTTGTGAAAAGACTTGTGAAAATGAGAATTTTGCACTCATTTGAAGAAATCCTGGGGAGACCCCGGACTCCATATATGGGCATATACACTTGTATCAATCTTTTATAAAGTAGTCTTACATGATTGAGTATATTGCTATGGAAATGTAACAGATGTTTTGACTTAAACTGGTATTAGAATAAAAATTGAAATAATTTTTTTTATACGTCTTTTAAGTTTAACATATTGTTGTCAAATTTCATGAATCTTAAATAAGTAAAAAGTAGATGATGTCTATCTCTGGACCCTTGTATTTGGAGAATGTCTATACTCAACAAAAGTCTGGCTTTTATATCACCACCATAAGTAGGTGGCGACTTATTGTATGGTCTCCAATGTTTTTGTGGATGGTGGTTGATGTCTGGAGTTCAATGGTTGGCTGCTATAACAAATGGTTGTTGAGGATATTTTGCATGTTTTAGTGCCTTATTTGGCATTTTTATGAGCATCAACTACCAGCAATTTACAGTACTATACACGTTTCCTTGGTGATTCCTTCTTTTATTTGCTTATTAGTTTTGTCTATTGGAATACTTCAGGCCATTCACATTTACAGGAAATTTGTAATATTAGAAATGTACTTCAACATCATATTACAGATGCCACTGTATTGTTGCATGGTTGAGATACCCTGGAATATTTTTATCAATAATCATCACTTTTCACTTTTCATGGTTAAATTACCTGGACCAGGCAGATTATAGTGAGAGTTATAAAAGCGAGACTATTCTTTGAAAACCACCTGATTTGGAATTTTGTGATCTTTGCAACATTTAAAAGGATGCAAGATCATTTTACTTATTTTTATGGATGCAATTCTATATCTTATTTCCAACTTGGCATGTATTGTCATTTTCAAACAATCAGCCGGGTGCAAGATCATTTTTCAAATTCCCAACTGATTGCAAGGTCATTTTCATTTTCCCAACTACAGTAGATGCAAGGTCATTTTCAACTCAGTGCAATGTGCTGTTAAATCCCTGAATTAATATGCACAATTGTGATATGCATCAATTATTACTAAATCAGTTAAATTGTATCTCCAATAATCATAACTAGCACGTTTATAATTAATTGTTATATTGTTATGTTTTATAGAAAATCATTTAATCCATTCAATAACTGTGAGACAACTCATTGTTATGTTAAGATAAATACATCTTTTTATGGGAAAACATTAACAAATAACATATATTGTACAAATACATATAAATAAGTACTGCAATGATTTTAATGCAAAAAGAGATTTCTGCTTTGTCAGTATTATGCAACATGTATATCTGAACACCTCTCTAATCTAAACATCTCTCAATGTGAACACTTTTACTTGGTCCCATAGTTGTTATCTCCCATTGACTTAAATGTTTATAAAATGTTGAAATGTAAACACCTGCTAATGTGAACACTTTTTGCCAGTCTCAGAGATGTTCAGATTAGCCAGGTTTTGCTGTATACACTCTTTGATAAATCATGCAATTAAGTGACTGTTACAAGTTTCTTACATTGGAGTGAGTGGAGGTCTGGCCCTAGAAAATCAAAGACAAACAAGAGTGACATCTATTATGTCAGCACTTTTCAGCTATTTAGAAACTATACTATTGGATAGAAGGAGCAGGAATAGTTATTTTGATCAACTCTTTAAGATTCTGGCGTAGACCAGTAAATGGATCCAGACTAAATTCTATATGGGGATTTTAAAAGGGATTCATTTATGGTGATATCAATTTTTTAGTTATCGGTATATATTGAGAAGGAGGTGGATTATATGATGAGATCATAAAATTCTCCCCCTACTCCTTGAAAGGACTGGCTTCTTCCAAGGGAAAGGACTTGCTTGATTCAAATGAAAGGATAGGCCTGGTTTTCTACAAATTAAAGTACTGACCTCCTTCAAATCAAAGGATAGCTTTCTTTCAAGCAAATAGATATCAAATAGCTAAAAGGATAAAAAATATGTAAACGCCATGGTAACATCAGGATTCTTGAAAATAATTGAATTTGAAAGAGAGTGATCTCATTATTTTTACGTCAGCTGACATTGACACGTGGAATTCAATTGTTATGAAGCAAGGTCTCATATGGCAAGCTATAAACTGTAGAATAGACTAGCTATCAGAGGATTAGTGGATTTGTGTTAGTGTCTGACACATAAAATTCAATTGTGGAATCAAAGCATATAAGAGGCATCTGCTCTTGTATTAACCACCCTTGAGCCAAGGCTATATAATTTCATTCCTATCTTTATCAACGAGAGTGAAATAATATTAAGTTAGAAGGTATCAAGAGACCGTCATGTACAGCTGTGCCTACAATTACTAACATATAAACAATTTGTGTCAATTTTCAAGATTTTTAAAGATAAGTCAGGATAATTTATGGAATACTAGAAATCATTCTTTAATATATTGTAGAAAAAAGTCAAATATTAAAGAGAGAAACTTTTTTAATATCGAGACAGAATATATCCTGTATTGCACTTCAAATCATTCAATAACATTGTGATCCTCTGTATTGCTACTGAGAGTCTACTGAGAATATCCCCTCCGTACCAATATTTTCTGTATTGCGACGAAGATGATCAATGGGGACAATCTCAGTAGCAATACAGATTGGTACACCACAAGAACTGACCAATCAGAAGGCTTCATTTTACAGATCATACGATACATTAATTTTCTGGTTCTGATTTGATCCACATATTTCCCCATTAAATAAGTGCTATGTTTCACGAGATTGTCTCCAAGAAAATAACTCACACCCCTGCCTATTAGTGTCTTGAATAAAAAAGCTAATTTCTAAACATAAATCTCATTAATTCAACTGAATCGTGAATTTGCATGAAGAAATCGATTTTGTTCTTGGATTTCCAACTTCTTCTTATCAGCATATCAAAATAACTGAGATGGGAATTTTAGTAATCGTTAAAAATGTTTTTCTTTGTATCTGATTCTCTCTTATATTCTCAAACTGTGTATCATTGGCTCCAAAAGAGCCTAATGAATCACTTATTCATATTTTGTCTGTTTATCTATCTGTCTGTCTGTCCTTTAAACTAACATTCAATCTTATTCTGCATAGCCTCATCAATTAAAGATCAAATAATCAATTAAGCTTCCAAATATAGAACAATACACAATAATAGTTTGAAAGAGTTACTTTTTATCTCTGCTTAACATTTTAAATCAAATTAACGGGTTGTTAGACACGATGCTATACCTCCATAATAAGAGACCTAAAAATCAATTAACCTTACCAACAAAAAAAGAACAAATAAAGTAGTATTAGTGGGAGTTCTTGAAGTTTCTATCTCTGCTTCACCCTCTGAATCAAATTAACAGGTTGTTAGACACAACGCAAAACCTTCATAAAAAGAGGCCTAAAAATCAATTAACCTTACTACAACAAAAAAGAAGAACAATTAATAAAGTAATTAGTGACATTTCTTAAAAAAGTTAATCCCTGTCTCTGCTTCACCCTTTCAATCAAGTCAACCAATTGTTAGACACAACGCAATACCTCCATGAAAAGAGGCCTAAAAATCAATTAACCTTCCAACAACAAAAAAAGAAGAACAAATAAAGTAATATTGGTGCCATAGCTCTCCATCTCCCATTCACTCTTTGTAGCAACAAGTGTTTTGAACAACATAAAGCAGCATAGCAATAAAAGAACCGATAAGCCCTATTACACAGCTTATAGATATAAAAGCAGATATGCTATGTACAGTATTATTACGACAGGATATTTATTATGATCACACTATAAAATGAAACAAAGCAGCAAGAGATAGAAAAGTGAAACAGTTATACAATAGCTGTGAAACAATATGGGTTATATGGGAGATAAAACTTATGTTGGAGATAAAACTGGTGGTTGCATAAGTTGACAACAACATTAATGCTTTAGAAGAGAAATTGTTTATTCAGACTCGTTGTCATTAAAAATCTTATGTGATAGGAATATATATACATCTGATGATTTTGAAGTTTTTTAAAATGAAGAATTCCAAAGTTAATGCAGGTAAGGGAATATTTTGAAAGATGTAGGATTATTTGCATTATCGAAATTGATGTTTTTTATTAAATAAATTGCCATTGCTGCTTATTTTTCTTAAATTACGATTTCTATAAATCAAGACTAGTCGACCAGTGTATAATGTAATTAAGGCATGATTTATTTGTTCTCAATTGCTGTTTTATACATCATTTCTATTGCTTATAAAATTAGATGTTTTATTCATTGGATATGGACATGTACTAACTGATGATATGATCAATATTTATCTCTAACAGTGTTAATTTCTTATTTCTTGTATTAATCTGGTTTTGTTTTATCTTATCATCTCTTTTGGCACAGGAGGGTTACCATTGCACTGTACTCTTGTATTGACATAAATCTGGAGAACAAAGAAAATAAACTTGTATTGAATTAAATGTTTTTTTGCTTGAAAATGTTCTTTAAAATTTTGAAGGAATGGAACAATGAACATGTCTTAAAAAT
The DNA here is from genome assembly GCA_903813345.2 of Owenia fusiformis. Taxonomy (NCBI): domain Eukaryota; kingdom Metazoa; phylum Annelida; class Polychaeta; order Sabellida; family Oweniidae; genus Owenia; species Owenia fusiformis. The sequence goes on from CAIIXF020000012.1 coordinate 15,576,409, forward strand.
ACACACATACGTCATACAGTATGTGATAAATTCGATGCAATATTGGTAACCCCTATACGTCATATGATTTAACAAATTAATCATTAGAATAAGAATTATTACCACCTTGCCGGGCCAGTTCTAGGGGTTTTAGTGCTAGTTAAGAAGGCATTCATTTTACTATATCGACCTGAGAAATGTGTGACGTCATAGTGGTGGTCCATATGGACCGGTCTAGAATATATTCTGGACCGGCAATTTTCCCCGGGAAATTAGATATCGTTCTGTGCGTAAGATTTTCTTGCTATTTCAGCCCTGGTCGTTAACGGTGGTAATAATACTAATAACACCATTTCTGCGAGCAATATAGTGAAATATTGGACCTTGGGCCTTCGGCCCTCGGTCCAATATTTCACTATATTGCCCTTAGAAATTATGTTATTGTACTATTATTGAATTATCGACTATAGTAAATTATATAAGATTGGTCTGGAATTTTCAAATGTGCAATAAGCGATGTTAGGAGACGTCATTTGTGGTTATTTCAGTCATAAAGCACATCAAACCATACATAAACTCAAATTAGGCCATAAGAAGTAAATTCTTTGTTTTGCGTCCCCTTGCTTGCACGATTTTGAGTAAATCAGAAAAAACAAACACAACCAAAGAGCAATCACAAGGGTCTGAAAGTACCATAGCATTTCATTCAGTCAGAATCAAAAATGACGGACAATTTGATGCCAGTCGAAATTGACAGTGTTATTGATTACTTTGGCATGTATTGTGTATTTTCTTATTTTTGGTTACCTTTGAATAATAGCTATGTTTGAATATATTGTATATGATGTATGTGTTTTAATGTGTTTGTAATCACTGCAAATTGGTATGTCATCCCTTTTCCCATAAAATGTATACATTTCTTAAGCAAGCAAGTTTTTTTTTTCTTGAGTTTGTGTTTGTTTTCCTTGTACCCTTGCATGTTTTGGATTTAGCTAGGATGCAAAACAAAGAATCTATTTCTTTTGGCCTTAGTTTTATTGTCCAATATAGTTACATAATCAACTGTTTTGCATTATAACATCCTGTCTGATGTTTTATGAGATTCTTGTTTCAGTTTCTATTTATTTTTAGTACTTTGTGACAATTTATATGAAAAAATATTGCTTGTGCCTTGATTACTCATTTCACAATAACAGTTGATATATGTTGAAAATAGTATCAACATTCTGATACTCAAAAAACTATTATTACAGCTAGTATAAGATGGATTTTGCAACTAAGTTATAAATGTCATATGTTTATAACATATACATCATAATTTGTTGCATAGCTCTATACATCCAAACATATACATCATAATTTGTTGCATAGCTCTATACATCCATAAGTAGCAGATTTTCATTTTTAATCATTTTTAACCAACCAATGTCCAAAGATATTGATAAAATGATGTTCCATTATAATTTTTTATAACTCTATGCAAGATATCATTGGAGACAAACTAAAGTTGAAAGTGCGCTCAAAGTTGATATCACAAGAAATATATAGTCACTCTGAAGTATATTAAAAATTCAAGAAAATTTGACTATTACATGTACTTGTATTTAAAATGTTTGATAAAAACATAAGACATAACTGTTATTAACCATGCTTTTTGATCATGGAGATATCTTGCTCTGGTACAAAGTATCTATTCTAATCCCTTTAGATATATATTCATATTCCATGCATTTTCTGTCTAAAAAATTAGTAGTCCTAGGTTTTTCCTGTGTTTTTGCAATATTTACAACTTATAGTATGTCTATTAAATTAATATATTTGTACTTTTTACTTTTTGTAAATGTCGCTCTATACCCTTTGTTTAACTTTTACATGACCATTGCAACATTTTCATCCGGTACGATGTTCTGTACATGTCATGACAACTTGAAAATAATATTTTATGCGAATAATGAAGTCTTAATTAAAAAAAATGTTATTCAATAATGTTCTAGTAATGTACTTCAATCATGATTCATGTAAGTCTGCTTTATTAAACTATCTACCTTACACATGCAAATTACATCGGGGTCCGTACGACCAAATGCGCTGATCGAAAATTACGATTTATTACGAGGTTAGTTAACAAGCACCGTACGGTCAAGTATTACAGGCAAAAATTACAGGCTATTACGGGCCTTGTAATAACAAGCTCCTGCGAGGCTAAAAAATTACAAGCAATTACGAGAATCGTAATGAGGCCCACACGATGTTGTACAGGGCCCGTTGACTCAACGAACTCCATCTTGTACAGGTTTCGATGTAATTTGCCTGTGTGCAATATAACAATCCCTTCCCATTTAAGAACCTCTTTTCATCTAAAAATCCCTCCGCCTATAACAACCCATGTCCCTCTCATGATCCCCTTCTACCTTAACCACCCCTTCCATTTCAACCACCCTTTTACAACCATATGATCCGCATTTCAACCACCAATCTCTTTTCAACCATCCCGCCCTTTCAGCCCACCTTCCCCTTTCAACCACCCCTCCCCGTTTACCCATCCCTGCAATTTCAATCTTATTTCCTTCATAAACCATTCCCTCTTTAATCACCCATTCCTTTATCAAACACTATACCACCAAAAGAGAAATATGAATATAAAAATAATGCAAGATTTTTATGTTTAGAATATAACTGAAGCTCTAACATTACATTTTTTCATACCAATCATTTTATGTGATAACAGTGAAATATTACTCATTTAGATATCTATAATAAAATACCAAATGAAAAATAGCCATTATAATTACAATGCAAACTTTAAACAATTATCTTTCTGATTTAGTGTAACAGAAATAGGGATTGTAAAGGATAAAATAGATGATAAAATTGTTTAATTATGATGATCTCATACAGTTAGATATGGCTGGTTGTAGAATATTGTTTGTTCAGTTGTCAATTAGTTCTGTTATACTTATTGGAATTACACCTACGATGTTAAAATCCTATCGGGTTTCGACCCGCCTTTAGAGTCAGGTGTAATCACGATCGCGGATTTAGAAAAGCGCTTTTGTAATCCTCCCAGACCCCTAGTCATTAAAAACCGCTTTCACACCCAAAGGCGGTTTAACGTGTAGGTGTAATACTGATTGGTTTTCAAGGCGCTTGTGCATGTTTTCCATGCTTTCTTTAGCACATATTTGTTAACACCAGAGGTAGATTAAATACGATTTAAGAAAAAAAGGAACATACAGTATCGGATCATTTTGAATCTCCAGAGATGGCGCTACGGTTGAAAGTGCATATCTAAATAGCAGATTTTGATGCAAATGCGATGGTTGATGGCAAATTTTTGTCTTAAATCAGTCTAAAAGTGCTTTAGAAAAATCAAGTGTAATCACGAAAAGTTGTCTTCAAGGCGCTTTTAAAATTCTGGTGTAATCAGGATTGCGGTTTTCTAGCCTACGTTACCCAAAACGCCTTGAAAACGCCTTTAGTCATGAAATAGGTGTAATTCCACTAACTGAATAGAATAAAACATTATGTGGTTTTTATGTCACCACCAGAAGTCGTGAGTCATTATAGTCTCCAACTTTTTATGTTGGATGGTGTTCAGTGGTTGGCTTCCAGTATCTGTAACAAATGGCAGGTGGTGATATTTTGCATATTAATGCCTTGTTACTCATTTTCATGAATGATCTAGAGGTCACTATTTAGGTGTATGAAATGTGTCTGGGATTTTCCATGTGTATATTCAAACATTGGTGACTTTTCATAAGGAAAGGATTTTATGAAAAGTCACACAATGTAAAGCAGTAATCTCCCCAGCATAAGAGCAACTGGGCGCAGCACCAGCCACCCTTGACATATTTTTGCCCAAAACAGATAAATGAAACTTTGATTTACATTTTCTACAAAAACTGCTGATGTTTTATTTGGTAAAAATTTGATGATGAGAGTTAGCTACAAGCCTATATATCTTAATGCACCATATTCTATATTTTATTCCAAATTGCTCAAATTTCCCTGTAGTATCAAATCAAACATGATTGATCATTCTTTGCTAAAACATCATGCAACTTTAATCAAACATCTCCCAGATGATTGGTTAATCAAACAATGGTCATTATAGAGAGATGCGTCTGATGTGTCTTACAAAAAAGTTCTGTGGTCATACTTATTTTAATCATTTAATCCTTTTCTATAAAAAAAATTGAATGAAGTACCTTATTTTCAGGCATTTTTACTTAATTTAGAGTCTTTTCTACATGATGTACATGTTTGGTCAATTTATTGCATGTTCATTTAGGCTTCTCTGTTTATTTTGTAGTTCAAAACATTACCATCTCTATGGTATTTAGTTGCTCTTTTCTGGAAAAATCAATTCCTCGAATTCACCTAATAATGTCTCTATTGTCTACATAGTGCCTTTGCCATTTGCTTCCGACACTTTGAGAAGTCAAATACATTATTTTATGGGACTTTTGGGAATTTTTTGGAGTTCATGGATTCATTTCCAAAAAGTGCTTTCTCTGTATGTCTATGAATTTAAAAGCTTTGGCATTTTTACGTGATATAAATAATATGTCTTAAGTGAATCAGCAAATCCCTGCTGTATTTAGAATCTAGAATTGTATGCTCTGTTGAGTAAGAGACTAGTTCAATTTTCAATGCTGATGTACATCCAAAACATAATTGATATTACATTTTGGGAGGGAATAAAAGTCTATAGATTTTTTTTGCAGACATTTTCAAAAGGGTGAAGTTACTTATAATTCAAAATTTCATTAGCAACTACAAGGGTTGTCCCAGAAGTAATGCACTATATGCTCTAACTTTCTTCAATATTCTTCAATTCAGCTAAAATTTGGTGTATATAACAATTGAAGTTTTATCTGTAATATCCTATATGTCACCACCACAAATGGACCTCTTTTTTGTGGATGGTATTTGGTGACTGGTGTTTGGTATTCGGCTTTTGGTGGTTGATATCTGTAACGAATGGTAGGTGGTGACATTTTGCATGTTAATGCAAAATGATGCCTAGACCCCTGTTAGACTCCCTATAGTTGATGAAATATTTTTCTTGTGTGATTTCAGAGGCAATTGTATTAGTCCATAAAGAGTGCGCAGTCTCGAATCAACTAGAACCAAAAGGGTTAAGTTTTCTCTCAGCTAAGGCTCTGCCTGCATGGGTCGCTCTACTTGTGATCTTATTAGTTCTCTTCTATCTACCACAGAAAGCCTTCCATGCTTTAAAGACGTATAAGGTTAGTGAAAGTAAGTTACATCGTTGTAAGCCAGACCTTTTCCATTTTGTCCTTGTGAACATCTAAAATGAGATGCTATAAGATGAGAAATGCTATGAGAAGAATCACAATGGGCTTGTTAGTGGTTCTGGCTTGTATCTGAGCCTGATGTTTTGGGGATATTCAAGAGCCATGTTTGGTATAATAATTGAAGCCTGATTACCTTGGTTTGTACAATAGCATTGGTTTTTAAATGAGCGTGTGATTTATATGAAGTATAACATCCAATCATAAAGTCTAACTTTGGAGTGAGTCTGGAATTTATAAAAGTGAATTTTGTTCAATTGAAAACTGATTGAATAAAAATTTGAAAGAGTATGATCTTCTAAATTATGTGATAATATCCAAATTAATTTAGAAATTATTGTTTGAGAACACCTGTCTATTGTGAAAATATCTCAAGATGTGAACATTCCTGTATATTTGTATTCCTATAGATCTTGCATTGCTCCCATTTGAATGGATTCACTGTACTGAACATTCAAAAACTGGAATTTTTTATTTATTTTCATTTATTTATTTTCAGTTCAATGTATTTATGGGAAACCAGTCAATAAAGACAGCCACGACAACAACATTCCGTATAATTCACACCAAAATGCCAAAAACACACACCAAATGTCGAGGGACGAATCTTTCATACCCCAGAAATGACAAAATTCTTCGCTTCCCTGTGCCAGACAACAAGGTCTCCTGGGATACGCCATACACAGGATATAAACCTGTAGATTACACGGCAGATAGCGTCCTGAGTGGACCTGTATGGGCAGATATAGATGTCAGGTTAGTAGCAATTTAGAGGATTTTCCTAAATGAGTGACGTTTGTAGGAATATCAGTGATCATATCAATATCAATATCAGTCATCAGTCATCATTGAAGGATTGATATCTCAATAATAGGCTTGCACTCTCCCGAGAATCCATTTGCACCCACTTGCAAATGAAAAAAATCATGAAAAATATAAATTTTGTCTGGATCGTGAAAGTAAGAATTTTACACCCCAAAAACTCCTGGGGAGAATACTGAATAAAGTGAATATCTTTGTACATAATTAGTCTGTTCAGATGATGACTACTTTAAAGGTATCGATGAATTGTTTTGCCTCAACAAAAATTTGAAAATGGCTGTTATTCTTCCTAACAGAAAATACAAATTTTGCATCAAATTTAGATAAAACATTGGAAACAGTGAGCAGGATATTAAATAAAGGAAATGTTGTTTAGTATACCGAAGAAAATGTTGTTTAGTATACCGAAGAAAATGTTGTTTAGTATACTGATAATCATTAAATAGAATACCTCAAGGATCAGTATATCTATAAATTAAATGTGCAGGGGAATATTAAGTGGTCAATTGGAATGATTGGCCTAAGAAGTATACATATGAGGATTGATCTAATCAATATTATATTGAGGAATTGCTGCAGACCTAGCTTGCCAGCAGGTTACAGCACTTTTGGGCTCGAGTCTATAGCACAGGAAATTCTGAATATCTGATCACGTTCTCTGTCCTTATGTATTCTTCCATTGCCTACCATGTTAAAAAACCTTGAAATATGAACACCTGCTAATCTGAACACTTTTGGATGGTCTGAATGTTGTTCAGATTAGACAGGTTTCTGAACACTTTTTGATTGATCCTAATGTTGTTTAGATTACGCAGGTTTTACTGTAAATTCCGCATCTCAAGTAATCATTACCAAATATCAGGAAATGAATTAACAGTAAACCAGATGTAATAAAAAGTATTCATGACTTAAAATAGAAATGAATGAGTCATATTTAATATAGAAGGAAATATATACATGATTGTAAAAGAGTAGTAGTTTCAGGCTTGCTTGAAGTTATATGAATATTGATGGTTAATGTCAGTCCATAAGAGGGGTCAGAAAAGATACAATTCCCTTTAGTAACATGTATTAGATAAGTAATTATCCCATCGAACGAAGTTCGGAGGGATATAGGGAACGCCTCCGTCCGTCCGTACGTACGTCCGTCCGTACGTACGTCCGTCCGTCCGTACGTACGTCTGTCCGTACGTACGTCCGTCCGTCCGTCCGTCCGGGCAATAACTCAAATACCGTTGGCCCAATTTTGTTCATATTTTGTACACATATACCCTATGGGGGTAGAAGTTCTGCTCGAAAGCCGATTTTCAAAATGGCCACTCATTTCAAAATGGCGGCCATTTTAGTGCCGATTTTACAGTAATTTAGGTGCAATATGTAAAACTGTAATAGCAATATGTTTTAAAGGTAAAAAAATTATAAAGGACGTTAATAAAGCTACAAATGTAGATATTAAAAAAGCACATGGCAGCCATCTTGAAAAATGGCGGCCTTTACTCGTTATTTTACGATTTTTGCCATAACTCGAAAAGTAGTGGAGCGATTTTGTTCATATTTGGTATGTGAATACTATAAACATTGCACACTGTCTAAAGACACTTTTGGTAGAAGGCGGCCATTTTGAAAAATGGCCGCCATTTTAACGTTTTTTACTATAACTCGAAAAGTAGTGGAGCGATTTTGTTCATATTTGGTATGTGAATACTATAAGCATGGCACACTGTCCTATGACACTTTTGGTAGAAGGCGGCCATTTTAACATATTTTACTATAACTCGAAAAGTAGTGAAGTGATTTTGTTCATATTTGATATGTGAAAACTCTAAGCATGGCACATTGTCTAATAAAACTTTGGGGAGTAGTCGGCCATTTTGAAAAATGGCCACCATTTTTATGTGTGTTATTTTACAAGTACATGTGTGCGATTTTTCAAAAATTTTATAGGTGGCTTCTTAAAAGCATATTATTTCTTCTGATGACAACTTGGCTAGTGAGCAACCATTTTGAAAATGGTGGCCTTTCTGGTGTGTTGTTTTATGATATTTGCTATATATTTCGTTTGTAAAAATGCCAGCCATTTCTGTTCGATGGGATTCGCTACGCTTTGGCGTTGCCGTTGTTCTGGTTTTATAAAAGAACAGATCTATAAGTAGAACACTTTTGAGGCACCAAAGGTGTTCCACATTCACAGGTTGCAGGCCGTAGCCAGGATTTGCAAAGGGGGGGTTCAGTTTTCCAAAATTTCCAGGGGGGGTTCACATTTGACAATTTTGGCCCAAATATTGATAAAATCACTTGAGAAGTGCTCAAAATGGTGAAAAACTGTATGATTTTGAAATAATTTCTGGCTGGGGGGGGGGGGGGGTCGTCCAAACCCTGTGAACCCCCCTGGCTACGGGCCTGCTACTGTACATTTACCATGCATGTCTTTGGTTATGTAGTCCACATCCTCCAAATGCAGGACTCCCGATGAATCACAATGGAACAGAAAGGATGATGTCAAGAGCTCTGCATTTGGAGAATGCCATACCACTGCTTCCTCCAAACTCACTGAGAAATTTGTTCATTCATTTCAATGTTAAACTACCTTCATTCCCCTCCATGTTAAAGGGATGCTAATTATAAGCCATGCTGTTACTTAACACAAGAAGGATATTGGGCGAATCGGAGGAAGCAAAGCTCAAATTCCAAATCGAAAAATAGAAATATCATTCATCTTAATAACGTCTCAAGAGAAAATAACCGGAGTGTTCATTCCTATTTCATACTTATTTGTTGAAATTTAAATGAGTTGCTTGATATTCTTGGATTTATCTACTACGTAGGTGTCAGTTGCTTGTATGTATACTTTATTCCTTGCTGATTCCACTCTTTTCCACTCTATTTTGCATTTCGAAACATAGCCATCGTGACATTTTTCTTTCAAAGAAGTAAATATTTTCCCGAAGCACGGTGATCAATAATCAGACAGAGCATCTGACAATCCCTGGGGAACAATTTAAATGCAGGTCTCGTTCTTTCAATTACTCCTAATGTCATTCCATTTTCCTGTCATTTCTCTTTGAAAGTTACCAGATTTCTTGGTATTTCTACACAATTTGGAGTCTAAGCTACATGTGTATCAACTTTATTCCTTGCTTATTCCATGTTTGGTCATGTCATTTGGCATTTCAAAACATGACCCCTGTCATGTTATTGTTCTGCAGGAAGGTTAATATGATCCCCTTTATTTGTCTCTTTATGTGACATTAACCTAATCAGGCTAAAACAATGTTATTTATACTTCACGATAATGCAATTCTGGCTAGGATCAAAAATTATAGATTAACATTTCTCCAGGGCTCAGCTTTTTGCACCCGAACAAGAGCCGCCCCATCTTTGCACACTTGGTCTTCTCTGGGACCAACGGGAGCCGAATGAACAAAATGGTTTTAGTTAAGACAGAGTTAAGACTTGGTTACCATTTGGATTTGTTTGACTTAGCTTCTTAAAAGATAGCTTTATCTACATTCTGAGTTTAAGAGAAACCAGTCTGAACTAGAGTGCTTGTTGTCGCCAGAAGAACGATTTTCTATATATGGTAATTTCCTCTGAAATAATTATTTACTTATTTACATAGTATTGACCAAACATTATTTAAACATGTTTTTTCTGCTCACTGAGAAAATATCAGTTCAGACCTGATTAAAAGGCAACTGACGACAAATAGGGTACAACTCTAGCCTCTAATTTGACGACATGATCAATAGTTGTAAGACAGGGCAATATAGTTTAAAACAAATCCCTGTAGCACGCAATCTAACACAAGAAAGTCATCATGCCTTCATTGCAAATTAACCTTTAATCTTAAGATTTAGATGGTGTCATCCTTAACATAATTTCAGTAATTGCAGTCAGTGTTTAATAGATGAAGTTACCATAGCAACTAGATGATGGACATTTGAGATTATTGTGTTGTCTTATGTAACCACCCATAACTAAAACATTACTCTTGGGGTGCTATTTTATGCTGAAATTTGAGTAGAATGTCTAGGATATTTGTTGTTTTTCTACATATTAACGAAGATCAATAAATAGAAAAATCCTGTGAATCCAGATGAAGGGGTTGCCATGGTAATCCATGATGACATTTTTAGTCAAAATTACTGAAATTAGAATTTTGTGAAGTTGAGAAAACATTCTGGTGATTAAAGTGCCAGATGTGATCTGTATTTGTTATTTTGTTACTTATTGATATCAATAATCAAATCTACAGGAATGTTATGGTGACTTTGAGCTTTACAAAGTGACAAAAAGTACTAAAATCTGATATAATATGAAGAGTAGATTAAGAATAGATCTGAATTTAGAGGCATGAAAAGATTGTATGGAAATGAATGATAATCAGGCAGCCCTTTGAATTTAGCACATTTTCTTCTGAATCTTGGGCACATTTTTGGCTCTGTAGCACAATTTTAATTTTTGTGATAAAATCGGTTTTCCTTCCTGTGTTGAGGCTCATATTGTGATGGGATATTCTTATGAAAAAATCTGGGAAGAAAGCTGAGATGTATACTGACTATTTGATTTATTCTCATACAAGACATACTCTTGATTATCAGGCGATTCCAATCTGGGATGCTTGTTCTAATCTATATCACTCAATAGAGAAATCATTGGGGCATATCTAATTCCATTTTGTTTACATTTAAGTTTTTTTTTGATTTTATTAGAGTTTATCTCTGTAAATCTCAGAAAATGATGTAGAAACATCAGGGGTGGGGGGGGGGTCTTCAAGATTAGGCGCAATTTGGGTGATTTGAGATTGTTTGCCAAAATGCAATTGAAAAGATGGGAAATTGAAATCCTGTTCAAAAATTGCCACGATTTTAATGTTTTGAGATGTAAAATATAATCAGAAAGACTTGTATATCTGGTGGATCATTTATTGAGAAAATTGTGAAATGAACATGATCACCAAAATTGTTTTCTTTCGTGATGGCTACTGATGATATTGTATTGCATGTAATGTTCAAAATATCCTGTTTGAATTGAGAAATATAGACTGAAGAGCCGGGGTAATATTGTCGAATACACTCAGCAGGGCTAGGCACAAACGTTTTCTATACCCCAAACGACCGAAGGGAGTGAGGAGTTCAAAAGTTTTTGTGCCTAGCCCAAAGCAGTGGTTTCAGTAACTTTGTGTACAAGGGGCAGATGAAAAATACAAGAGGCGGCATTCAAAATAACCAATTTTACGCTCCCGACAATGCAAATTCTTGTTATTTTAGAGTCCATGGACTGAAATAAAGATGTCCAAGGTTTGTCAAGGTCATTTTCATTTTGCGCATTTAACCATTTGATAACATATTGTGGATCTTATCTTAATTTGTTAATGTGAATTCGCACCTTCATTTGCATGGAAGACTTTGATAAAATCCTTTTTTGATGATTTTTGTTAGAAAGCTGATGTTTGGCTAAGCTTCGAAATTCCAAATTGAACAGTCTACTAAGCATACCATGTTGTAAATATTGTTTTCTTTATAATATGTCGAGCTAGGACTGCTCAAACAAATTCGCTTTTTGTAGCTACATGTACAAGTATTTAATTTCAATAGATGATAAACTTCTCAATATAAGAAATATACCCTCATAAGACATTGTTGCAAGGTGTGTTGCAATGAATGTGGCACCCCGCATTCCCGGACCCGCATTATGTATTCTCGAAAAAAGCCATCATGATAAACCATGACATCTCATTTCTTCTCAGCCCTGTGTTTCAAGTGAAACAGAAAGATGCCATGAGTATCAGAATGGAAGAAAGCATATATTTGCATTGATGGTGTATAGATAGTTATTTTATATAGTGTTTTAGTTGTACATGGAAACCGATTCTAACCAGGAAGGATATTGCAACTTTTTTCAAGATCCTAAAGTTGCAATTCTCGTTATTGTGTTTCATTGTAAAGACGCACCTATGAAAGTGTGTCTCTGATACAAAGGCGTAGTTCTACATTAATTTAAGATACACATTTTTCAAACTTGTACGTGAACATGTAGAATTATGGACCTCTTATTACCTCTTTAAGTTAATTTTAAATAAATTCACGATATTTTTAACAAAAAGTCCTTCAAAAACATTTTTTGAAATTAATAAAAAGTTTCACATTTCACGCTTTGATAACATTGGATAAGACAAAAATATAAGCCAAAGTGGTTTAAACTTTATATGGGGCCTTTAATTGATTAATAGTACAATAACGTCATTTCTAAGGGGAATATAGTGAAATGACGTTATAAGTATTATTACCACCGTTAACGACCAGGGCTGAAATAGCAAGAAAATCTTACGCACTGAACGATATCTAATTTCCCGGGGAAAAATTGCCGGTCCAGAATATATTCTAGACCGGTCCATATGGACCACCACTATGACGTCACACATTTCTCAGGTCGATATAGTAAATTGAATGCCTTCTAATTTAGCACTAAAACCCCCTAGAACTGGCCCGGCAAGGTGGTAATAATACAATTTTACACCCATTGGAAAGACTGTACTGTGACTGGTTGTACAGAGTTATATCAATCATACATGTAACTGCATGTCCAGTGGAAAATAACCAACTCTGATTATACCAAAGGTTGGAATTTGAATTATCATGCACATGATAGTGGTTAGATAGTGATCTAAAATGCATAGCCCAAACGGGTACAAAATTGGACGGTGTTTACTACTATAATGAGATCAAGTGATCTTTACGATTATAGTGAGTTCCATTGCAGTTCGAAACTGAGGTACAAATCATAGACAAGGAAGTGCAAAACAAGATCGCTGAATAAAATAAAGGCTAGTCTATAGAAGACTTTAATTTTCCCCCGAAACTATATTCGACTTCTAACAAACGGCGAATTATCGAAAACAAACAGCGATTTCGGACACTCGCCCCCTGCTATTGAAAGTCCAGCAAAGGGGTGTATTCAAAAATGTTACACCAGCTCTGAGGTCTATATTATGATTGGAACATGAAGACTCACCAAAATGTTTCGAATGTTCATTATGCTCCGCCATTGCTGCGGCTCGCCGTTATGACGTCACATATTATACGTATTACCAGGGGTATTGTTCGCAAATATACCCCGGGTGAAATGTTGACTTTGTTAACAGTTTATAGAAGGCGTGAATAAAGTCATGTTGGAATACTCAATAGTGATGGTCATAATAATCACCTCTATCTTATAGTACAAGTCACTGTGTTTTCAAGCACCTGGATTTTTCATTTTCATCATCTCGCTTATTGCAAAATTCTCATTTTACTGATTCTGATTATAGATACATCCAGATTTAGTATAAAAATAAAAATTTTATGAGATTCAAATAAGACAACTACTGGGTGTATTGTATATAGATTATCAACTCAGGACACAATAACTTTTGATAACGGCAGCATTGTCGAGATCACCAAGCAAGCAATTCACCTCACTTGATTTCTCAAAATTAAGGTTGTCGGAATAGAATGACTTTTGAATATGTCATCGAAATAAATGAGCTTCAAAGTAAATGTTATGCAAAATATCCTGTCATAAGCTTCAATTCAAAATACAATATATTCAAATGTGTAACTGTAGTGATATCATACTTAATTGTGCAAATTCAAATGATTGAGCAATCATCTCAAACTGCCAGACAGATTGGGAATTAATATCCGGATGTATACTATTAATAAAACAAATTATGTGTGTAAATCTGAAATATATACATATATGAAGATTTAAAATGAAACTAGTATTAACTGAATTTTTTCTTCGTTTTCTTTATTTTCTTTAATAATTTCACTATATATATATATTATATATGTGTACACATATAGTAAAACCTGAAAATGAAATGCCTTGGGTACCTGGAATATTATTCTATCGGGAGATGAGTTCAGAGTTTTCATTGTGTTAATCGGTAAAAGGAAACTGTTTCACTTATGGAGGTGTTTCACCTATACATGTTTTACTGTACCATATTTTAGTAATTTGAGTGCAGTAAATTTGAGGCCTCTTATAACTGTTTTATCAGACAAACTTAGAATTACTTGTAATATCTGCATCATCTTTGTTAACCATATTTCTATACCAAATGTAATTGTCCCGTATGTGCAATATCTCATATATTATAACTCAATGTTGGCTTGGAGTGAACCCAAGGCCTGTTATACTTGCGAAGATGATCATCCAGTGCAACCTGACTTACTTAACAATATTTCAATTAATACTTAATTAAACTATAGTTTGTTAGCTTATAACACGCATGGTTAAGCGATCATTAACTCCTAGTGGGTGTGACCTCAATTCAATTAACAATCAGCGATTTGTGCATTATATTGCATTAATTTATAATTTTAATTGTCTGTTATGTTAACATTTAAGAGTACTTTTGTGGTATTTCACCATTATATGGCCGTGTCATATATGCTGTTTCTGCTCAAAAAAGAGAAATTATAAGAATACTTGGCAACCAGATATATTGGAAATTTGAACCTGACTGTATTCACGCCTTCTATAAACTGTAAACAAAGTCAACATTTCACCCGGGATAGATTCACGAACAATAGCCCTGGTAATACGTGTAATATATGACGTCATAATGGCGGGTCGTAGTAATGGCGTACTTTAATGAACATTCGAAACATTTTGGTGTGTTTTCATGTTCGAATCGTAATATAGACTTCAGAGCAGGTATATGTAATATCGTCAAATACACCTTTTAGGGCTAGGCACAAACGTTTTCGAACCTAGCCCTGCGGGGTGGATGCGACAATATTACCCATGCTCTGAAGTCTATATTTCTTAAATAACAGTTTTTTTGTTCATATGATTATAATGAGCTAGCTTATTGCACATTATAAAAGTTACCCATAATGGGTTCGAACTTAACTTTTTAGACTGGTAGTGAAAATAGTTACCTGACATTTTTTCTAGGTAACTAAATTCCAAAGTAAGGTAGTTGTTTTTACTGGTTGAAAAAATTTCGATAGACACAGTTTTCCTTGACACTTAAAACAAGTCTACCGGTCTGTTGATCTCAAGTTTATTATTAATTATAATTCCATGATACTGTACGCCCGGTATTATTCGCGAGCTTTAATTTCGCGAATTTTGCGAAAACACGGTTTCGCGGCTATTAAATTTCGCGAATACTGTATTTTATCGTATTCGGTGATTCCCCAGTATATGATGTCCAATCAAATTGCAGGCTACGATCACGTGAACAATCGTGCGCACGTGCTCTTTCATTGCCGTGCATGCGCATAGTAAAGTCATGGAGTTGCACAGTACTATTGAAGTACTATAACTCGATCCAAACTAATAGACAAAACGAAATGCATCAGAGCCCCGGGTAAAAACAAATTCCCGGGGATTTAATTGGCAATTTCGCGACGATAATTTTTCGCGATTTTAACACCCTCGCGAAAAGCGCGAAAGTTAATCGCACGCGAATAATACCGGGCGTACAGTAATTCATTTGAAACTTTATGCCTTGTTTTCAGAGATAGTACTGAAAACATGTATCTATCATGTCTATGTGGAATCACACCAGGAAATTTTCAGAATCCGGGGGGAAAAATATGCCTAGGCCTATACAAGTAGTATAGTGGTTAAAAGCCTTCATAGACATCAAATACCAGTATACATGTATGTGGCACTGGATCAGGATAGTTCTACAAAATTGTCATCATAATGATACATGGAACAAACTTTCCCAATCCGTTATAGACACCACAGAAAAAAATCAATTCAAGAATGGAATTGATAAGCACCTGATAAGACAGAAATTTCTTCCCCACAACTAAACCCATGTCAAGTGAGCAATTAAACAACGCCCCCCCCCCCCCTTTAATATGACATTAAAATAAGATATAAAAAGAACTGGATCATACATTTTCCAGAATAACAGATATACATGTAGATATATTTGCCTCAAAAAATAGTATTTTTCTGACTCAAAAGTAAACAGAATTAGCTTTAGAAGACCTTAGAAGAATGTTTCAAGTCAAACAATTCAGAGAAAACTTGTTGTCTTATGAGATCATAAACATTGGTAGTCATGTGATCAGACCAAATCATAATAGACCAATCATGTTGTTTCAACATTCAAATTTAAATTTCCCACTATAATAAACATTCCTAAGTGGCTCTAAGTGAAGGGTCAACCTGCTTAATTTATGCAGCTGTTGCGTTTTAGAGTTTCCCTCCCCAAGATTTTATTTTTTATTTCAAATCTAAATGGTGAAATGGGAACTGCAAACTTTATTGAAGGGGGTATGCTTATTGAAAGCAATTACTAGTATTTTTCTCAATAGATGTCTCCCTCTCTCACTAATCTGAGAACAGGAAGTTAGCTAACTTCAAAAAGTATCTTAATAATACGGTGATTTTACCTGAAAATTGCCGGTTTTTATGTCCCCACCACATAGTGTGGGGCCATATTGTCGGCCTAGGCGCGTCCGTTTGTCTGTCCATCCGTCTGTCTGTCCGTCCGTACGTCCGGGAGTTTTCTCCAAAACCGCTACAGATATCACCTTCAAATTTTCAGGGATAACTTATTAGTGCATACAGATGTGGATGAAAATTTTTTAACTCCATACCTACTTCCTGTCGGCCATTTTGAAGTCAAATGCTAAAATCCTTGTCTGCAAACTTTAAGAAAAAACGGCTCCACAGTTGCTTTTAAAACTTAAACATCTTGTTCAGCTCACTTCATTCTAGATCTGATTAGGTTTTGGACCTGTTAGCTAAGTCATGTCAGCCATTTTGAATGTCTTAAGAAAAGTTAGCGCACGATAATACTTTGTATCATATTGAATGGTGTTTCTGAGTTTTCATACTTTAACTATTTAGTAGCTTTATAAATAATTTCAGATGTACTTTGTTGTAAAAGCCTATGTTATTATTAATAGTAGTTATATGTGATAATTTTGTAAAAAGAAATCAGCAAAAACTTATAATCACTTTTTTATTGTCGGCCATTTTGGATTTTTCCGTCCTAAAATCTTGTCCGTGAAGTCTTGTCTACGTGTTTTCAGGTGAACGGTTTGGTGGATCAATTTCAAATTTTCAGGGATGATTCTTAGTATAAAAATCTAGATCTGATTAGTTTTTTGGCATTCTGGGTAAATGTCAAGGCAGCCATTTTGGATTTTCCATCCTAAAATCTTGTATGTAAAGTCTTGTCTACGCGTTTTCAGGTGAACCGTTTGGTAGATCAATTTCAAATTTTCAGGGATGATTCTTAGTATGAAAATGTAGAACTGATTAGTTTCTTGGCATTCTGGGTAAATGTCAAGGCAGCCATTTTGGATTTTCCATCCTAAAATCTTGTCTGTTAAGTCTTGTCTACGCATTTCCAGGTGAACCCTTCTGTAGATCAATTTCAAATTTTCAGGGATGATTCTTAGTATGAAAATCTAGATCTGATTAGTTTTTTGCCATTCTGGATAAATGTCATGGCAGCCATTTTGGATTTTCCATCTTAAAATCATGCCTGTAAAGTCTACGCGTTTTTATGTGAACCGTTTGGTAGATCAATTTCAAATTTTCAGGGATGATTCTTAGTGTGGAAATCTAGATCTGATTAGTTTTTTGGCATTCTGTGTAAATGTCAAGGCAGCCATTTTGGATTTTCTCTCCTAAAATCTTGTTTGTAAAGTCTTGTTTACATGTTTTCTGGTGAACTGTGTGACGGATCAATTTAAAATTTTCAGGGGTGGTTCTTAGTTTGAAAATCTAGAACTGACTAAATTTTGGGCATTCTGGGTAAATTTTAAGGTGGCCATTTTGGATTTTCCGTCCTCAAATTGTGTTGGTAAAGTCTTGTCTACTCATTTTCAAGATAACCATTTGATGGGATCACCCATTGGTGGGGACATATTGTACACATTTGTGTTCATGTTAAGACTTTATTTTAGAAAAATAAGAATCTGAATGGTAAGTAAACACTTTATCTTATGTTTTGAGAAGTTATAGCCTAAAAGCTGAAGTGAAAGAGGACGAAAAGTGCCAAAGAAAAAAATTTCAAAAAAGTTTTATCACGGCAGCATTTCATTCTCAGCATTTTATCAATTGAGAATTTGATTTGACGATCATAAAGAGATCTTCCCATAAACCAGGAAACTGTTTTCGTTACTTGGGCATGTTGCTAGGTAACGATTTGAGAAAATAAAGGAACGAATCGTTACTTCCGCAACGCTAATTTCGAACCCTGCCCATACCTAACCTTTTCTTTGATCATGTCTATTTCCCATAACATTTGAATGAAGTTGATATGTGCATCTTATTTTTCGGCATCTCTCAATTTAGAGCATTGGCAACATACTTTTTTGTTTTATTCCTTGCTGATTTCACTCTTTCATTCTATTTTACTTTTGAAAATATGATCACAATTGTGTGATTTTTGCATGGGACTATTAAGCCTATATGACAATAAATTAGCATCAATGGATTTAGTGGTGATTAAGTAATTAAAGAAAAACGATAAATGATGCACTGTCTATATATTATTTTAGTCAACTCAATATTTTTCTTATTCCTGACAACAGATTACCATTCTGTCAAAGGGATTATATGGTGATTAAGGTTGTGTCATCTTTCATATTATTTTTTATTTTATTTTAGATTTTAGTTGTCATCTCAATATTTTTTCTCATTCCTAGACTTCATTTCTTTAGATTATACAAATAGTTGAACAGTGTCGATATTGTGATAAGATAATATATTTTCTTACCCTGAGCATAACATCTAGTTACAATTACAAACCAACCTAGATGAAGCTCTCTTTTAAGATGCAAAGTAAAAAACGCAAAAGGGTAATCTATAATGTTTTCTTGGAATTAACGTGTAATCTTAATTTTTTGTTTCACGATTCATCTGAATGTTAAACAAAATATGAGATTGCCGTTCACTGTAATATGTACTCATGCATATTAATTCTAAACAATGGAGAGGCTTCTTCAAACAGAGATGCCATTATTATTCTCTGTACATTAGAAATATAAATCATTTTATCCAATATCTATTTACCATCGCTGAATTAATCTGAACAAAATATTAAACAATCGTTGTTCTCGTAAATCATTTTGTGTTTTCTTTAGTATATTTCTTGTCATCTCTTCAAACAGTGAACGCTATTTCGAATGATAGACTTACAGAATAAACGGAAAATGAATTCCTCATTATAATTGTTGTAAAATCTATATTTAGACCTTTTCATTTCATCTATTTATTTTCCAATAATCCCTGCCATCTTTAGGACACAAATG
Source organism: Owenia fusiformis (assembly GCA_903813345.2). NCBI lineage: Eukaryota > Metazoa > Annelida > Polychaeta > Sabellida > Oweniidae > Owenia > Owenia fusiformis. The sequence goes on from CAIIXF020000012.1 coordinate 15,595,811, forward strand.
AAACTAGGTTATGTTGACCAGGTTATTGGTGTCATAAGTTATAGGAAGTGCTGTTTCCAAATGATGGATTGCTAATTGTTAATTTTCAAAAATTCTTAGAATTTTGGGGTTAATGAGATCACTGTATAAAAATGGAGCTTTCAAATAACTGTCAAGTTTCTTGCTTTTATCTATAATTTCCGCCCACAATACATTTACTTGTTCTCTTTATATATGACACACTCATGTTGATCTATCAAGACATTTTTGGCAATATAAGTCATTATATATAAACCTGCATATTTAAAATCCTATTTTTCCCCACCAAAAAGTGGTGACATATTGTTATGGCCTCCGTTTTTTTACGGTGGTTGGCGGTTGGTGGTTGGTGATAGGCGTCTGAAACAAATTCTTCCAACTTCCAGTAATTTAACAAATACTGTATAGACTGACTTCAATTGTTTTTCAAAATCATTTACATGTTTTCAGAAGTTCAAATCTGACTTTATATTTAAGATTTGACCTTCAATGACATTTTCAAGATAAAAAAATTCTCAAGCATTCTCAAGGTCAACATAGATTTGACCTTTAATGACCTCCTCAAGGTCAAAAAGGTCTTTTTATGTCCCCACCACATAGTGTGGGGCCATATTGTCGGCCTAGGCGCGTCCGTCTGTCCGTCCGTCTGTCCGTACGTCCGGGAGTTTTCTCCAAAACGGCTACAGATATCACCTTCAAATTTTCAGGGATAACTTATGAGTGCATACAGATGTGGATGAAAAGATTTTAACTCGATATTTCCTGTCGGCCATTTTGAAGTCAAATGCTAAAATCCTTGTCTGCAAACTTTAAGAAAAACGGCTTCACAGTTGCTTTTAAAACTTTAACATCTTGTTCAGCTCACTTCATTCTAGATCTGATTAGGTTTTGGACCTGTTAGCTCAGTCATGTCAGCCATTTTGAATGTCTTAAGAAAAGTTAGCGCACGATAATACTTTGTATCATTTTGAATGGTGTTTTTGAGTTTTCATACTTTAACTATTTAGTAGCTTTATAAATAATTTCAGATCTACTTTGTTGTAAAAGCCTATGTTATTGTTAACAGTAGTAATATGTGATAATTTTGTAAGAAGAAATCAGCAAAAACACATAATCACTTTTTTATTGTCGGCCATTTTGGATTTTTCCGTCCTAAAATCTTGTCTGTGAAGTCTTGTCTACGTGTTTTCAGGTGAACCGTTTGGTGGATCAATTTCAAATTTTCAGGGATGATTCTTAGTATAAAAATCTAGATCTGATTTGTTTTTTTGGCATTCTGGGTAAATGTCAAGGCAGCCATTTTGGATTTTCCGTCCTAAAATCTTGTCTGTAAAGTCTTGTCTACGCGTTTTCAGGTGAACCATTTGGTAGATCAATTTCAATTTTCAGAGATGATTCTTAGTATGAAAATGTAGAACTGATTAGTTTTTTGGCATTCTGGGCAAATGTCAAGGCAGCCATTTTGGATTTTCTGTCCTAAAATCTTGTCTGTAAAGCCTTGTCTATGCATTTCCAGGTGAACCATTCTGTAGATCAATTTCAAATTTTTAGGGATGATTCTTAGTATGAAAATCTAGATCTGATTAGTTTTTTGGCATTCTGGATAAATGTCAAGGCAGCCATTTTGGATTTGCCGTCTTAAAATCTTGCCTGTAAAGTCTTGTCTACGCGTTTTTAGGTGAACCGTTTGGTAGATCAATTTCAAATTTTCAGGGATGATTCTTAGTGTGAAAATCTACATCTGATTAGTTTTTTGGAATTCTGTGTAAATGTCATGGCAGCCATTTTGGATTTTCTGTCCTAAAATCTTGTCTGTAAAGTATTGTCTACGCATTTTCAGGTGAACCATTTGGTAGATCAATGTCATATTTTCAGGGATGATTCTTAGTATGAAAATCTAGGAACAGATTAGTTTTTTGACATTCTGGGTAAATGTCAAGGCAGCCATTTTCAGGATAACCATTTGATGGGATCACCCATTGGTGGGGACATTTTGTACACATTTGTGTTCTTGTTTTCATTTTGCTTCGACTTGATGGTGACATTTTGTCATGTTGCCTTGTTTTGATTTGCAGATGATTTATATCCAAACTCTGGGTAGATACAGTACCAATTTGTACATTTAAATCTGATGCTTAATTATTAAAAATAAAAATGTGTAAACTCTGTACTTGCAGAAAACCCAGGACTCCGCAACCACGTTGGAATACTGTAGATGGGAAAATAGACAGACAGAGTCACACCGGACATTACGTCATAGATGAATTTGGCGTCCCAAGGTAGCCTACTATTGACATACTCATATGTAATGTGTCTTTTGTTTTCTTATCACAGAAGTCCATGTTATAAGTTGGTTTGTAAACATATTTAAATTCTGTGCTTTATTCTGAGAATCTGTATGTGTTGTTCAATATTGAGTGTAAACATGTTATAAGATCAATTCTGAGGTCCATTGCCAATATTGTAAAAAATATTTTCATATCAATTATCTAACGTTACTGTACTTCTGTATATCTGTATAGAAACGTTTAACGATTTTCATTAATGATTAATCATGGACACCCATGATGACATCTATTGGAGAGAATTAAAGCTAAAATCACTTTCATTTTGCATCAGTTTTCAGTTCCCCTGATATTGATTAATTAATCACAAATAATTCATCATAGACTTCATTATTCAGGTTTATATGGTTGTGACATATTGTTTAATCTCCAACTTTTTGTGGATAGTGTTCGGCAGTTGGTGTTTGGCAGTTGGTGATTAAAGTTAACAAATGACAGGTGGTGACATTTAGCATGTTAATGCCTTGTTTCTATTCTCACTATTGTTAAATTGTTGCAGAAATCCAGTTGGTAGAACAGGTGTCCGAGGGAGGGGATGTCTCGGTCGTTGGGGCCCTAATCATGCTGCAGATCCAATAGTAACCAGGTAAACAGTCAAATATATAAGTCCATGCATCATGCATATGATGCATTTAAGTTGACAGCCCAAAGGCCCAAAGCTACTTCACCCCAAATACACACTCTAAAATAGCAGTACCGTATGGTACATGAAGAGTATGGTACCGTGCTGTGTTCATGGTACCGTAAGACACTGTTTTAGTCTACGGTACTGTATTGTACCACATTTTACAGTACTGTTCAGTACTGTAGCCGAAGTGGTACCATGCGGTACTGTTAGAGATTGACTGTGTAGTGATCCAGTCTGATTTGATTTTTTTCAACGTGTATATTAGAAATTGTAATTATCTGCTACAATATGAACAGCATCAAATGTTATATGTTGGGGGCATAATAAGGAGAAAAAAAGTTGAAAAACAATTACTGAGTATTTGTTTATTATTTCAGGTGGAAAAGAAATGAAAAGTTTGAAGTAATGAAAAATACAAGTAATAATAAACCAGTTCTGCAATTTGTGGCAATTCAAAGACGTGATACTGGTGAATGGGCCATACCTGGGGTAAGTGGTAGGAAAGATCATTTTCCACTCCATAAGTAGCTACCATGACATTTCATGTATGTGACTTTGAATATGGAATAAATGCTAGCTACTCTTGAAAGTATAACTGTGATTACAATTCTGATTGGGTTGCTCAGGGCTCCAGGTTTCTGTTTTAACTTCTGGATTAATTTTTTTCAGTCTTATCTGCTCCATACCCAAGTTATAAACTAGAACAATGGTTTAAATGATTTTATATATTCTGTAATACTGATACTGCTTTTCCCTTTGTGTATATCAACTCTGACCTTGTTTGGCATTTCAATGTATCAAATCTGACACTGTTTTTCCTGTCAGTATATCAATTCTGACACTGTTTTTCACTTCGATGTATCAAAATCTGAGACTGTTTTTCACTTCAATGTATCAAATATGACAGTGCATTTCACTTGTATATACCAATTCTGACTCTATTTTTCACTTGGATTTATTAATCTGACACTTGCTTTATTCTTGTAGGGCATGGTGGATCCTGGTGAACAAATATCAGTCACTTTAAAGCGTGAATTTGGGGAAGAAGCACTTAACACTTTAGAATCTAGCAAAGATGAAAAAGAAGACATCACTAGAAAATTAAATGAATTATTCTGTAGGGGAGAAGAGGTAAGATTTGATTGGTTGTCAGTTGATGGAATAACAACATTTATTATATCACCATCTAGCTAGCGAAAGTATGATTGGTCAAAACCGGGTCACATGTCGTGGGATATCTGGCGATATTCAATGGTAATGCTAATCAGATAAGACAACCGTGAGATATCTAGCGATATCCCACGCTCCCGGGAATTTTCAAAGAATTTGTTTTCGTTCAGTGTAAATAATTAAGTTCAGTGTAAGTCAAAATGACAGACGAACCGAGTAGATTAAATTTGAAATATATGTATTTCAATGTTAACCTATGACTTAATAATATTAGGGATGTTTAGCTAGACAGTGGTATAATAAAACAAATATTTCACTCTATTTTCGGTGAATACCTGTAGCACTTTCACAAGGTGATATTCCACTTGCCCTTCGGGCTTCGTGGAATATCACTTGTGAAAGATGTACAGGTATTCACCTCAATAGAGTGAAATATTTGTTCAGTATTTATTTGTAAATTATTAAATGAATATGATTTAAAAAATCTCAAAATAAATACAATACTAAAACAAAATGTAGTAATTACTAAAAGCATTCAGTATCGAATCATATGTATTCACATTAGAACAGAATTATCAAATTAAAATACTGATTTGTAATAAACTCTAACCAATTTCGTGTTATAACATGCAATTATGAATTAATATAAAATGTATAAAATAGATTTATATCTTGTTTTTAACGTCATTTTATATTTATAGTTAACATTTTATATTTCATATTTAGATTTAACATTTGCAAAGTAGGCTCTATAATGCATGTCTTTAAGTTTGAATATTGTACTTTTTTAGATATACAGAGGTTATGTCGATGACCCAAGGAACACAGACAATTCGTGGATGGAAACTGTGGCTTTTAACTTCAATGATGATGATGGTACCAGTGTTGGAAAATTCAATCTACATGCAGGTGGGTGCCTTTTATTTTATATGATTCATTTATTATGTTACCATCGCAAGTGGTGACGGCGTCTGGTGGTCGGAGTTTGGTGTCTGTAACAAATGACAGGTGGTGACATTTTGCATGTTAATGCCTTGTTGTACATTACGATAAAAATGCATGGGAATTTTAGAAGCTCATCCTCCATTTCATTGCCAAAATTTAAATCAAATAAGATTGTAACTAATTTTTTTGATGTACCATGAATCAAACTGACTTTAATGCGAAGTCAGTTTATTTTTACGAAAACGAACGTGAAAATACTTTAGGTCCTAAGCTATACGATACTATGTCAAATTTAGGATTTGAAGAATTGATAAATACTCCCACCAGAATCACCGAGACTTCTGAATCTTGTCTTGATTTAGTATTTACTAACTTCCCTGGATTAATAAATTCGACCGAAGTCCATGCTCCTATAGGGAACAGTGATCACAGTACAGTCCTGACTAATATAAATATATCCCCACATTTTAATAGTGAGCCAAGTAAGAAAAAGACCTGGCAATATAAAAACTGCAACTTAGATAATCTTAATAATCTCATTTTAAATCAAAACTGGCATGATATTATTGCCACGGGAACTGTTAATGCCTCAACTCAAGCTGTCACTAACAAACTGACATCTATTTTTAATGATAATATACCATTTAAAACTAAAATTTCAAAATCAAATGATATGCCATGGTTCGATAACGAAATTAAGATGGAGTTAAACAAAAGAGATAAATTATATAAAAAGTTCAAACGAAATAATACAGAAATAAATAAAACAAACTACAAGGACCAAGTAAAAATTGTAGAACAAAAGGTAAAATTACTTAAAGACAATTATGAAAATAAGATTTGTGATGACCTTCAATCCTTTTCTTCTGGCAGTAAATTTTATTGGCAAGCTATCAAAAAACTCCTTGGTACTAGATTCACTCCAAGCATTCCAACTTTGTTTAGCTCTGATCTGACACGAGTATTTTCAACCGACAATGATAAGGCGACTGAATTGTTAAACCATTTTACCAGTAAATTCCACCACGATTTTGATTTTGACCAAAGGGACCTGCCTATTCTCCAAATGCGAACGAACAAAATTTTGACCAATATTTCAACAAACAGAGAGGAAGTTAGAACTCTCTTACTAGATCTTAACCCCTCCAAAAAGGAAGGACCCGATGGTATTACAAATAGGATGCTTCTTATGACAGCGTCGACGATTGATTTACCGCTATCATTGCTTTTTAATAGAATTTTAAACGAACAATGCTTTCCAGACATATGGAAACTCGCCACTATATGTCCTATTTTCAAAAATAAAGGAGTACGTTCAGATAAAGCAAATTACCGTCCAGTTTCATTATTAAATACAATATCCAAAGTATTTGAGAAAGTCATCCAAAATCGAATTTTGACCCATCTCCTTGAAAACAATTTACTTTATAATAACCAATCTGGTTTTTTACCCGGTCACAGCACCGACTTCCAACTTATAGCAATAACAAATTTTATTAATGAATCTTTTGACCGCCACTGTGACGTCAGAGGAATTTTCCTTGACGTAGAATCTGCCTTCGACAAAGTCCCGCATGCCCTTTTGACTCATAAACTAAAATCATATGGTTTTGGTGCTGACACTTTGAATCTCATAAGCTCATATCTTAAAAATCGAAAAGTTCAAACTAGAGTAAACGGAATCTTATCAAATTTATCAGAAGACAATTACATAAACAGCGGGGTGCCTCAAGGGAGCCAAATTGGGCCGATCCTTTTCTTATTATACATAAATGATTTACCGGAAGTAATTGACTCAACATCTTACATCTATGCAGACGACACCTCCATTTACTTACCTGTACCTAGAGATCATCCAATTCAGAACACTCACGAAATCCTCCAAAAAGATCTTGACAATATTTTTAAATGGTCACAAACTTGGAAAATGAACTTCAAGCCTTCAAAATCAAAAGAAATAATATTTTGTAAAGAAACCGTCTTTGATAGGCCATATCCAATTTTGACACTTAATAACAATTCAATTGACCGAGTCGATTCACATAAACATTTAGGCGTAACTCTTGATAAAAACTTAAACTTTAAAACTCATATAAACGAAGTCCGAGCAAAAATTGACAAACTACTAAATCCCCTATCAGCATTGAAAATGAGAGTAAACTCAAAACATCTTGAAACAATGTACACTTCTTTCATCCTCTCTAAAATCGAATACGGCTCTTTAATCTATGGTTCGGCGTCGCAAGGTGCTCTGGAACAACTAGACAAACTCCATTACAGAGCAGCCCTGATAGTTTCCGGGGCGATTTATGGTACGTGCAAGCAAAAATTATATAAATGTTTAAACTGGAAAACCCTAGCGGAGAGAAGAGAAGAAAAACAAAGTATTCACATGTTCAAAGTCCGATCAAATTTGACCCCCTCTTATGTAGTCTCTATATATGAAAAACTGTCCAATCCTGGTGCCGAAAGGGAGCTCCGCTCCAGAAGAGAATATGTTTTACCAGTGAGAGCGTCTGTGAAATACCTAAATTCACCAGCCATAAAGCCTATCTCCATTTGGAAAAATCTTTCAACTGAAATAAAAACATCGCCAACCCTAGCAATCTTCAAGAAAAACTATAATAAGAAATATACATTTCATAAAAAGAATATTTTAACAAAAAATCTTAATTTGAAAAGGTCTTCTGAAACTAAACTTAATAAAATAAGAAGCGACCTTGCCCTTAAAAGTGACTTTTTTAGACATAATTTCAACAACATCATAGATCCTTCTTGCCCCTGCGGCCACCGAAATCAAGATAAGATTCATCTTTTACTCGACTGCCCTCTAACCGCCATACATAGAAATGATTACATACAGAACATCCTAAAGTTAGACAATCTTGATATTATGTGCTATTTTGGAAAAAACAGAAAGCAAAAAATAGAATTTATACTTTATGGAGATGAAAATTTAAATAGTGAACTGAATACAAAATGCCTTCAACTATCTTCAAATTATATCGATAACATCTTAGAATGACCATCCTCCTCATTTCACATCATCTCTCATTAACACTCATATACATCATCATGGGCAAGACCTGGTGGACGACCGTCTGTCCGTTGCAATCCTACACACTCCAGTGATTTATTATATGTTTTTAACTTTCTAGAGGGGGGCCAATAATGCTATGTAGCCTCGGCCCCTCACAATCTATGTAAATAATTATGTTGAATATTATAGAAATAAATAACAATAACCTATAAAAAAAACTGCAGGTGGCGTATGATGGTTCATCATAGGCAATTCAATTACTGTATTATCTAATTAATTTGAAATAAATCAAACCTTTTCAAATGAAAGGTTGGAAATAGAACATTATTAGCCAAGGAAAAATAAAAAAGGGCGATCCATACATATAAATGTAGTCTGGGTGATCGCTGGAAACTTTCATAAAAATACTACATTGTCAGAGTAAAGTTTCTAGAACTACCACTACCTACAACCTGTACAATGCCCAGGCGATTGGTAGTAGATGCTATATGTACGACTATGAAAGGAAAATAAAAACTATGCTAAAAAATAAAAAATAAATAAAGTTTCTCCAATAACAACCCATAAATTGTAAAATGAATTGTATTTTGATTTCAGGGGATGATGCAGTTGGCGTAAAATGGACAGATATTAACAGTGAAATAAAACTGTATGCTAGCCACAAAAATTTCATACACGAGACAGCCAAAAGGCTAGGAGCAGATTGGTGATAGATGATATTAAAATTTATTACCTGATAGTGTAATTCTCTGCAATCTTATTGGCCTATGTGACGTGACCTCTATATAGCTAGTATTTACCCAGGATGGAATTCAGATACCATGGATTATATTTAGCACTAATGGTGTTTAGTATTTCTTATGAACTCAAAATATCATCATTTGTAGAAAAATTGAAATATCATATATGCCCAATATACCATAGAACTATAAAAAAAACATAATTCAGCAATTTTTCATGTAGTTAAACAATTGAAAATACAGATAATACACCATTGAACAATATACCATGTTATGGCATGGCCATGTTTTAGTGGTAAAGAGTGAACCAGCAAGGAATTTTAGAGAAAGATGGTCTTAGAACAAGTCTCTGGAACACCCCCCCCCCTTCATCCCCATTTCACGAGGACTATGGAAGTGTATAAAGAAAAACATTGATTCGAACTCATATACAATTCATCCTTCTGTATTAGGATAAAAATTATACACATAATGCAATTTGGGCTAGATATATATGTTGTCAAAGACATACGATGTCACAGACACGTGATGTCACAGACACATGGTGTTACAAACCATATGGTGTCTAAAACATACCATGTCATTTCTTCATTATTTTACATGCTCCCATTCTTGCTTTTTCTGTTCTTTCATGATATTCTTAATACTTGTGTATATATGCTATAGGGGATTAATTGTTACCACAATTAAAGCACATGTATTTCTAACCATGACGCTAGCCATGACTGTTTTAAGATACAGAGGTTGAATTGAATTTTGTAATCTATATCAACTACATTGACTTCTTAGTACACAGCCAATATAATTCAACGCCGTTTCGGCATCGAAAAAATTCGGCACTGTTTCGACACCGTTCCGGCACCGAAACCTTTCGACACAAAAATTTGCTACCAGACTAGTCAGTCCATTTGGTGCCAAAACGGCACCCAAATTTGGCACCGAAACGGCGTCGAAAATGAGATTGCATTTTGGGGTTGTAGGCCAGTGTAAATACAGTAAAACCTGTGTATATCGAACATTTTTTGCCAAGAAAAAATGTTCAGTGTTGGAAGGTGTTCACTACAGAGAGGGTAATTACAGAAGTCATTAGAGTATGTGCGGTTGAAGGGTGTCTACTAGAGACAGGTGTTCACTAGAGAGAGGTGTTTACAAAGACAGGTTTTACTGTAGTATTGTTGTAATTTGAGGTTATGTCACTATCGTGGCATATATGCCCGAGGTCTCAGTGATATATGGCCCGATCTTGGGAGGGACATTGATCTCTGAGAACCGAGGGCATATGTGCCACGATAGTGCCATAAATGATTTATAACATACTTATGATGATGTAGACTGGTCAGAGAGTACCGTTTTCTTATAGAATTGACAAACAAATGGTTTGAAAATGATTGAAAAGAGTTAAGAAAAATTGCTCTTGATGGTTGGTGCTACACAAAGTGGAAAACAGAACTTACAATTAATAAAACCATAGGGAACTAGAACTACATTGTATTGCTTCATAATCTCTTTAATCCAGAAAATATACAGTATATCACAAAATAATACAGGATTTCATAGTCCCTATATATGTAAGTTTGCCGATTGAAAAGGGTAAGTATGTACTTTTTGGCATTTTATGTCACCACCAAAAAATGGTGACATATTGTTATTGCTACTGTTTGAGTGACTGGTAGTCAGAAATTATTAGCACATGTATGATTGTAACAAAATCTTATTCTAACCTTACCAGATGGCGACATTTTGTCACGTTATCTTTATGCCTAATGCGGGTCACATTTGCTCTGATTCATCGGCTTGGGCCCCGCCGATTGAGTATCCTGTTCACAATTGTATTCAGTTTTGAACAGAATACTCAATTGGCCGGGTGCCGGCCGATGAATCGGAGCAAATGTGACCCAGGCATTACATACATATCGGTATTCTCCCCAAGGATTTTTTTCTACAGTAAGACCTGTCTAATCTGAATGGCACTGGGACTGGCCAAAAGTGTTTGTATTGCCCAGTTGGCAGTTGTTCACATTTTGAGATATTTTGAACATGAAGTCTGTGGCAGATACAAAAAATAGGATAGAAAAAGGTGTTCACATTGAGAGCGTTCAGATATACTGGTTTCACTATTGAGCATTTTCACAATTGGTAATAGGGTTTCAGGTAGGTGGAAGCAGGTGTAATACAGTGCCCTCTTGTTCCAATGTTGGGGAGGATTCTAATGTTGGGGAGGATTCCAATGTTGGGGAGGATTCCAATGTTGGGGAGGATTCCAATGTTGGGGAGGATTCTTATGTTGGGGAGGATTCCAATGTTGGGGAGGATTCTTATGTTGGGGAGGATTCCAATGTTGGGGAGGATTCCAATGTTGGGGAGGATTCTAATGTTGGGGAGGATTCTTATGTTGGGGAGGATTCCAATGTTGGGGAGAATTCTTATGTTGGGGAGGATTCTTATGTTGGGGAGGATTCCAATGTTGGGGAGGATTCTTATGTTGGGGAGGATTCTTATGTTGGGGAGGATTCCAATGTTGGGGAGGATTCTTATGTTGGGGAGGATTCCAATGTTGGGGAGGATTCCAATGTTGGGGAGGATTCTAATGTTGGGGAGGATTCTTATGTTGGGGAGGATTCCAATGTTGGGGAGGATTCACTCTATATAAAAATGGCTTTACATTATGATTATTACCAGTACTTTTTTGAAGCTTAATTTCCAAAAATGCTTTACGAAACCTCTCTGTAGATTATAAAACTTATTTAGTATGTTACTCTTCAATGACTAGTGGCTAGTTGTATATTCTTTATTATTACAGTATATTGTAATTAAGATAATATACATGATATATTATATTCTGTGATATGCCTATTATTATAGGTGAATAAATCATTCAAAATATTCATTTATATCAGAGTTATTTTGTTAGTATATGTAGTTTGATTGTTGGCTCGCGCGATGATCCTATGGAATTGTCTACTTGTCCATCAGTCAACAATTTTCAGACATATGAAAACTGCTTACTGGCCTCTCATCTGAACTAAAGTTAGTCTGAAAGTTAAAAGCATCCACCTTAGCTGGTATACCTGACGAGGGACACAACATTTTAACATTGAACTTTAGATTACTGTAACTCGAAAAGTAGTGGAGCGATTTTGTTCATATTTGGAATGCAGTGGTTTCAGTAACTTTGTGTACAAGGGGCAGATGAAAAATAGAAGAGGCGGCATTCAAAATAACCAATTTTACGCTCCCGACAATGCAATTCTTGTTATTTTAGAGTCCATGGACTGAAAGAAAGATGTCCAAGGTTTGTCAAAGTCATTTCCATGTGTGATGTGGCAAGACATGGGCTCCACAAAATAACACCTGGAACTGTGGAATGACTAGGGCAACTTATATAGAATGTCATTTACCTTTTATAAGATGACTTACCCTTACACAGGTTGCATTTCACAAATCCAAATGCACCTGTTGAATTGAACACTTATAAATCAAAATCTAGAATTGTCATTATTAAAATGAGAGTGATGTATTAATAGATGATTCACTTGTGATTATGTGTATATCAGATTCATTTTAAATATGCACCAATTGTCTTCACAATTTTACATAATGTACCTTCATGTTTTGTGACTAAAATTGCCGAATTACATATTTTTTGTCGAAACTGATTTAGAAATCGGCCGATGACTACTCATCGGCCGGCGCCCGGCGCATATGTGGCCTAGGCATTAGAGAGAGACCGAGGTGGGAGATATCCCCCTCCCCTCTACACCAAACTTGTTCTCACTACGTTTTCGATAATTGCCTGAAAGGCTTCGTCACACATTATTAAGGAAAACATATCTACACATTTTGCGCATTTAACCATTTGATAACATATTGTGGATCTTAACTTAATTTGTAAATGTGAATTCGCACCCTCATTTGCATGGAAGACTTTGATAAAATCCTTTTTTGATGATTTTTGTTAGAAAGCTGATGTTTGGCTAAGCTTCGAAATTCCAAATTGAACAGTCTACTAAGAATACCATGTTGTAAATATTGTTTTCTTTATAATATGTCGAGCTAGGACTGTAGGACTGCTCAAAGAAATTCGCTTTTTGTAGCTACAAGTATTTAATTCCAATAGATGATGAACTTCTCAATATAAGAAATTACCCTCATAAGACATTGTTGCAAGGTGTGTCGCAACGAATGTGGCACCCCTTATTTCCGGGCCCGCATTATGTATTCTCGAAGAAAGCCATCATGATAAACCATGACATCTCATTTCTTCTCAGCCCTGTGTTTCAGGTGAAACAGAAGGATGCCATGAGTATCAGAATGGAAGAAAGCATATATTTGCATTGATGGTGTATAGATAGTTATTTTATATAGTGTTTCTAGTTGTACGTGGAAACCTATTCTAACCAGGAAGGATATTGCAACTTTTTTCAAGATCCTAAAGTTGCAATTCTCGTTATTGTGTTTCATTGTTAAGACGCACCTATGAAAGTGAGTCGCTGGTACAAAGGCGTAGTTCTACATAAATTCAAGAGTATACACTTTTTTTAAACTTGTACGTGAACGTGTAGAATTATGGACCTAGTGGATTTTTTCTCCCTTTTGTACTGTTAATAGTTGGCCGGTTGAGTATATAAAGGTATACATGTCCCAGCTTTTGGTAAGTGGGGGGGGGGTCAAATGTGGGCCATCCACACATACACTTTTTATCATGCTTAAAGGGTGACGCATATCGTTTAGCAAATCGAACGCTCGTTTCTGGTGTTGCTCACCGTTTAGTATAAAAGGCCCGATCCCGGAATAATACTCAAGGGTTCACAGGTTCGTGGTCGTTGTGTCAACACCTCTAACTGTTATATAGCATAAGTATATTATAGATCGTCACACATTTATAAAAGGGTGATTTTTATTTTGACAAATCAATTCCACATTTATGGGTGAAGTCTCAGGATCTTCTATTTGTGTATAATAAGGAAAAATTGGCATCTAAATTTCCCCATAACGTAATAGCACACAGCTTGGCATCTGAAATATCCTACAAATGAAACAAAGCAAGACAAACCGGTTTCTAATACAAGAATTTATATTGGCTGTTGTACATGTATTATTTGAACGCAATCACTCTTTGGATAACGTTTTCAAAATCATTATAAACGGATTACTTTATCTCAAAGACAATTTCAATAAACTGGATTTTACAGAACTCCCCTTATTTCTTAAAAATGGACTGATCCAGTTGATTCGCCTGGAGCCGCCATATTGTTTTTATACGGGATGCTAATCGGAACCCTTTGAGTAACTTCGCATTGTAATTACAAGGGTGTTATAAACGAGACACCAGGATGATAAAGTAGGGGTACAATATATTTTTAGAAAATTGGGGCCCAAATCTTGAGAAAGAGTCGGAGGCATGCGAGGCGAATCCTGGAAACTCGGGTTCGGGAAAGCGGGGTTCACTGTTTGGTTCCGTTGACACCTGTGCGAAACTACATTCATAATTTATCCGACAGTCGCTTTGATAAGTCTGGCTTCAGGCTGAAAAGTAGAGGTCTTGGGTTCAAACCCAGGTCACAGCACTTCTTGTGATTTGTCTTTGACCTATGACTGCTGACCTGTACCGGCGATTACTAGAGTGCTGCTTACTCGATAAAAGGCTGGCGCTGGCTAGAATTGTCTATGGTTCTAGCCAGGATAAAGATACCAGTTCTTCAACTCGACAATGGGAAGAACTGCTCTACCTTAGTGACTAATATGTCATTATATGACATCTAAAGAGTCAATAAAAGATATATATAATGTTTCTTTATCTCGTCTGCGACTCGATAAAGAAGAATTATTAAATCTCATTAAGAATGGACGATCTTGCACAGGTGCTCATATAAGAACCTCTATATCTTTTTAACACCAATATATAACGGACACACTATGTTAAAATTAAAATGTTATATCTAATGTGCCAATTTAATGATTTAGCATATCGAAAATATTTTCAACTTAAGTGACCACATCGTGACATCACTTAGGTGGCAACATTTTTCATTGTCAATCTTTTCTAAATATGCTAAACTTAAAAAATGAACCAATTTTGACTGTCTAACCAGGTTAAAAGGATGAATATGTTTTTAATATTGGTTTACCATTGGTTTCTATGAGAATTAAAATTTTGAAATGCATCATTCCCTGAACCACTTTCATGCATGGATGAGTTCATTGCTCGCTCATCTATCAACCAATTTTCTTGATTTTGTCGGCAACAAGATCGCTGAATAAAATAAAGGATAGTCTATAGAAGACTTTTATTTCCCCCAAAACTTAGACAATATTTGACTTCTAACAAACGGTGAATTATCGAAAACAAACGGCGATTTTGGACACTCGCCCCCTGCTATTGAAAGCCCAGGGAATGTGAATACTATAAGCATGGCACACTGTCTAATGACACTTTTGGTAGGTGGTCATTTTGAAAAATGACTGACATCTTTGCTATTTACTTTGTAAAAATGCCATCCATGGCTGTTCGATGGGATTTGCTACGCTTTGGCGTTGCTGTTGTCTAGTTCTGCTTTGCAATACTTCGATGGTCACCAAAATTTTCACCTGATTGTAATTGACTTATATTTTATTCACCCTATGCACTATAGTAATCATGAGATGAAGTGCTTTAAGTGTCTCCCTCTATACAAGTACAAGAAATTTTTATTTCAGTTTCTTTGTATTTTATTTAGAAAATCTGTATTACAATATTCCATTCAGCTTCAAATGCATTAATACTCTTTGGCAATTTATTGGAATTATTTTAAGATTTGGCCAACTCTATGCAGTTTTGGATTCATAAAATTTGGCATTAATGAAATATGATATTTTTTATTGTGTAAACCTTCATGTAACCATCAGCTATTGAATTGAGCATCTTGAAATGTCAAGTACTAATGTCTAGTACCAATGTTAAGTTTCTTTTAAACGATGCATTGACAAAAAAGTCACCAAATGCTGATTATAAAAGTACCAATGAGTGAACTAACTACAAATAGTCATGGCACACTTGAATCTGAATATAACTATAACATGCCTACATGTGTTCCTGTCTGATCAATTTGACTATGACTATAAAGCTTTCACTATGTAACATGCATTCTAATTCCCGTAATTCATTTCCATGGTAACAGCTATTATGTGGCCTAAAGCATTGTATACTAACAGGGCATTTAGAACCATGGTCCCTAAAATGTACATAATGCAGAATATGTCATGGTTTTAACTACCATAAAAACAAAGCACAGTGTGATTGTGAACAATACAATTGACAAAAATTGAAAATGGCTGCCTTAAAATTCAATTTACCCAACATGCTCAAAAATTAATCTGCTCTAGCGTTTCATACCAAGAAGCATTTTCAAACAATTGAAGCAATTTCAAATCTATCCATCACGTGGTTGTCTGGAAATGTGCAGACAAGAATACCAATCCTTTTTACGTATGATATACAGGGTGTCCATAGTCTACACTTTACAGATTGTAATTGTAGACTTTATGGATACCCTATATTTCAATATACACAGTTAAACCTCTCAAGTTGAACACAATCTAAATAGTAAAATGAACACCTTTAAAGTCCAATTTTGATCCATTCCATTGATGATGTCAAATTCGCTTACAATCTTAAGCCTTTCATCTCAAAAATAAAGATCAAAAATGGTAGTCTTTACTGGGTCCTTAAGCGTTCCCCTTATAGAGGCTTTACTGATACAGAATTCTACGTGTCATATTCAAAACTATTGCACACAATTTCATCAAACTACATTTTATTGCAATAGAAGAAACTGAATCATATATTCGGTATGATGTAATTGGCAATTGGATGCTATGATTTTTTATTGATCTAATTCATTAAGTTTATTCAAAACTTACCACTGTGATGAATACCATATATATTTACAACTACCACTCGAATTGTAAAAAAAATGCATGTAAAAACCAATACTGAATAATTACATAGGAAGCGAAAGTCAATCAGATATTTGCCAGATCACTACTTAGAAGATTTTTTAATCAATCTAGTTATGATAACTGGTTTATGTTGACTCTTTAGAAAGCATTTACTCTGGACAAAGGCATTCACATGATAATGTAATGAATCAGGCTGAGAGCTTAAAGCCGAGGGGGCACAGGGCGTAGAGAGAAAAAAACTTCATCAAGTCGTTTTTTTCTCAAAACCCTTCTTTGAGCTAAAATCTCCTAAAGATTGTCCGAATTTAATTTTCTGGCCTGGTTCTACGTTAAACTGAAATGTGTCTGGCGCCTCAAAGATGAGCACGATAGTTGAGCCGAGATTAAACTCTCCAAAACTTTCGCCTTTCTTAAAGTTAATTCCAGCGTCATTATGATTGGTGTCTGTGAAACATGCGTCAAATGTTGTGCCTGGTGGACTGTTTTTATGGAGATGACTGTTTGTCATCAGATCCTGAAAATAAAAAATTCTATGAAATCTACAATAGGCTATGAAGCATTCAATCTTCAAATAATTTTACCTCGCAAAATTAAATTTACCGAATCAAATGAATAGGCTACAAAGAATTTAATTAGTCTTGCTTCAAGACCCTGGACTATCTATTCTAACAACTGTGTCACAAGGGCTTGTAGCTAGACTAGAATTCAATTTTCAAATTACAATACGTCATAAAATCAAGTCCTAGAACTGGATCAAAATGAACATGAACTTGAATAATAAGGTGTGTTAAGGTATAAACAATGTTTTGCATGGAGAAGGGTTAATCATTTTTCTTCCTGAAAGTTTAGTCAAGAGAAATAAAACAAAACACAGGGTGAACAAGGTCACACCCTTGAATAGAATACCAAGGAAGTTTGGCAATATTATGATGAATTCAATTTTCAAATTATAATACAAAACTAAATCCTACTAATTCAAATAAACATGCATTTGAGAGTAGTTTTGTAAAAGAGTGAAGCATCCTGCATGTTCTGAACATCTTGTTTACCTTATCACAATAAACTTTGATAGAGCCAACATTCGTAGCACCAACTGCTGCCAAACTGAAGAATCCATGCTGCCATTCTCCTGTGTAAACAGCTCTCTCATTAAAGTTAAATAAACCTTGAATCCACCTTGCTACTCCTGGGTTTACACTGAAGAGCTCTCCTGTAATAGAGGTAATAATAATAAATAAAAATGATAAACAGCTCTCTCATTAAAGTTAAATAAACCTTGAATCCACCTTGCTACTCCTGGGTTTACACTGAAGAGCTCTCCTGTAATAGAGGTAATAATAAATAAAATTTTCAATTTCCTTAAAATTCATTACAACAGCCAAAAAGCTGTAGAACTTGTTACTATTGCGCAAATATAAGTAAACTTTGAACTGAATTTAATGAACAACTCTTTCCGTGCTATGATTACAAGAAATATAATGAAAAGTTTAAATGACTTCCTAATAATGCAAGATGGCTGCTAAAAAGTTAATCAGGTCTACGATTGAAGACTGTCGAACAGCTCTGCTTAGAAATGAATCCTATGAGCAGTTTTTCTGGAAAAAACCCACTCAAAATGGCCAGCACAAAACATTTTCCAAGTAGGAAAACACACTTTCCACGTACAAAAAAGATGCATTGATATTTGGCCTTTACTGCTAGTGGCTTAGTAACTGTTAGCTCACCTGGAAAATGTCGCCTGAAGTGCACGTTCCATTCAACAGGAGAATGAAACCTATGGTAATCCCCTGGAGCGAGGTAGATAATACAATGATAGAGGGCAGTGTGATCTGGATTGTGCTTCAAACACTTCTGGAATGCGTCATCACTTTGAGTCCCACAATTCTCGCCAGTTGGTCCAGGAGGAGGGCCTAAGAAGCCCTGGAGGGAATATGTGACACCTTTCACTTGTTCAACATAGCCACCTTCAACTTTCCCATAATGCAACACTTTTCCATCAGACGGACTAGTCTAGAAAACAAATGTAAAGATCTAAATACAAACAAGAATTAACTACAGTATACAAAACATGCAAAATGTCACTACCTGCCATTTGTTACACATACTGAACACCCAACACTAATCACCGTCAACAAATAAGTTAGAGACTATAACAATATGTCACCACCACGAAATATGAAAACATATTTTGTAAACAATTCTTGATGGGACTTTAGTAATTAAGAAAATTTAGGAAATAAATTTAGACTCAGTGGCAAAAGCAAAAATTACATTATGTATAAAATAATACTTACAATGGAAGCTGTATGTGCGATGGGACGCACATTCGGTTTTAGAGATCGCCGGAAAAATTCCCCAAGATTTTTATAATGCTTTAAGTCTTCAATAGCAGCCTCTAAAATTAAATGACAATCTATTACAATATTTCAGGAATATTTCTAAGAATAGTATACAAATATTTAATTCTATTGAGTTGAATACCTGCGCATCTTTCACAAGTGAATCGTAATATTCCACTAATTCCACCGAAAATAGAATTAAATATTTGCTTTATTATTCAATGTTATATTCCTCACTCATATTAATGGAATAACAAACTATTGATATCTAATAAATCATAACAATGTATTCCGGGTACATGTATATACAAAATTAAAATTACACCGAACTAAGTCTTGATGTTGAATATCATTTAATATTCAATGGATGTCACGTGACTTTCGTTGAATATCCCTTGTTATTTTTCAGTCCTGTGTCATATATTACAATCAGGTGTTTTCATATTGTTAATAAAAATTAAATCTAGGTTCTACAAAATCTCTAATCTCTACACATACTTGCAATTCTGTAAGAACAACTTAGACACTACTTATGATAGTGATTTATATATTTAAAGACATGTCATACATAAATTATATAATAAAAATTTTTGAGAATTTTTATCAATCACCCACCTTCTAATTTACAGTCGAACATCCAAATATAGAGTTTATAGGCAGGCTGCCTAAGCCACATAGGTAGATCAAGGCTGTTGAATTTACCCCATGCTCGAGACATCGCCTTCAGAGGCATACGTTTATATAGGGACACCTAAAATAACACAAAAAATGGTCAAATGAACAAGGCATTAACATGCGAAATGTCACCACCTGTCATGTGTTATAGACACTGAACACCAACCAGCATCCAAAAAAAAGTTGGAGACTAAAACAGTATGTCACCACTTATGGTGGTGACATGAAAATGGTCTACTGAACAGGATAAATATCAATGTTGTGACATTCCTCATCTTCTTCAGACAAACTTCACCAAAAAAATCTGTTCATAGAATTTTTCTGAATTTTCCTTCATAAAAATCTTTCATATAAAAGTCTGGATGCATATATTAGATCATTTCTGTTTTAGCATAAGCAGTGATCTCCCTAGCATTAAAGCAAGAGGGTGCAGCACCCACCTGAGATTTTTAAAACAGTTACAAATCAGTTATTGCAAAACAGCCCATATTTGGAATATTTATGAAAATACAAAGCATTTACTTGACAATATGTTACCACATTGGAAGAACAACAGTTCAGACATGGAAATCAAATGGTGAAAACATAAAAATGAAAGCCCATTTATAACACATCAACTCAGAAACGGATGCAAGTATGAATTTTTTTTAAATCTCAATCAACAACTATATAGAATCAAATGGAAATTGGAAGTTCAACTTTTAATTTCTTACGAACAATTCAATCTCAAATCAATGCCAATGTTTCTTAATTTAATGGATTTATCGCCATACACATTTTTTTAACATTTGTTTTACTTGAGGGTATAAAGTAGGGTTCTTAGGTTTTCCCGTTCTTACCCCTTTATTCAATCTTTTTCTATTCACTGATCTACGTGAACTCTTCCAAGGGCCTCGTTCTGAATTTCTTAAGGAACCTCGTTCTGAATTTCTAAAGGAACCTCGTTCTGAATTTCTCAAGGAACCACGGTCTGAATTCCTTAATGAGCCTCTTTCTGATTTTCTCACTGAGCCTCGATCTGGCTTATGAAACGACAATGGTCTAACTGAGGATTTTCGCCATTTTTGCACT
This sequence comes from Owenia fusiformis, assembly GCA_903813345.2. Taxonomy (NCBI): domain Eukaryota; kingdom Metazoa; phylum Annelida; class Polychaeta; order Sabellida; family Oweniidae; genus Owenia; species Owenia fusiformis. The sequence continues at coordinate 15,616,720 of CAIIXF020000012.1, forward strand.
GGCCACCAACTGCGTTCTTTGGGCCATAACATTGTTAATCCCATATTACCAAACTGATTTTTTAAGCTTTTTCCAACTTCCGTCGAAGGTAATCCCTTAAAGAGCATATCAGAGTCATACGTCAGATATGAATTCTGCCAGATGTTATATAAATTGGCCTTTGTTTGTTTAATTCCACTCGCAATTAACGTAAATAATACTCCAAAATATCTCCTTCCTTGTTGTAGATGCTGGCCTTCATTATAAATCTGCGCCATATCTCTAGAACTACGATTACACTGTTTACCAATTCAAAGCCACGATGTCAGTGTTTATTTGCTTGTTAAGTATACTATTTATCAATGTTGTTTATTTGGACTATTAAGTCTTCATATGTTGACCTTTGTTTGTACTCTCTTTCCTTTTGTGTTCTAAAATATCATTATTAATACATACAGTAAACATGGTTATTTTCTTTCTATTATTTGTACTTCAAAAAACTGTTGATGACATTTCATATTTTGATACTGTACTTCTACTTAATTTGGCGATACTTATAATCAATTTGCAATTAATATTCTGAATGTTTCTCAAAAAATTATTACAAACAAATTAGAATCAAAATAAGATGAAAAATACCACGTTTACTATATTGCACTTTTGAAAAGATAAAATCACCATTGAAATATTCCTTTTACTTTGTTTTGATATTATTCACTATGTTACTCCAGTTGAGGGTAACCCCTCAAATTAGTAGTGCATCGATTTTAATAAATAAATCGTATTCTGTATAGTACATATAGCCTTTCTGGTGATGAAAGAAATTATAGAGGGCATCCTTCGAGAGGTAAGGGATAGAATGGATGGTGAAAAGATCAAAACAGAACACTCCATGAGATCAGCTGATGTTGAGTTATAAAGGTAACGACTAAAAAACAATTTATAGTTGATGACTCAACTTTTGGACTTTATATAGATCATCATGCGACACAGGTGCACACGTACCTTATTAATGAGGATTTAGTGTTGCGACCTGACCCTCATGTGTCGCTACTTTTCCCAAGTCAATTTGGTTATCCATATGCATAAATAAATGAACCCCTTTAACCCCTGTCCCTACACATACCTGGGATCTTGAAGTTTATCGGCTGGGTTAGGTATTGTGATAGAAATGAAGAATATAATCAAAATTAGTTAATATCTAGAATTTTTTAATATAAATTTAAAAATTAATAGTAGACTATGGGAGAGAGTGATTCAACAATCAATTAAATAAACAGACATGTAATCAAGACTCCAGATATGCCAGAAAAATTATCATTTTTTGAGAAAAAAGCAGCATAGCATTTGCACGACTGAACTTAGAAATTCAATGCAAGGGTATTCAGACATATATTATATGGCAGTCTAATCGAATGATTGAAGCATTTCAATAAATTAAGTTTAATACATTTATAATGGCTCTTGAAAAAAAATACAGCAAAAACTATTGCACTGATTTGTGTGTTCAAATGTTGCCATTTGTGCCGTGAAAAATATCCAAAAAGCATACAAAGGTTTACTTTTTGAAATAGATCAATAAATTACTTTTTCAGTCCACATATCTTGCACTTCAAAATTATAATCTTTGTGATTTACAACAATTAACTCTTAAATGAACTTTAGTGCCACTCTTTCTAAAACAAAACTGAATTAACTAACTGATCTTCAAAATTTTACACAAATTAAGAATTTTTTTCTACATTCCTGTTCAACTTATTCCTTGCAAATTCTATTCTTTTCTCGCACTTCACTCTACATTCTATTTTAATCGTGAACATTTTCATGTGGGCATTAAGTTAATGTGACCTTGAGGTCGACATGATGAGTTACAGTGTCACCTCTTTGGTGAACAAAGTACAATATATGATCAAGATCAAAGTACAATGTTCAATGTTCAAGTGATTGTTCCAGGCAAAAACTTGGCAATTAATCAGGCAAAGAAAATATAAAAATATAATAAATTGTACTCCTGGGAACTTTCAAAACTATTTGTGTGATTATCCCACTACTATTTTACCATATTTGGCAATTTCTCAAAATTTGTAACCAATAACCCAGATGCGAGTAGAAATAACCTTGATTAACGTCATTAAAAATTCAAAATTCAATCAAAGTAATATCATATTCGAAATCTACATGTAAAATTGCATCTAGAAATGTGATTTTAAAAAGTGTTTATCAACTTTGAAAAATTAATTTTCTTTGAAAATGGGACTTCTAGCTCGGGGAGATTCCCCATAGACCCCATGCTATAAAATCACAAAAAATGAAATATCTTTTCCTTTAGTGGACAGATAATATTTTGCTTTACTGGACATATTTTCATTAGTATAAGTATCAGACACATAAGGGTTATATGAAAATTGAGCCACTTAAATTGATAATATTGAAGTTTAAGGGAACTTTCTTATATACCTGCCATGTTAATTGACCCGAATCAGCCACCTGGTGGTGAAACTGGTAACTACCTACTCGCATTTGGGTAATTCAGTTTTTACAGTAATCCGAGTTCTATTAGAATGATTTCACCTTTATACTGAAATACTGTATATGCTTTTGGCTTTTGGTAGTAAGAGGAATTCATTCTTATAGCAATGACAGAATGATAATGACATAGTTCTAAAGAAATTATTAAATCCAGGAAATTTTGTAAAAATACATATCCGAAAATTCCTACAATCTGAAAACCTCTCAATGTGAACACTTTTCAATTCTTTTTTAATTTGTCATAGACACTCATGTTAAAAACCTTGAAATCTGAACATCTTTTAATATGAACACTTTTGGCCAGTTCCAGTGGCATTCCAGTTAGACTGGTTTCACTGAAAAATATATTTTGTAAAATTGGACTGTGTTCTTTACACATAGAACTAAGAAGACAAACCCTCAACAACAACAAAAATGTAGGTAGAAAAAATTTGGCATTGATCCCAGTGAGAAAGTGAAAGACATATGGCAAGATTAGGAATGATTTAGTACATCACTGATATGAATTCATAACTTAGCATGTTATAGCTAGGAAATTATTTTTCTACATATTATTCCCATTTTTGATAATCACTCGCTAATTGCAAATTGAAAACCGAAACCAAGTAAAAGTGGAATCTCGCGCAGATTGCCTCGAATTTACTGACTGATTCAGTGAAATTCTAGAAAATTAAAAATGCTTTCCCCTGTTGATTTCAAGATCCACCCCTCTGTACTATGTAGTCCTTATAATGCTTGCAGAACTGCAATAAAAAAAGCAGTAAATGCAGCCTTGCTGGTGTTTACTGATTGAAGCTTTAGACACGCCTATGCCCTATACTGATACATAAGATAAAAAGTATTACAATTCTCCAACTCTATTCGAAATCCCAATCCTGAGCTGTATTATTTGTATGATTTCCTTTGGGAACTCTACGAAGGTACCTTTCTACATTTTCCTATACTCAACTTGCATAGTAAAGTCATTTGCATTCATTAATACATCTCTGCTTGAGAAGCAAGGCTGCTCTCTTGATATTAACAATGTGGATTTTTCTATAAATTGATATTGCTTGTTCAGATCCAATGCATGTATCTCACCAATCCTAATACTTATACATCTTTGAAGACTGCATAGAAATCCATCCTCTGAATTTGCACATATCCTATGTTTAAGTAGCTCTATGGAATCCACATACAGGAGAGAAAATTCCAAGATCCAGTACAGATGTACTTATCACTGACTGTACTACAGACAGTATGCAGTCTAGTAATGTATTTGTCTAGTAAAACACTTCTACTGCATACAGACAGTTTTTGCCTGCAGTAGTCCATTCACCCATAAGATCTCCTTTTTTCGTTATCAGATCATCTGTATTTGATATTTACTTTTTCAAAAGATTATGAACTTGATTTAAATGGTATGATCAAATGCTTTTTTAAATGTGTATCATTTCAATTTATCAATGAAAATAGCACCCTGTAAACCTATTAAATAAACAGGGTTTACAGTAATATCATAATGTCTGGGAAAACTGCTATATCCCAGGAGGCTATTTAAGGTCACATGATATGATATAACCAATCAAAATAAAAAGCTCAACGTAGGATGAATAAATAACTGGGATTGGTATTGATTTTGCCAAATATGGTCAGATCAGCTGATCACCCCATATCCCTTAACATAAATAGTAAAATACTACACTTTCTTTCTACAGTTAATAAATGAAAAATACAAACAAATAAAATAAACATATTAAAGGTTAAAAATAATTCTCACATTTCAATAATTAAAAGGGGTAAAATGCATCTGTCTTATTTCCAGCAAAATAATATGTCAGGTGAATTTGTAGATAGATAATGTTATCAGTCTCACAACTCTCACTTGGGTCAGAACATGGATGATTGATGTTTCCAAGGCAACAGAGTCTGAGTCAGAAAAGCACAAATGTTTTTAATATGGCAATGTTGCTACTAGCAGTGCTTGCTTACTTACTTACTGTTTAACCCATTATTTCAGGCTTTTTGATTTCATTAATCTGTTTTGAGTAAACATAAATATCGATAGTATGGATTAAACTAAGGGGCCAGATCAAAAGTCCATTTTATTCAAGGAGGAGTCTATAGCTCAATATAACATGTATAAGGCATTAACATAAACAAAATCTCATCACTTGATTGCAATTAAAAATAAAATAGGATCCAAAATATCACTTTTTTACCTTCAGAAGGCCATTGAAGGTAAATTCTCAAATCTTAAGTCAGATTTGAAGTTCTGAGAACTTGTAGATGATGTTGAAAAAAGATATTAGGCCATTTGAAGTAAGTTGAAAAAAGACCTTTTTTGACCTTCAATGTCTACTTTTTGGTTGCCATGGTGACAGATATTAAAACTCACATACATGTTTATATATGTTGACAGTGAAAATTTGAAGTCAGCCTATACTCATTAAGTTATTGGAAGTTGTGAGAATTACATTCACTGACCACCGAACACAGTCCACAAAAAACTTGGAGACTACAACAATATGTCAACACTTCTGGTGGTGACATAAAATAAACTATGAAATACATAAGCAATGTTCTCAAATATTAACTGAATTACAAAATTATTAAAAAATTGATATTTTGATCCAGTCATAAATAATTATCTTTGAAAAATCAATAATGTTTTTTTGCCTCTGTTAATGACCGAGGTGCCAGTAGGTTGATTCAGGTCAGAAAATATGACAGACAATGACCGACATAAACTTGAATAATATAAAATATAGAGGATCAATTTTCACCTTACCTTTTTGAGTCTGATAAACATAATTTTAAATACGTTCAGCGAAAAATTATTTCATGATTATATAACATGGGCGCAATGGGAAATCACATTGAAGTCACATTTCCAAATAAAATTTAAAATTTGAATTTGAAATAAAAACCAGATATGGTATGGCAAATGATTTAAGACAGTTATATCTATTTATATGCATTTTCTCACCATAAATTCAACGTCTTATCAAAATAATGTTTTCATCCAATTGAGGTCCCCTGGGGCCCGTTTTTGCACCGTTCGTAATAATGAACGTTTGTAAGTCAATTGTTTAATTTGCAAATTCAATAAAGTTGTATTTTCATAACATTCGTAAAGTTTACGAACGATTCATAAAATTACAAAAATAGTGACGTCATGCCTGCTTTCGTTCGTAGATTTAATCGCACCTCTGACTTATTATCAACCCATTTCTATATGTACTTTAGTATTTTTCATGGAATCATTATTTTTATACAATTCTTATGGTAAGACTTTATTTTATTATTTTGATAAATCCTGTTTGTTGTACTATCTGTCCTGACAACTGTGGAATATGACGTCAATCCATTCGTCAATCCATTCGTTAATCTAGCTCAAGACAATTGAAAAAGTATGAATAAACTTATGAAAGCGTACAAAAATGGTCCATTCATAACTTCACAAATTCGTAACTTTTTAAGTATTAATAAATTACGAGTCACATTTTTGCTGAACCATTTGTTTAAATATTTAGACAAGGCATTAACATGACAAAATGTCAACACCAGTTGCTCACAATATGATGATTTTGAAAAAATGGTCAATTTGAAGCAAGTAGACAAAAAGGCTTTTTTTGACCCTCAAAATATCATTGAAGGTGGAATCTCAAATCTAAAGTCAGATTTGAGATTCTCAGAACTTCTGAGAACTTGACCTTGAGAAGGTCAATGAAGGTCAAATCTCAATTCTAAAGTTAGTTTTGAACTTCTGATATCTTGTAGATAATTTTGAAAAAAATTGTCAATTTGAAGCAAGTTGAAAAAAGACCTTTTCAACCTTTTTTTACCTTGAGAAGGTCAATGAAGCTCAAATATTAAGTCAGATTTGAACTCCTGATAACTTGTAGATGATTTTGAAAAAAAATTGGTCAATTTGAAGCAAGTTGAAAAAGACCTTTTCGACTTTTTTTGACCTTGAGAAGGTCAGTGAAGGTCAAATCTCAAATCTAGAGTCAGATTTAAACATCTGATAACTTGTACATGATTTTGAAAAATTGGTCAATTTGATTGAAAAATAATTGGTCAATTGGCCAACCCCCACCTGCCGATCACAAACCACCGTCAAAAAAAAAACAGAGACCATAACAACTGCATGATAAATTCAAATATCATCAACGGCCTGCACTTTTTTCACAGAGATGTTTTTTACTTGCTTTTGAAAGAATAGATGGCATACAGGGTGTTCCAAAAGTAACAGGACTGGTGCTGGTATTTTGTTAAATATGCACCAATCGTCTTGAAAATGTTACATAATGTACTTTCATGTATTGTTACTAAAACTGCAAAGTTTCAAAAAATATTATGAAATTCGGGTAGAGTTATGGTTGCTATGGTAACATGACATCACAATACCCGGGGCAACATTCCGCGCAGAAAATTACAGACGTTAAGCCTTTTGAACAACCCATATAAAAGTTGAAATGCAACAATTCAGCTGGTGAAAATTAGATTTACTTTACATCATTTGATATTCCTATTTATCACATGATTAGGAGTGTCTACGCATTTTGATTGGTCAATTGTGATGATGTATATTCCGTATCACATAATTTTCATGTGATACGGTGAGCTGAGTCAATAGCAACGATGTGACGTCACACTGATTATATCACTTCAAGCTAAGGAAAACAATATGACGTCATACTATTTCACAAAAAAGTACGAATACAACGGTATGACTTCATATTGTTTCAAAGCGAAATCAAAAATTATAATAGTCACCAGGAGTACAGAGTACTGAAAACAATCATAACTGACCAAATCAAAATGCCTCAAAATTCCTAGACATGTGATAAAATCGTCATCACACGTTTCAGCTTATGTGATACATGAAATATTCCACTCGGGTAACAATGTATCACCACTCAAGCTTCGCTTTCGTGGACGATACAGTATTACCTTTCGTGGAATATTTCCTGTATCACATGCCGAAACGTGTGATAACTGATAGTATCCTTACTTTGCAAAGTAGGCTCCTCCTCTTCTCAGTATAAGAGTAGCACTCTGGATCCATGATTCAAACATATAAGTGGACCAATCTGAGGACATGTCACACAGGGTTGATTGGACAACTAGGAGCAGGTCATTTTCATTTTTAAAGGTCTTACCACGCTGATTAGGATTCCATTCTCCATATAAGTAAAAATTAGATATTGCATGATCATAAGAGTATGGTGCATGGGTTTAGACATCAACACCTAGCTCCTCTATAGCTGCAGTGTTCTTTAATGCTGACTTGCGTGCAGGCGCGTTATCAAGGTGGATGACTGGCTTCAAATTGCATTTTTTCAATCTAACTCAATCCTTAGTTGTGCAAACTGTTATACGTAGTGATATTCCAGGAAATTGAATTAGTAAATAAATATTATTATTATGAAATCATACTTGGATCTGAGTTGAATAGCAACACCATTACAACAAAACAACTAATAAAACAAATAGGAAATGTTGTGTTGTAATAGGTGAATTAGATACTTTCTTCAGTCATACAAAAATGTTGAATATCATATTTTCATGAAAAAGTTGCCCCGGGTATTGTGATGTCATGTTACTATAGTAACTGTAACTCTACCCACATTTTATATTTTTTTCTGAAACTTCACAATTTTAGTTGTAATACTTCAAAGTACAATTTGTGAAAATTTGAAGACACTCTGTACAAATTTGACAAAATGCCAGCACCAGTCCTGTTACTTTTGGAACACCCTGTATAAACAAGGTTGATACCTTTACTAAAGAAAGAATCACAAGATAGAACACTGAATATTTTACCCATCTGGCATTGAAAATGAGGAAGATTGAAATATAACTTCTATATAACTTTTATTGACATCTTGTATCATAACATGATTACATTAGTCATAACTATGAAAAACTAAATATCTAAACTACAAATACTAACTAAAGCAAAAGTACAAAAATATATACGAGATATACAAAAACCAAAAATAAAAGCTAGTATACATCATGATGAAAGGACAAGGTTACAAGGTTACATTTAAAGTGTGGTGCACATACCCTGCATTCTGACTATAAATTCTTAAATGAATGATAAATAAATTTTCCAATGTGTCTTTGTAATGTTAAGTTTTTACTTGAAATGAGATTGACAAATAAATTTTCACTAAAGTTGACAGATACGACGTATAAGATAACTGATTGTCAGCCAAGTTATGGCTATAAGCTGGCTTTGGTGTCAAATGAAAGAACGCGTACTTGTACTTATCAATCCATTGAAAATACCTGGATGATGAAATTCAAATCATTTATATGCATCCAGTCACTTCATAATTAATGTCAATTTAAACCCACCATAAGGTTGAAATGGATATTTTAACATTTTTATGTGGGCATCAATTATGATTGAATACTTACTGTGGTACAAAATTAAAATATTTGAGCAGTTTACTTTACAATCAAATGTGGGGAAATGTTATATTCTCCAAGGGATACTACTGATTTTATTTTTGTGGAATAAATTATGTAAATGATAATATACTTGCCAGCCTAAAGCAAAAATCAAGGTAGATTCATGTTTTTAAGACTGGTGTTTGCAGGTAGATTTTTTCTGAATATGCCATTTTTCTGATAGACTAAAAAATTTAGATTTCTTTTCAAAAGTTTCCCAGTTTTCTAGATGACATTACATTTTGTTTTTATTAAAACCCAAATTAAAAAAGTATGTTTTATATGGAATTTTACTAACTTATAATCCTGTAGGTTGGCAAGTCTCTATGCAAATATATAAACCTACCTGCCAGTCTTTGGCCACTATTGCACTTGGCTCTTCAGCTTGATTAATTTTCCGTTTTTCTCGTTTTATGATGTGTCCTAACTGCTGGTAGCTAATATAAGCAAGGCCTACGCCAGTTGGAATCCAAACCCATTTTAAGGTACGTACATATCTTAGGAAAGGATTGCTCTGTGCAGAGTTGGTACCTGGAAAATTCATTTTCTATCAGTCACCTTCATGTTTAGGCAGGGTGACCTAAAATGTGGGCCAAATTATATCATTCAACTTCTATACTATATGTGGTATCAATTTCATTTTGTTTTTATATATTTTATCTCAAATCTATCTATGCATACTTTCCTAGCATAATTCAATATGAACTATATTTTTATCAATTTGCTTTATTCATTCTAATATGCAGTGTGTCAAATAAATATGTTCTCTCCCTTAATTTCAAATGTACTTTTGTGCATAAAAGTGCATCTAGTTGAGCTAGTCTTCTGAAACTTCTTGTGGAGTTGCTCCATGAAACCTAGTCTTGCCTTTTTTTTTGAGAGAGGGGTTTCACTTATCGTGCAAGAGCAATACCACCTCCGTGCTTCGTGCTTGCAATGCAACTCATAACTGACTTATATGATTTCGGATGCGTTTTAATGCAAACCATGGGTTAAAATCTGTTGATTAATGCGTCAAGTATTTTATATCTATCTATATATTTTATATACATAAGGTATAAACCATATGTACATACTTAATCTATATCTACTGTCAATTGTGATCTCTGAACAAATGATCTCTCAAATGGTTGTAATTGGACGATGAGGTAGCGGTAGCATCTTATATCGTCTGTGGTTCATTGGATGAGATGCTTACATCGACCTTGGGAAGATGGTTTGCACTCAACTAATGAGATAAGTGTATTATAAAATGTATAAAACGTATGTTCATACTTAACCTTTTTTACTTTTTCAATTATGATCTCTGCACAAAATGATCTCATTAAGGGTTGTAATTGGACGATGAGGTAGCGGTAGCATCTTATATCGTCTGTGGTTCATTGGATGAGATGCTTACATCGACCTTGGGGAAGATGGTTTGCACTCAACTAATGAGATAAGTGTATTATATAATGTATAAAATTGTATGTACATACTTAACCTTTCTTAACCTAACCTTTTTTACTTTTTCAATTATGATCTCTGCATAAATGATCTCATTGAGGGTTGTAATTGGACGATGAGGTAGCGGTAGCATCTTATATCGTCTGTGGTTCATTGGATGAGATGCTTACATCGACCTTGGGGAAGATGTTTAGCACACATCTAACGTATAAAGTGTGTTTTATATATTGTATATATTTTTATTCTATGTTCATTTAACATTAATGTTATATCAGGATTATTTTCATTGTACACTGTATACATGTATCTCCTTTTCATAAAGGGCAATAAAGATATACATACACACATAGAAAAATTCAGTATCATGCAGACAAAAAAGTTCTGCGACATTAAGTGAATGTTAAAGCTAAGGGGGAACATATTTATTTGACAGTCTGTCGTTCTACCCATGCAGCACTCTCCCCAGGATTTTTTGTGTGGAGGATTTTTTTTATTGTTTTAGCCCGACATTTTAGCATTTTGTAACTTTTTGTGGACATTTTATGATTTTGCAATTTTTTGTGCAACATTTTAGAATTTCCTTGTAACATTTTAGGAGGCACATCTAATTGCATTGAAGAGCATTTTGGTTTTAAAAAATACACAGAGGTGCTGTGCCTCAATTTCAATATGGAAAAAGCACTGCCATGTTTATTTCATTTTGCATGCTAAAAGGCGATCAAATGATGTTTTAAAATACATATTTTGTTGCTTCGACAAAAATTAGATAAAAAAATAATTAACAGACAAACCTGTTGATTGTAGTCGAATTTGTGATGCTCTTTCTCTAGGAGTCCTAAAGATAACTCGAGTAGCTGTTCCACATTGCCACATCATCCTCATACTTCTGCAATATAAAAAAATCATAACCAAATAATGATGACACCAAGGTCAAAGGTGAATCAAATCCTTATTAAAGAGGAGTGACCTGCTCCCCTACCTATAATTGTCAGACACTCCATCTTTTGTAAAAGGATAGCCGGTTTTATTTTTCCATAGACTGTACACTCAGTGCATCCAGTTATCCAAAAATTATTATCTTTTTGCCACCAACGACAACATTTTCTGTAAATGAATGACAATGCCTCCCTCTCCAGGGCCCATGGGGTAGCCTAATGTTACTCGAGTCTCTAGCTTACAGCTAGACGAAACTTCATTGATTTCGTATGTACTGTGCTACACGCACCTACACGCACCTAGAACTCATTTTTAATAAATTTTATAAATATTTTTAAGAATATTAATCATATTTAGGATGAAGCGTTGCTTGTCTGGATTTAGATATTTCAAAATTTCATTTCGGAGTTTGACACATGGTGAAATTTTCTCGCTGTAGCTAAAAATGGCTTCCGGTTCTGGACGTGAATAACATTTGAAATTATTCTCGCTTAAAGAAATCAAATATAACAATAGATCACAGCACTATCAATGGTATATTCTAAAAATATAGGGAATAGTATATAGAGACTAAAAGTCCAAAAGGCTTTTGTGACAATATTTCCCGGAAGTGTTATATTTCCATTTATCCTTCAAACTGTGACATTTATGCTAATAACTCGACATGTATATGATTCTTACATACCCAATACGATCAAAAACGTTACTAACATACCAAATGAAAGGTGATTTCCTGGTCAAACTTGCAAAAGTTTGTCCAAATTCGCACTTGAACCGAATATTTACCAGAAGTGTTTATATTTCCATTTAGGTGTCACTACGGTAAATCATTGAAAAATAATGAAAAAATCACAAAATTCAAGTTTGGGATACATATCGCCATTTTCGAACGAATTAGCCCATACAATAACTATATTTCTGCGTTCCCCTATACATAACCTTCATCTTGACCATACATTTAACATAGGGTTTGCGTCTCGATTTTTAAATATCACTTCGCCAACATAGGGACTCATTTTTAGGTAAAATCCCTGTGCTTCACCGATGAAAATTAACGAATAAAGTAGTTCCAGTTTACGGCACTATATTTTGGCGATTTCTTTCTAAAATGGCACACAATGTCATTTAACACATTTTCTACAAATTCTAGTCATATTTGGGGAAATAGGTGAGGGCTGAGTCTCTAAAAACTGGCCAAAATGACCTAAAATTGGGTCATCAACTTCAGACATCTCATGCAAAAAATTTAGATGCAAAATCCCCGAGATTATCTCATTTTGTAAATCATTATAGCAATGCCTTTCAAGTATTACACAGAATGTACTGAAATGTATGTTGCTAAATGCAAATATTTTGAGTTAAATGTGGTCCCCATGTGGAAAATCTGCCCTTTTTCTCCCCTTTACGCCAGTTAGGCCCCAGTGTATTGTGACATCATACTCATACCATTGCTACAATGTAGCATTTTACAAATTAATCATGATTACTCTTCCTGTGATACACAGTTGAACACTGTTTTTGCATTGTGATATTCCCCAGTGTGTTGACTGATTACACGCCAGCTTACTTAGTTACTTACTAAGTACGCAATAACCACCATCAAAGACCTGCCGGCACCTATTTATTTTTGGGTTGGTAATGGAATTTTACAAGGGCAATACGAGAAGAATTCAATTTTTCAGAATTTCATGATAATTACGGTAGATTTTACGGTAGTTTGAACAAGAATACTTTAAATTCCAGCAGAAATATTGTAGTTTTCAAATATTTACGGTATATTTTTAGGCTGTTCTTATAGAAAAAATCGAATTATAATAAAATATTTTACGGTAGATTTTGGTAAAATTACAGTAGATTTTTTACGGTCGTGTTTACAGGAAAAAACAGTAATTTTTACGGTATTTGTGTTTTTTTTACCGAAAAACGAATATTTTATGGTAGATGCCGGTAAAAATACGGTAGGTTGGCAGGTATGAGTTACCATGGCAACCGTGGAAATGGGTAAAAATGAGAGCAAAAAACACCCAGACCTGCCATAATGGCACTTATTTTCAAAATATTTCGAGACATACAAATTTTCTTAAACTTTGATATCATCTAGAACACTTCTAGACAACAAAAATTGGGGGAAGGTTTATCACTTCAATTTTTTGCAAGCCTTGGTCAAAGTAAAGCTACGAAAAAAGCACTCATTTTCACTTTAGAATCACCTATTATCGCCCAAATGGCTATATGTTGTCCAGGTCGCCATGTTAAAAGTAGAATTAGAATGCTTTTCAGACAATGTTAGATAGCTTTCCTTTATCACGGAACAAAGATCTTTGCACTGGTATGCCCATTTCCATGAGATAATGCACGTGACCCACCATGGTTTGGGACCATTATTTTTTAAACATTGGATTGAAAATGATGTAATTTATATAAATGATATTGTTATAGATGGAATGTTATGTTCATATAATGTCATAGTTCAAAAAGTACAGCGCAATTGACAAACCATGCTGCAGTATAATATAAATAGAGAATTATGTAAATCAGATTCAAAGTATATACGATCAGAGTTAGTCTTGGCAAGAAAATGTGATATTAAATATGATAATACATTGATAAGTAAGGATGTGTGGAACACACTTTTTAATTGTACAAAAGATAATAAGCTCAAAATTATCCAATGGAAGATTATCCATAAAATTTATCCAAGTGGCAAATATCTAAAACAGTGTAAAATACAAGATTCAGATAAATGTAAATATTGTGATAATGAAATTGATGATGATATGCACTATTTCATGTATTTTGTGAAGTGTAAAGAAGTTTTAAATATTTGGAACACCTGTGATTGTAATTGTCTCAGTGATAAACAAAAACTTGGTATTGAAAATTTCGCACAATAAAAATATTTTAAAAGTGTGATTATAAAAATAGCTATCCATATGTTTAAATGTGATCTGCTGAATGAGCAGGAAACTTTGAAAATGATAGATAATAGGGAAAAATCATTTTACAACATGTAACCTTTATATGTAAATGTATTAATTGTACTGTATATATGTTTTTGATTTGAAATATAGTTTTTTAATAAAAAAAATGGTGGGTTTGGGTGCTTTTTTGCTCCCATTTTTTACCCCATTTCTACGGTTGCCCTGGCAACTATTAGGCTTTGGTAACCATGCCAACTTGATTTTTGAAGGACATCCACCTGATAGTAGTTGGGCCAGGTTTGATGGAAAATGGGCCTGGTTTGATATGCTGGCAGTGAGGCTGATTGTGACAAGTAGTGAAACGGCAAAACAATGGTGGAGTCTTGTACTATAATTTTAAATTAGAGCTCTCCAAGAGAAATATTATCATGTAATGCAACAGGTAACTTATGTAAACAAATTTTTAAATTTGTGTAATCTTTTTTGAATTATCTGAAATAAAAAAATTAAATATAAAAAAAGGAATGCAATACAAAGAGAGAATTATATAATAATCACAAACTTTTAATAAATACATGCTGGTATAAAGTAAAAAAACAACAAAAAAACAAAACAAAGGTGGAGTTATACCATACCGCAGTTGTGAAACAAAATGGCAAAAAGCTTTTGAACTTTTAGGATTATATCTAAAGGTAGAGTATACCATTGATAGTGCTGACTTTGCAATAGATTCAGACGGGGATGTGAGCTGATGTTCTTCAAATCTATACATAACGGTATATTTCATATTATTATGCCATATTTACTGTGCGTGTGACACAATGATTTACAATATTTATAATACTAAGGCAGCTCAATCTTCCTCCTCAAAGCCGGAATATAGAGAAGGCTTTGGACCGAAGTAAGCCTAATGTCACATGTGTCAAAAAATTTGGTTTCATAAGGAAGTTTGGAATTTGGGTTGAATAACTCATCAATAAAAATCACACAATGATATGAAAAATAACAACTGGGCGTTCTAGATTTTTCTGTCAAACTAGATTTACTACATGTACATACACAGCCTGTCAAATAAATGCAAATGCAAAAAGTATTTTGAAAAAACATTCCTACATTTTTGCTGCCATCTTGCCGCTTCCACAATTGACAAATATGTGCTATCGAACTCCCGTGCAGTGATATACCGAGACACTGCATACACAGTCAGCACTATCAATGGTATACTCTACCCTTAGTAATATAAGAGAGAAGTTCAAAAGCTGTTTGTCACAATATTTTCCGATCCATCCACTCTCTCCAATACGCATGTGCAGCTCGATGTAAAAAATAAGGCAGTGACTGGAGAGCCTAAAATTTTAGGCTCTTTAGCATTTTGGTAACCCATTTGGCTAAAGAGCCTTAAATTTTAAGGTTCTTTGGCATTTCGGCTAGAAAGCCTTAAATTTTAAGGCTCTTTAGCATTTTGATTGCCAATTTTGCTAGAGAGCCAGCCTTAAAGGAATTCTAAGTGACGGAAATGACAAAATATTTCTTCTGGGACGAGATCAAACGATTTTGACATATGTTTTGTAATTTAACAATCAACTCAAATTAACATACTATATTTAAGCAGATACCGGAGATATTCATAAAAATATATTTTTTGATCGATAAACTCACCGATTATTAAACCGGAAGTGTCTTCTCTGAGGTCCGCGAAGAAAACCAAGAAGAAACATACAACGATTTTAGTCATTTCAATTTTGCCGTGGATTTGATTTTAAATGCTTCTAAATGATCTTTGAATGCTTACTTTGACTTCCTATAAGAACTGTTTTGACTTCACCACTTCATAAAAAGAACATTATCACTTTTTACTCGACTCGTAAATTTACTTCCGGTCTACCGAAAAAAAGTTCTTAGAACCTTTTCAATCCTCAGTCTAAATTTGGCTTTTTAAAGGTTCAGTAACCTTCGTGGTGCTGCAACTTGGAGCAGTCATATACTTGTTCAATTTTACTAATCAGTAAAGATTTTGATATTTGGAATAGGCCCTTGGGAGAATGGTGTTGAGGTCACATTTAGTGATGCCCAATTGGAGGCTAGCCTAAAAAAAACGTTGATACAAATGAAGGACTTTTGAGGGGGAAGTTTTTGCAAAAAATTGAAAAAAAATTTTGTGCCTCTTGTCATTTGAAAATCCTAAAAAATCGGCATGGGAATCAAATAGGCAATAGATTTGGAAGTGTATTCTCTGATGTCCCCGGGCTGATGTCCCTACATTCCCGATAAACTGCATCATGATGTGCTGTATCTAGAATTTAACAATATTTTTAAAAAATTGTGTACATAATATCCGGACCTCAGAGAACTTCATAATGAAAAAAATTGTACCAACATGGAATCGAACCTGCACCGTGGGAGTACTAGGCGAACGCCATAACCACAAAACTAGAGTGTGTTTTCTTTTTGTAAAATCTATATTTCAATAATAAAACATATATAAATAATATAATTATACATAGACCCAGTTACATTGTTATTTCTGTACAGTTTTTCATTTTCAAAATATGCATGTATACTTCCAGTTTTGTCTCTATTGAAAACTTGTATTTTCCTCCTGGCTATTAAAACTTCTTTATAATTCTTATACTTATTTATTCCTATAATTTGATCAAAAGTGATTTTATCAAAAAAATTCCATATATCCCTTATTTTTGTACACTCATAAAAATTATGTTTAACATTGTCAATTACATTACAATTTTAAAAAGAAATATCTCTAATTCTAAAACCATTTAAAATCTCATTACATGGATATACGTTGTGTAATGTTTTCCAATGAATAATTAAGAGTTTGGTATCTACTTTGCACTTAAATGCTCTAATCCAAGTTGCACATGAAATATCCTTACCATTATACTGTAGAAACAATTTTCTTTTATCTGTACATATAATCCAAAATCTGATGTTTCATAACATATTATATCTATACCATTTAAATATACTAGAGTGGCTTGTACATGCATAAACTTAAAGGCTCTTTGGCCGAAGTGCTAAAGAACCTTAAAATGTAGGCTCTCCAGTCACGGCCTTATTTTTAACATCGCTGCACATGCGTATTGGAGGGAGTGGAGGGATCGAGTGTGAGTTTGGACCAACTTTTGCAATTTTGACCAGGAAATCACCTTTCATTTGGTATGTTAGTAACCTTTTTGATCGTATTGGTATGTAAGAATCATATATATGTCGAAATATAAGCATAAATGTCACAGTTTGAAGGATAAATGGAAATATAAACACTTCCGGTAAATATTCTGACAAAGAGCTTTCGGACTTTTCTCTTCTATTACTAAAGGTAGATTGATAGTGATGACTTTGACTGCATAGGAGTTCGATGTGCTATTGGAAAGCATCAGAACTCAGGATTTAAAACAAATTTGACACAAATACATCTGTTGGCTGGTATATCAATGTTTGAACGATAGTATGGATCGGAATTATTTTACTTTTCAGCTCAGAATAGAGTAGAAGGCGATTTCATGTATTTGTGATTGCTGAAGCGGTATGACCTCTGACCCATAACAACTGGGGAACTTTGACTTGGTACAAGGAGGATTGGCTCCCAGAGTGCACCACCGATATTCTGTCCCATATATGGGTATGTCGTAATACAAAATTCGAATTCAAACAGCCGCCATTTTGTTCACTTCAACATTTAAATCGTGAATTTTGGTCTTATTTCCAAACGAAAAATTCCAAAACTCACAAGAAATGATCGAGATATTGGTTCGAATCTTTTGAACTGTTTATTTTGAATTTATAGTCGGTTTTAATTTCAGAAAATAACGACATTTCGACGTTTTCATTGTTGGAAAATATCGAGTTTCGATCCTGGGAGCCAATCCTCCTTGGACTTGGTACAAGGAGGATTGGCTCCCAGAGTGCACCACCGATATTCTGTCCCATATATGGGTATGTCGTTATACAAAATTCGAATTCAAACAGCCGCCATTTTGTTCACTTCAACATTTAAATCGTGAATTTTGGTCTTATTTCCAAACGAAAAATTCCAAAACTCACAAGAAACGATCGAGATATTGGTTCGAATCTTTTGAACTGTTTATTTTGAATCTATAGTCGGTTTTAATTTCAGAAAATAACGACATTTCGACGTTTTCATTGTTGGAAAATATCGAGTTTCGATCCTGGGAGCCAATCCTCCTTGACTTGGTACAGGTTCAAAACATCCCATTTTCTAGTTTGGAAGAAGCACAGTTATCTCTAGTTAAACATGCCTTTAGTTGCCTTTCAAACGAACATACCTGCAGCTGAACTGCCAAGTGACATTGACCTGCAACTTGCTGATTGCGTAGCAAAGACCTTGGATAAACCCATTGAGGTAAGGATAAAAAGGGGCGGGGTCACTCTCAGAACTCTAAGGGTATTGGAACCAAGAAGCGTAACAAACAAGAGAATGATCCGAATACCAGGAAAGATATTGTGTTTTGTATTTCAATAAATTTTGTTATTTGTTTAGATGCTGATTGCCCATCTCTAGCTTCCATGTTCAAGGGCATTTCAAGAGTACAAACTGTCAACACTTCATCTTTCATCCATATATAACATTGGATTTTGTGGTATGAAAAGACCAGCCCTTCTTCTCTTTTCCTTTTTTACATCTGTATCTTGTCACTTCTTTAGCTTATGATTTTTCATTGTCACATCTGTACCTTGTCACTTCTTTACATTTTGCCTTTCCATTGCCACATCTGTACCTTGTCACTTCTTTACATTTTGCCTTTCCATTGTCACATCTGTACCTTGTATTAATCTTTACCTTGTCTTGTCTTTATTAGACTTCATGATGTCCCTAGTCCCATGGCCATTGGGAAAGGCTGGTCTTTATCTTGTCTTATCTGAACCATAGGCCAAGGGTAAAGTAATAGTAAGCCGTATATAGAAGAGACAGGTGAACAACTCTGACTTAGACCACTTGTTAAGATGGAGATTTCAACAATATTTAGTGTATTATTTTCAAAAAGCCATGGGGAGTTGATAGAAAATTGATAGTTTGTAGCTCTTACCTAAGATTGAAACTCAGTCAGATGATATAGAGTGAATAATGCTGTCTAAAAGAGAGAATTTCTGAAAACCTACAATTGCCTGGCAAGTTCATTAGTAAACAAGTGATCTGATTGGTCACTGCTGACCTCCCTGACCTCCACCAGTGACAATCAGTTTCAGCTTGCCAGGCAATTGTAGGTTTCCATAGTTGTTGTTTTATATGCAGTATAATATGCAGTTTTTAGATAAAGATTTGAAAAAAAACAATGATATAAGTTTGAAAAACACTTTGAAGAAGATTTTGGAGAAATTTGGGAATACAATTTGATACCCGTAAGGAGAACTAGTGCCAAGACTAAAAAAATTTGAATAATTTTCAATCTTACTTGTGGACCTGTCTCTTCTATATACAGCTTAGTATTACTTTTCCCTTGGCCTATGATCTGAACCTTGTCATCTCTAACTTGTCACACCATTGCCTATTCACTTTTTGTCACATGTGTATATTGTCACACCTTTATCTTGTTACTTCTTTACTTAATCGCCCTTCAACCCTGTCACATATGTAGAATTTTATATCGTCATCTCTTTATCTTCTCAAATTATTTCATGTCACCTCTTAATTTTCTCATTTCAGAAAGTATTGGTCTCAGTTCAGCCAGGAATGACAATGAACTTTGCTGGTACAAGAGATCCCGCCATTCTTCTGAGTGTGAAGTCTATAGGAGTATTCAGTGCAGAGAAAAATCCCATATATGGGAAAAAACTCGTTGAATTTCTTCAGCCAAAATTCACAAAAGTTGGCCCAGCAAGGTATGTTATTAATGCTATTTTTCACAAAAATAGAGCGTGATTTAAAAGCCGAGATGTGAGTAGAAATTATCCTGATTTTCATCATTAACTTCCAAAATGTGAATAGTTTATGGTGAGTACAGCATTCAAAATCAAAATATTTTAAACTGATGTTGAAATAACATTTTGCTGATTTTAATGTCACATATCAGGCCCGTAGCCAGGGGGGTTCACAGGGTTCGGGCGAATCCCCCCTGGCCAAAAATTCTTTCAAAATCATGCAGTTTTCACCATTTTGAGCACTTCTCAAGTGATTTTAGCCTAATATTTGAGCCAAAATTGTCAAATGTGAACCCCCCTGGAAATTTTTGAAAACTGAACCCCCCTTGGCAAATCCTGGCTACGGGCCTGCATATTGTTATAGTCACCAACTTTTTTGTGGGTGGAGGTTGGTGTTTAGCGTATGTAACAAATGGTAGGTTGTGATATTTTGCATGTTAATGCCCTGTTTTTGTTTCCCATTGTTTCTTCATTACACATGTAAAACTACCATATGCTTTTAACACACTCCCGAACCCATAATTTTATAAAATTTGATTTTATTTTCAGAATGAGGATTCTGTTTGTTCCTATAGTAGCGTTAACAGATATATTCTGGAATTAATATAACAAATTGGTAACAGTGTCAAGATTGTGATATCATCAGAGATTTTAATTGAAAGACCATTTAACTTTAAGACATGTATATGATTTAACTAGGCTTCCTCATACAAGGCCATGGTCGAATAAGTGGTTCTGATGTCCAACATTTAAGACCAGGATATGACACAAGTGCGGATCCTGAGCCTCATTGAGATTTGAACTAACCTATGCACCAGTTTTATCATTTAAAATTTGGATCATGTCACTCAAACAATATCGATATATTGAAAATTTATCTGCCTTAAAATTTTGCCAAAGTAATGTCACAAAAGACCATGGGCTTTCAACTAGATCTAATTGAAAGCCCATGAAAAGACTAATGACTTAAGAAAAATGAGTCACTGATAGATGGTTGCAATGACTTATGTACAATCAGTATTAATGAACATCAGTAAATGAAACTGTAGAGCGCACAACTGACACAGTATAAAAACTGGGAAGGATAAGGATATTAACAAGAATGAGACCAAATTAACATATTTTATGAAAATGCTATTTTTTATTATGCCTTTAACTATGAGGAGATTTCTTGAATTGTTAATTTTTCCAAAAAGTGCAATTTTGTCAATGAAACTCTAAAAGGGCCACTTTTAGTCCTCAGTAAAAATAAACACTTGGTACGACATGTACTACTTGACTGATGTATCAAAAGTATAATCATGTTTACTATACCCTAAATCTCCATTAACACCTGGATAGCCACCCATTCTCCAAGCATAGGGTCAAGAGATCATTCAAATAAAGGAAGAACTGGAGATTGTCTGAACACCTGCATTTGGAGAATGCCAACTTCTCACTGACTATTCATTAGCCTACAGGGTAAATATATTTCAAGGTTGTGATACATTGTAAACTGAGAGCTCTATTTTAAGAGCTAAAGTATACAGTTTTCACCTAGCTATTATAAATAAATGTAGATTTAATCAAAATTGGATGGACCAAAGCCAAAACTTCCGATGTTAAATCTGATAATTTACAAGCATCCTCCTAAGCAGGTATCCAGAATCCGTACCTCCTTCCCCAAGCTATAACCAATTTGGAAGCGCCCGATTAAACTGAAACACGTGATCTAATTATGCGCAATGACTTATACATGATTTCTGTCGCAGTGTTGCGACAGCCAATCAGATTGCGAGTTCTTAATTGGGGAAATGCTAACTGCTTATCGCAGGGGGTAAAAAGAAAGAATATATTCTGGATTTTGAAGCCCTGTGATCGGAGGATGATTTACAAGAGGCCACACATCAATGGTTGAGTGTACACAAAATGTATGACTGGCATTGAGTACAGCCAAACATTTTCTAGTATATCTAGAAATTTGACATAAATTAAGTAAAATCTTACTGCATATATGCACAACATCACCAGCCAAAAAATCATTATGTGCGCACAAGATGTTTTAGTACTAAATATACATGCACAATGTACATGTGCCAATATTGAGTCATATGTATTTTAAAATATTTAATAAAATAAATAATTTACATATCATGTTTTCTTGTATTATTTTTACAAAATATATTACATACTGTACAGACTTCAATTAAGATTTTTGACATTTATATTTACATAAAATATATATAATTCACAAACACCAGTAAGAGTCTCTTTAATTAAAATGAGAGAAAATTCCATTATCAGAGCGTGTCTCTTTAAATAGAGGTGCCGTTCTAAGAATAGGAGTTATATTTCCCGATGTCTAATGACCACTTTAAGGCAGAGGTAATCGGGAGTATTACTGATTTTAGTCCTTATGTCCAGAGCAAAGACAAATTCTACTGAAGAACGTCCGTTTATTGGAAAACACCCCATTGAGGAACACCTTGTTGGAGGCCGCACCATTGGAAAACACCTCATTGAAGAACACCTCATTGAACAATACCTCATTGAAGAACACCTATCAGAGCATCAAAGAATTTGCTCTTATCTTCAGACTTGATTTGTATAACTGGAAATAAAAATTGATTTCTTTTATAACCAATATGCGAGAGAATTTTAATGTTTCTGTGGTTTCACAGAAGTTACAAAACTGTCAAACTTACATACTGTACAACAAGGTTAAGATCATATACTGTATATTAAAACAGTAATATGGCAAAACAAAAAATAAGAAATACTTCATGGTGATTAAGAGGATAATCTGAATGGACATTGATTGGGAATATGCATTTAATGAATGGTAAAACCAGATGTAAATGTTAAGGAAAGTTGCGAAAAAAAATTGGCTTAGATCTTACTAGGTCACAGGTGTCTTAATTTTTATGGGATTTATATACAATTTTAGTATCAATTGATATGTCTGTTTACTTTATTTCTTGCTAATTCCACTCTTTCACTGTATTTTGCAATTTAAACCATGACCATTATAGAGTTTTCTCATATATTCAATACAGCTGTACTTACTGTGAGAGTCAAAGCTGTCAAGTAACATCCGCGAGTTTGTCATTTCACCCGCTTGCTCAAATGCCTTGCCAAAGAAGCTGAAATAATTTTTAAAATATTTCTCAAAACTATAACAATTTTCATTTGTTTAATGTCTTCCCTATCTAAAATGATTTTCGTAATATTTTGAAAACTATATTTAAAACAATTTTCACATACTCATAACATGAGAAACTGAAATGACTTTGAGAATCTTTTTATCAATTTAATAAATGCTTTACAATAAAAAAATACAAAAAAAAGAAATTTCAGATTGCACTTTATATAATTATCTAATGACTTTTAATACACATTTACTTTATTCCTTGCTGATTTCACTCTTTATTATTTCACATTTCAAAAACATGACAGCATAGAGTTTATCCAGAAAAGCTCTTTACCTGCGCCTACTTTCATCCAATATTGGAGGAATACCTATGATGATGGTTGTGCCAAGTTCAGCATCCAAGGGAGCCCCCAACACAAGAGGTAGCGCTCGGTTCTTCTTGCTTTTACACTGAAATCAAAAAAGCATAGCATGAAAGTATCTGGTCATTACAATTGCTTTGTCTATCAAAATATTGTAGTTAACATATATGACACAGATTTCAGAATTATGCAGGGGAAATACTGAAATTATGAAGCAAAAAACACAAAATTATGCGGGGAAAATGCAAATTATGCAATATGGTTATTTTTTGAAATTCAAAATAATGCATAATTAAAATGCACCATGTAAAAACGTAATTCTGGGATCTCTGATATGAGCTTTACCCTTTCCGCATTAAATCATGTTTTATGGAGGATAACCCCCACACCCAACACCATTTTCACCCAACACTTAACACCCTTCTTTTACCCCACAACCGATGCCCTTTTCCCAAAGCCCACTTTTTACCACATACGAGGGGTGATCCAAAAGTCTTGGACGCCCTGCTCTATTTTTGTTGGTTTTTGATAAAATTACTTTAAACTTTCCAATAATAAAGACAAACAACCTAACTACTTTGTGTATTAATTTCATGGAGAAATGATATATTTTGTATAGTTTTCTAGATAGTTTTTGATACAGGGACCCTGCCACCCGGAACGGTATTCGCACATGGCAACTTTCAGCCTTAAATGTTACCACCATTTCACTTGTTTCGCAAGTCTTGACCACTATATTTCTTTGAATTTTGAATTTTAAACCATGTTAGTTTACTTCCTTTGTTACTAGGCAACCAATTAATTGTGTTTTAATTATAATGTCACATATGACAATGGCCGCACATGTCAAATTCTAAGAAAATGCCATCAGACAAGCAACCCTCATTCTCATATCATTTTTGCTGCAAGATGGCTGCTGAAAGGCAGAACACGAAAGAAATCAAAGTGGAACAACGAATACTACAAGATATTGTCACTATTATTGACCTTGAGCAGCTACCATATGCACGATACAGTCTATCTATGGCTCCATGTAATTTTTTTCCTTTTCTCCAAGTTGAAAGGATGGTTGAAAGAAAATGTTTTTTACTCATCGAATGAGGTTTAGAGTAGCACTCCAGCAGCATTTGTATCACAGAAGCAATGACGGTTTCATAAATGTCTTCCATTCATTGGTAAAGTGGTATGAAAAATGTGTTCAAATTCGTTGAAAATATGTTGAAAAGTATGTCTTAATATGTGAAGATGATGATTTCAGATGACACTCAGATTGAAAATCGAAAATTCTCTCATATCGTGGCTGGTGTTAGGTTGTGCACCTGCACCTAAAGTATTTGCCATAGTATAACAGTTGTGACGTGATTTGCTATATTCATATACCGTTCCGGGTGGCAGTGACCCGGTATTAAAATATATGTAGAAAAGTAGCTAAAATATATTATTTTCTGTTGAAACTTATACATAAAATTGTTAAGATGTTGATCTTTATTATCTGAAAGTTTCATGTAGTTATTTTTAAAAATAGCAAAGTTAGAGCGGGGCGTCCAAGACTTTTGGATCACCCCTCGTACATTTATTCAAAGAGTTCATCATACTTACAACAGACGCATATGCTTCTAATGTATAATGTGCCAGGCGTTGCAAACATATCGCCTTGGAGAAGAACTTCACATCAAGTGTTCCCTGAAATACAAAACGCATAAATGAGGCACAGAATCATTATGAGCAACAAAGGGGTGCATATATTAGATAAGGGGGTCAGAAAGATTCTTCAACTAAAAATTGGATTGAGTTGAATAATCTCCAAATAATGGAATAAACTGACTGTGACCCACATGCCCAGATGAGACACATAACAGACAGGGCTCATGATCCATTTCGGAGTTCAGTCAGGGAATACACATGAATATATAGACCCAAGGAAGTAGTAGCCGATCAGAATGCCACTGGGATCGGCCAAGAGTGTTCAGAGAGGCAGGTGTTTGCAGTTAAGATTTTTAACATGGAAGTCTATGGCAGATCAAAAATGGGGCTGAAACAAGCATTCACATTGAGAGGTGTTGGAAATACTGATTTCACTAAAATGCAGAATTTAAAAAAATCAAACTTACTGGCTGTATGAAGGCATACAGGAAAGGTCCCGCAGAGACTATCTGGTTCATATCAAGAAATGACTGAACTTGTGAAACGATTGCTTTAGTCTGCATCTTAGCCAATCCCAGGCATTTCTCTTTAGCTTCAACGTTTGCTCTGGTTAGAACATCTAGAGCACTGAGGAAACTGTCTGTCATACTAGCATCCCTGTCCTACAATGGAGTTCAATTCAACAATCAAATATTATTTTAAATGACAAACAAGGCATTAAAATCCAAATATCACAACCTGCAATTTATTACAGATGCCAAGCACTGAATGCCAAACACCGAACACCATCTACAAAAAGTTGGAGACTAACACTTGTGGTGGTGACAAAAATGCAAAGTACAACAGGCTGCATTTTTAGATAATCCAATGGAATTCAATTTATTTTAAACTACAACAAGATCTACCAGACAATGTTTTTTTTGTGGCCCTGGACATTTCTCTGTGGTTTAAACAGCAAATCTGTGAAATTATATATGTACAGTCTGATAGTGAAAAGTGTATAAATGTAATATTTGTAACATCCCAAAATAGTGTTCCACTTATGGATGCAGATGTTGTTCCACTTACAGAGGTGTTCCACTTTACAAGCTTGATCAAAGAGGCAGGAGAACAAATCATAGACTTTTAGTATGAAATACCATGGTTTAAATAATACAAGTTCTGTTCAACACATTGAATTCACAGATGCCTTGAATTTGAAAAGAATGTTACAATTATAAAATTGAGAAACTTGCAAATATTGCTAAAAAACATGAGTATACGAAAAGAAACAAAGTACAAATCTGCCAAAACTGCTGCAGCAAATTCTGTGTTTTACAGTATCACAATTAACAAGGCTAGCCATGACAAATTACAATAAACAAGGCCAGCCATGACACATTACAATAAACAAGGCCAGCCATGACACATTACAATTAACAAGGCTAGCCATGACACATTACAATTAACAAGGCTAGCCATGACACATTACAATTAACAAGGCCAGCCATGACACATTACAATTAACAAGGCTAGCCATGACACATTACAATTAACAAGGCTAGCCATGACACATTACAAGTAACAAGGCCAGCCATGACACATTACAATTAACAAGGCCAGCCATGACACATTACAATTAACAAGGCTAGCCATGACACATTACAATTAACAAGGCTAGCCATGACACATTACAATTAACAAGGCCAGCCATGACACATTACAATTAACAAGGCCAGCCATGACACATTACAATTAACAAGGCCAGCCATGACACATTACAATTAACAAGGCTAGCCATGACACATTACAATTAACAAGGCCAGCCATGACACATTACAATTAACAAGGCTAGCCATGACACATTACAATTAACAAGGCTAGCCATGACACATTACAATCAACAAGGCTAGCCATGACACATTACAATTTACAAGGCCAGCCATGACACATTACAATTAACAAGGCTAGCCATGACACATTACAATTAACAAGGCCAGCCATGACACATTACAATTAACAAGGCAAGCCATGACACATTACAATAAACAAGGCCAGCAATGACACATTACAATTAACAAGGCTAGCCATGACACATTACAATTAACAAGGCTAGCCATGACACATTACAATTAACAAGGCTAGCCATGACACATTACAATTAACAAGGCTAGCCATGACACATTACAATTAACAAGGCCAGCCATGACACATTACAATTAACAAGGCTAGCCATGACACATTACAATTAACAAGGCTAGCCATGACACATTACAATTAACAAGGCCAGCCATGACACATTACAATTAACAAGGCCAGCCATGACACATTACAATAAACAAGGCCAGCCATGACACATTACAATTAACAAGGCCAGCCATGACACATTACAATAAACAAGGCCAGCCATGACACATTACAATTAACAAGGCCAGCCATGACACATTACAATAAACAAGGCCAGCCATGACACATTACAATTAACAAGGCCAGCCATGACACATTACAATAAACAAGGCCAGCCATGACACATTACAATTAACAAGGCCAGCCATGACACATTACAATAAACAAGGCCAGCCATGACACATTACAATAAACAAGGCCAGCCATGACATATTACAATAAACAAGGCCAGCCATGACACATTACAATAAACAAGGCCAGCCATGACACATTACAATAAACAAGGCCAGCCATGACACATTACAATAAACAAGGCCAGGCATGACACATTACAATAAACAAGACCAGCCATGACACATTACAATAAACAAGACCAGCCATGACACATTACAATAAACAAGGCCAGCCATGACACATTACAATAAACAAGGCTCGCCAAGCTACACAATATTTTACTTACAATAGACTCTAAGACTGAGGAACAGGCCAGGACAACATCTGTGGCACACACTTTATTCTTGTAACCATATGACGCATGGAATGAAGGTAGGAAAACATACTGTTTGTCAAACCTGGAAAAAAGTTTATCGAGCCCTTTAAAATGTTCTACAGGAGACTTACATGGGCATGAGCATTTTGTTGGATCCTTTTCGTTTATATCAATTTACAATTTAAACCAGGCCGGTAGCTAGGAGGTTTGACCCCACTGGACAAAATTTCTTTCAAAATCATGCAGTTTCTTTCCATTCTGAGTTCTTTCCAGTGATTTTGGGCCAAAGTTGTCAAATGTGAATCCCCTGGTTTTTTTGAAAAGTGAATCCCATGGCAAAAGCTGGCTACAGGCCTGTAAACTGTATGATAAATGTAAAAAAGTAATTCACCCAGTATTTGGGTACTACCCTACTACTGTATGTAGCTAGGCACCCAGTTGGGATTACAAAAATCAGTGTGAGAAAGTTGAAAAAATGGATAATCCATAATGAACCTAGCTATAATCAATTTGCCCTTTGTAGATATATAATAATTTTGAAAATCATGACAGAAAATGAAAAGTATGTACCCATATTTTTCCATTTTATCTAGGATCATAGAGCTGATTTCATCCTTGAAGTTGACATCCATAGCAGTCCACTTTTGTTGACATTGCACTAATGGTAGTCTACAAAACAATAAAAACACAATGCGGTGTTCAGATTAAACAGGTTTACTCTATTACTTTATCAGTCGGAGTGCTACATTCATGAATGTCATTATTTGAGAAAAAGCTTGAATCCCTTTTCACTGTCATCCCCTATACTACATGTCTTCCCCTTAACATATTCCCATCCAACAAATATCCATTTTCGGGACCTTACTAACATCGGAGAAATGACACTTGTAAATTAAATTGCTTGAAAATGACACATTTTAAAAAGAATTGCATTTAAACTTTCTCTTTTTACCATGATTTATGGTGTATAATACCTTATGGGTATGTTTCATATCTATATACTGACTGAAAAAGAACACCACAAACAATATCAAACAAAAATATCTAAATATACATACCCCATATCTGCTAAAAACTCATGTAACTTTTTGCGTCCTTTCATAGTCCAGACACGGAACTTGCACGCCAGATATGGTGAGTGACAGAGACTCTCAAATAACGACCAATGTCTGTAAAGCGTCAACTGTAGCTCCTCCTCATATGTGATCCTCAGACAGTTTACTGATATTGTACTCTCAACATCATCTCCTCTACAAAAAGGTTTTGGTGTTTGCTATACTGAGTTGCCAAACTAACCTCTGATAGTAACCAACTGAATTTACATTGATTTACAATCTTTTTGTTTTGGAGATGCTCAAAATATTAGCCGGGACAGAATAAGTCATCGCTCTCTTTTTCGGATAACTTTTTCAATTCTCAGTTTAATTATTTTAGATACCAAAGAGCACATACTTCATAAGGGTGCACACAGTATCAATGTCTTATTCCAACAAAGAAGTATTTTCTGGTTGCTACAGTAATCTACATGTACTACATACCTGTGATTGTGCCTGGACACATGGTGCTGAAGTTCATCTATATAACTCATGTAAACATCTCTGTCAACTTTAAAGTTTATAAACTGGTCAGTAACTCCTAGGATTGCTAACCTGTGGATGTATAAAACGCTAACTGGTTAAAGAACAGAAAGAGGTATATTTACCTTACAGCATTATTATGGGAGAAGGCAATAAATATGCAAGCCAAAAATTTATTCATTTTGAATCTATGAGTTTCTAAGTCAAAAGATGGGCTGTTTTGTCAACACTTTCTAAAAATCACACAAAACAGAAAATCCACTTGATGGGCCATACTTACCATAAAAGATCATTAGTGTCTTTTGACATTTTCCAAGCCATTTGGTACATTGTAAGTGCAGCCTGGAAGTATATTGGGTTATGCAACTTTAATCTATATCTTGGATATGCTGTAATTCTACATTCTTCAACTATTGATGTAGTCTTTACAGTGACTCAAAATCTTGTGTTTCATGTTAACTAATCTGGGGACTATTAACAGAAATTAACAGAAGGAATTCCTAAAATTCATTGTTGTCTAACTATGATGTCATCATATCTATGGTTACAACAACTGATTTAAGAATTTTTAACTTTATGTAGTTTCTGATAATAACCCCAATGATCTCTAGAAAGCCCCTCGTTCAACATGCATTCAACAAATCATAATACTTTTGACATTAAAGTGTATTGTACTTGTACTTACAGACTTTCCATATTTTGAATATTGTTCATATTCAAATAAAATATTTGTTCTTTTTTCTTCCCAGAGCCTCCGATTACGTCGTTTTTCTAAGGCCTCAGGATTAAATCTTCGTTTTTTTCCTGATGGTTCGGAACCTTCACTTTCATTTCCAGAGTCATCTTCGTCCGACTGCAATCAAGATGTTTTACATTTCTATTGGAAATATCAAATCAATTTTCATTGAATATGCTGCCAATTAACGATTCGAATTCTAAAAAATTCAATAGTGCTAATTATTCCTTTTTGATAATTTCTATAAATAGATCATTTATTTTTCTGTTACCTCATCATCGCGAAAAACCTGGTCATATTCTGGTAGATCGTCCCCAGCTTCCCTTTCTTCCACTAACATCTTCACTTGTACTGCATTATATGCATTAAATACATCAATAGGCCTGTGGCTGAAACAAAAGGTGAAACAGACATGTTATTTGATGTACCAGTGAATAAATATTTAAAGAAATAATAAAATAAACATCTTGTTTTGTTACTTTAGAATGAGTTCAACAAAATAAAGAATCAAATACATACATCTTGATGCATCCTGAATTTGAATGTTGCTTTAAGATTGAAAAATAAAATTCAATTTAGATTTTTTTCGAAAAATTTAAATTAACCTAAAAATTTAAACCATTGCACACTTCAAATTTTCAATTAATGTATGGTTCAAAGGCGAATTAAGCCTAACAGTTACATACCTGTCACAGATATAAAAGAGGACTTTGTCTTCAGGTTGAAGTAGCTCAATGACATCAAAGTTTCCACCACAATTTAACATAACAACATATTTCACCTACAATCGACAAAGTACATGTAAACACAAAAATTGAACAATACACGACTCACAAATATTACATAATTCTCCAGCAATTCTGGCACTCAATTTAATCAAGTTGTACTACAAGGTCAGAAATTAAAATTCAATGAAATGCACCTATTGCACATCATTAGATTTTATTCACACTGATTCTTATATACTATATACAGTAAAACCTGTCTCAGTGAACACCTCTTTTCAGTGAACACTTGTGTCTAGTGAACACCCATTATCAGCAAATACTCAATGATTTCTGTATAAAATCACTTCTCTGGAATGAACACCTTCTTACAGTGAACACATATTTGTTCCTCCATAGGTGTTCACTGGCTGTACACAGGTTTCACTGTATAACTATATTTTAAGTATAGTATATATGGGAGAACTTCCCACTATCTATGTTTTTACTTCTATGGTTTCATTACCCCTTCGGAATTCTCCTGGTATGCACTCTCCAGATCTTCCCGTCCTGACACAGGAACAACTGTGTATGGTACATGGTCACATTGGAATAGATGAAGTAGAATCTTACACGCTGCTAATGCATCAACATCAAACCCGACTAATATCAACACGCGCTGGAAAAAAATATAGATATTTGAGGAGAACAATGAGGAAATAAAATATCTTGATGAAAGGACACTTACTTGATTGACATTGTTTTGTTGAAATTTCTTGAACTTGAACTTGAAGTGCATAAAAATAAAAATGTCCAATTTATTTTCAGAGTTGAAGTTCAGATTTAAACTTCTTTACTCACCTGATGATCAATAACGTCGTAGAAGTCTTTCCTCAAATCATTGATGAACCCCATTTCTAGTCATTTGCGCTTAATAATTGGCAAAACTAGCTTTTATTCTTGAAATTTTATTTTATTTTTTTTTTCAATTTGGCGGGGTATTCCAAAACGATTTAAGAACTCAATTTTGATTGGTCAAAGGGTGAAATTCTTGAAAAGTTGGCCAATGAAAAAATTCATCACAAACCCTTCTCGGCTTTGTCATTCCAAGAAAATAAACTTCCGGTTGAAAAAATATTTTTACAAAGATACACATAAACAATAATACAAGGCCATAATGGTAAGATAGATTATATTTTGTTGATCCAATTGTTAATGTAGTAGTAATTCAATATATTGTATTAATCTTAGACGGTTAGAGATTGGGCTGTGACCTAAAAAATACTTTAAAAAATGAGTGGGCGATAATAGGTAAAGTACAAAGTCATTTTTGATGAATATCAGGCCTGTCAACTTGGGAACACCTAACATGAGTGACTTGGAAATGTTAAACACCTCCCCTCAAAATGTGGACACCTTGGTCCAAATCTGAACACCTTGATCCAAATTTTGAACACCTTGGTTTAAATTTTATTACATCTTGCCAAATTTTGAACACCTTTTCGCGCTCGCTACGCTCGCGTTTCAAACATCCATCGACGGGGGGGGGGGGGGGGGGGGGGGGTAGGTACGAAAAATTTCGAACGGAATGCGTGACATATACGTAATTCGCGTGAAAAGTCCGAACGAAATGCATACATTTTTTTCCCGCGTTCGTATTTTTGCTGTGTAGACGATCTTTTTTGAGAAATTTTTCTACAGAAACATTTTTGCTTGACAATTACCAGGTAAAATGCGTATTTGCGTGACATTTTCTGTCACGCAAAAATAACTGGCGTGACTTCAAATTCTTCAGCAAATGCGTGACAAATACGCAAATTGCGGGACAGTTGACAGGCCTGGAATATGCATAGTAACAAACATAAATACACCCAAATTTATTAGATCGATGGCATGGGACTTTCTTCATCTAAGAAACAGTGTCGATTTCATGGTTTAAAACATTCTTTGGTGATTCCATTTACGAACTATGCACGAAAGTCCATTCAAAGTTGTCTATTTAACCTTGAAAAGCCATATTTAGACTGAGGATTGAAAGTTGTTCACAACAACTGTCAGCTCATCTTTATTTTGATGAACTGGAAGTGAATCTTCGAGTCGAGTAAATTGTGATAATGTTCTGTTTATGAATTGGGGAAGTCAAAACATTACAAACAGAAATCATAGTAAGCATTTGAAGATCATTTAGAAGCATTTAAAGTTGAATCCACTGCAAAATTTGAAATAATTGAAATTCTTCCACGCCAAACTCAGAGAGCACACTTAGGGATTTATAATCGATGATCCTACCTAAATATGGTATGTATACTGGTCTTGATTGTTGTTCCATATCGCCCAGAATCCCTTTAAACGAACTATGAAAATTTCCAATATGAACACTGGCTTGTCATTTCCGGAAGTAATGATACATTAAATTACCAAACATATATGAAATAGGAATTTTTGTTCATTCATTTATCCTTGCAGCTCGACTGAAATGCCAATAAAATGAATTAGTGACTCTAATGATACAATCATATTAATTTCATGATAGAGGCAACGTCAAATAAGAAACGTAAAATGGAAACTTTGAAAAATTAGTAAGACTAATTTCGTGTTAATTTCTATCGATTACTCTACTCGTGTTCTATGTTGACAAAATTGACAAGCTGATGGGGTTCAATTTACTCAATGTATACTACCATCTGGAAGGCACGGGAGGGTCCCATTTATGAGTAACTCTTATTTCATATATCTCATTGAGCTGCTTGCCTTTCTTTAGGTGAAACATATACACTGATATACGGGTTCTATACTACAGTTTGGACCATAAATAAATGAGTCATATATTTGCTGAAGTGAGGATTTCCCATGTTAAAAATAAGAGAATTTCCAAGAGGCCAGACATCAGCAGATGAGAGTCATGGATGGGAATATAAATTGCATCAAAATGGCCGGAAAGTTAGTTCTTTGACAACTGGACTGCACTCTTATCATAATGTACATGTAGTATTATAATTTTAACTAATTGGCTGGGTAAGTTATCTAAATAACATCATTTTTTGCAGTCTAGCTGGTTAGTAGAAATTCCTAACACTAATTATACAAAAGAGCCCCATCTCATTGTAAATGTAACCTGGGTACGTTCACATTCATTTCCCAATTTGATGCATTGCAGTTTGGTGGACATTTTCACGGAGGCATGTTCCAGCATGATCTACAAGGTTCATTTAAGACAACGTATCGCTGTTACTCTGTATCCATGTTACCAGGCAACGAAAGACAAGATGTGGAGAAAGGCGGTAAAAGTAAGACTGTTTGTTGATCATTTCTATATACCTTTTCATTAAAAAGTGCTGTTAGATTATTTCTAATAAATGAAGGTCGGGACAAGCATTGTGATGCAGAATTTCTATTTTGATTTTGTGAGGCTACTGTAACAACCTTTGATAACAAGTTGCTACTACGGCCAAACTGTAGTGGCTTAAGCCTTTATAGTCCAGTCGTTAGAGCATCAGACTTTGGATCCAAGGGTCCTAGCTTCGATTCCCACGTGGGACATTGAATTTAGCACACTTTCTTTCAATTTCTTTATCTGGCTTGTTACACTATACTCGTTAGTTTGTCCCTTTGGGTGCCCTTGGGTCATTACACTACGAATGCCATACACCAGTTGTAGAGCAAATGTGACCGAGGCTTTAGTGACTTGATTTTATATTGGTAACTTAATGATTATTGAATTAACAACCTAAACGCATACAATAGATTTCTTTAAAAATGCTTTGTAAAATAATGTTTGCACACAGTATAAACATAAAAAACAAATTAGATTTACTATTTTATTTGCAGTTATAATGCCCCCATCTGCATTAGACAAGCTAAGTAAGTGAAACACATTTTTATGATACATATCAGTGATCTCCCCAGCATTAAAGCAAGTGGGCGCAGCACCCACCTGAGATTTTGAAAATAGGCTTGCACCCACCTGAAAATCCATATGCACCCACTTAAAGTAAGAAAAATCATGAAAAATTGGCATATTTCGACCAATTTTGGTCTGAATTGTGAAAATGAAAATTTTGTCTCACCTGAGAAAAAATCCTGGGGAGATCACTGCATATTATATTGTGTCACCACCAGAAGAACTTTTTTGTGGATGGTGTTTGGCGTTCAAGGTTCAGCATCTGGAGGCCGTTTCTCAAAACTTATCCTTATTAACGAATCGTTAATAGAGAATCATGGATTTGTTTCTATGGACACCACATCGTTAATTGAATAACGAGACCCCCATTCATACTCATAAAACCAATCATGGATAACGAATAAATCGTTAAAAATCATGACGTCATCGCGAATCGTAGAAAAATCATTATTGAATTAATGATTTGTCAATAACGAAACTCTCCGTAAATGACCTCCTAACGCATTTTTACAACATCCAATAACTGGTGGAGTCATTTTGTCATATTAATGCCTTGTTAATTTTTTCACATGAGTAAATCTACCAATTTTTCTCAGGTATGAATTAGTACAATATTGTTATAACTAGAAATTAGTACAATATTGTTATAACTAGAAATTAGTACAATATTGTTATAACTAGAAATTAGTACAATATTGTTATAACTAGAAATTAGTACAATATTGTTATAACTAGAAATTAGTACAATATTTTTATAACTAGAAATTAGTACAATATTGTTATAACTGGAAATTAGTACAATATTGTTATAACTAGAAATTAGCTCATGATTTTTTAAGGTCCTAACAATTAAAGCTCAATTGACGAATACCATTTACCCTGCAGATCTAAAATCATAAAACCATTTATCAGACAAACAAGTGAATATTTACATTTTTTGTTTTTTCATTTATTTTCAGCACGACTCAACATACAATACCCGATGTTGTTCAAACTGACAAACACTAGAACGAAGAGAGAAACTCATTGTGGCGTATTAGAGTTTGTGGCTGACGAAGGCAGGATCTATCTTCCATATTGGGTGTGTGTTGTAAAATTTACAAGAGTTAATATTAGAAAAAGTTCTGCTCTGTTTCCTCAAAAATGTTTCTTCGTAGATTTTTCTAATTATTGGTTGCAGGCATGCCCTATGTAGTACTTAATCTCTGTATGTCCTATCATTAAGTCATCATATTTTTCCATAACTGGCAGCAATGTCATAACAGGATAGGTGGATTGTTTATTAGTCAATATCATTTGATGAATATTTGGTCATAGTAATGTGATAAGTGGCATGACAACATACATGATACATAGAACAATTGATATATCCTTATTCATCCTGACCAGTAAATAACAGATATATCCCATA
The DNA here is from genome assembly GCA_903813345.2 of Owenia fusiformis. Classification (NCBI taxonomy): domain Eukaryota; kingdom Metazoa; phylum Annelida; class Polychaeta; order Sabellida; family Oweniidae; genus Owenia; species Owenia fusiformis. The sequence continues at coordinate 15,653,216 of CAIIXF020000012.1, forward strand.
TAAATAACAGATAATCCTTTCTCTTACTCTCAATGTTATAATTGAATTTGTGATTAAATACATGTACAAAATATCTTACTATATCTAATGTGAGAATTTTTGTGATTTATGAATCAAACTTGATATCAGGATTGAAATGATGATGGATTAGCATCACTGTCTCTGCAGTCTCGAGGTTCCTCCCAATTTTTAAAACAGAATTTTTTATTGCATAACTTTGGTCACCTAATATCCTGCGGGTCATTAACAGAAACTTCGTAAAGTTACGAATTCTTAATTCAATTGTTGTAGCCATGGATACAATGACGTCACAGTTAGAGAACAATGGACTTTACAAATTCTTAACGTGATGAAGTTTCTGTAAATGGCCCCCTGATTATGAGTCAGGTAATTTGAGAAGGGCTCATTGTACTAAATGATCATTATCAAAAATTGCCTGTATAAGTCCATTCAATGTTTTTGTTACAGATGATGAGGAATTTGTTGTTGGAAGAAGGAGCCCTCGTTGGAATCGAATGCATCTCACTCCCTGTCGCAACATTTACAAAATTCCAGCCACAGTCTACAGACTTCCTGGACATCTCAAATCCCAAAGCTGTGTATCCTTTAGCAACTTTTATTTGTGTTTTTATGTCAGCACCACAAGAGGCACCCTCCTAAGCAGGTATCCAGAATACGCACCTCCTTCTTCCCCCTGCTATAACCAATTTGGAAGCGCCCGATTAAACTGAATCACGTGATCTAATTATGCGCAATGACATATACATGATTTCTGTCGCAGCGTTGCGACAGCCAATCAGATTGCGAGTTCTTAATCGGGGAAATGCTAACTGCTTATCGCAGGGGGTGAAAAGAAAGAATATATTCTGGATTTTGGAGCCCTGTGATCGGAGGATGCACAAGAGGTGACATATTGTTATAGTCTCCAACTTTTTTGTGGCAGTGGTTGGCGGTTGGTGTTCAGCGGCTGGTGTTTTGTGTTCAGCATTCAGCGGTTTGTGTTTAGCATTTGGCATCTGTAACAAATGGCAAGTGATCATTATTTTGCTTGTTAATGCCTAGTTTTATAATGTCATGTGTTGTGGTAAGGATTCAAATATATCAAAGGATGTCATTCATTTCATTTTAGGGTGTTAATTCGCTATATGCGTTAAGGGCCACTTCTTTATACTGACATCAATATCTGATTTGATTCTTTGCGATTAAAAGTCAAATATAGATTCAGGTGACCGAAGTGATTGAAAGTCAGCAAGATATGTTATTACATCAACAGCAAGAAGTATTGACATATTGCTATGTCCTCTATTTATTGTGTCAGCAGTTGATCATCAGCATTCAATGTCTGTAACTATTGAACACCTTTGTAACAAATTGCAGTTACAAACCAGGTATTGATATTTTATTGTGTTAATCCCTTGTACAAATATTGTTTCTTAACCAAGTTACAGACTTGAAAATGCTTTGAGAAACTTTGCATGTCTTTCTACCGGGGATATTCTAGCCATCAAATACAATGATCGGGTAAGTAAGCAAAATATGTCCATGGTGATACACATTACTTCATTTTTCAACACAGGCTCTCACTATGAACACTTTTAGTCAATTCAAATTCAAAATCATTACTCATTCTTTGAAAAACGTCAATAAAACCTCAGATGTCAGACCTCTAGTGAGGAGAGGCTAGGGGAATCACCCCCCCCAAATTATCTCCATGTAATTATTCTACTGATACTTATTTCTTGATGTTTTTTTTATTTTAATCATGAGAATTAATGATTGTCCCAAACTACATTGGCTTAAGTTTCACCTTGCCTATTTATTCATTCTTGCTAGTTTTGCTTCCTAGCCACTGATTTAACATTTAATTTTCTAGGACTATGAACTATGTGTACTAGAGACAAAACCTGGCAAAGCGGTATCAATCATAGAGTGTGATATGAATGTCGACTTTGCGCCCCCTGTTGGCTATGAGGAACCCACACGCAATGCACCCACAGCCAAGACACATGAGGAGGAAGAAGAACCTGGTGTTGATATGACCGATTATGTTGATCCTAATCAGTTTAAGGTATGGATCTTATAGAAATTAACCCCCCCTTAGGACTTATGGTCCCCTCTTTATATGAACCATGCTAGCCCTGAGTATTTTTCTACTGACTATCTTTGGTCGTTTATGTGGTGTCTCGTAAGCCGATGTTGGCTGTTGGTTTTTTTAATAGATGTATTTTTTACTTGTAATATTTTTGTAAACCTGTGACACAGAAATAACCTATCATTAAACTTAAACTAAGTATAGATTGATACAGAAACATTATAAACAGTGCACTATATATAAAGTATCAAAGATTGAAAGAGAGAGCCATATTGTTTGCTGAGGACCAGAAAGACATGTGTATCATGACTCCTCACTAGAATAGTATTGCAAAGGTCTAAAACTTCTGTTCAATAAATTGTGAATATATTTTTGATTTTCTTCTTTTGTTGTAAAATTTGACCTAGACAGTGCATCAGACAACAGACTTTTTTCAATATTCAGTAATTCAGTAAGAATACTTTTTGTTGCAGATATTCAGTGGTTCAGGAAACAGACTAGATGGCAAAATAAAGAATACAGAAAGTGCACCAATTACTGGACAGACAAGTGAAATAAAAAGGTAAAATTCTGAAAAATTCTAGCTAATTCTTCAAATGAAAAATTGCCCAATTAAACCACTTTACACTTACAGTAGCCTGAAGTATATACTCACACCGGAATAGCCTGACTACGGTAAAGTCAGATACCGTTGTCACAAATTGCAGACATAACCGTCGCTTCAACTGTTTAATCACTTGGTCCTCATCTCATGGGATTTTATTGTATCGAATTTAGTCTAGGTGCTCTATTAAACATACAGTTCATGAAAATCTAATTGAAGCGATGGTTATGTCCGCCATTTGTAACACCAGTATCTGACTTTACCATTGTCAGGCTATTCCGGGGTGATACTGTAATAGTAAGTAAGTACCTAGCATGGAATGTTAGGAAGACAAGATTCATGTGTGTCAGAAACCAATAAATAACCACCACAAGAAATCCCACACAATGTTTGGTGATTTTATAGTATTTTTGCATCAAGTCTCGACATAATTATTTACTTCATCTTAAACTCACGGACCTCTACCAGATTACCTCTTCTTCAGTGGTGTCTAGGCTCAATAAATATACTCATCCTTTGAGCCTACTACCAATAGGGACTGGATCTGGCTCCAGATCTGTGCTTAAACTTGCAGAGATGATTTCTGCTAGAGGGGAGCTGAAGCGAGACTTATTTTCTAGATCTTGAAATGGAAAATTCAGTTGAATTAAAATTCACTTGACCATGGATAATTTATTCGGTTGTGCTTTAAGACATCTTTGCTTATTATTAATAACATTAACAATTGAATCATATGATAAGATTGTGATCATTCTTACATGTTTGTTTTTATTTGTTTGCAGAGGAATTCCAAATTATAATTACAAGAAAGGAAAGATCACATTTATTCGTACCCAGAAAAAGATAGAAAATGGAGCTGATGTATGTAGAATTTAAGCATTTTATCATCATCTCTATTCTCATCAAATAACATTTTCAAATCTTATACAGGGGCAACGACACACAATGCATTGACTTAAATGTCTTGGAAACCAGATATCTGATAAACAATATTAAATTCCTGCTCACTACTGCCACGTTTGCCATGACATCTATATTTCATCTTAAAATGCACATTGTACAATTGTTGATTATTGAGAGATCAGAAACAGTTATACGTTGTCTTATTGAGATGAGCCTGTGTATTTTTACTTGAACTAGCTATAGGCTATGACAAAACTCAAATGATCAAATTAATTTCACAAGATTCGGGGACACAGAATTTGCCAAAAACTAGGCCTTTTGTAACCATAATCTCATAAAAATAAGTCTAAATTGATTGTAATGCTATTGAGTTGAGTTGTTATTTGTTTTATTCCAGATGGACAATGATGACTTTGAGGCATTTTCAGGATCAGGACAGTCTTTACGCAAGACTAAAGGACGGAAGTGAAAAATGAACTTCTAAATAATCAGGACATGATTGAGACTTTTTGAAGGATATTTTCACGAAGGCTTAACCCACTGACCTTCTATTTTTATCAACAAGTCATTTTCATTAGGCTAGTAATGTAAAGGACTAGGAGAAATTTTGTCACACTGTACCATGCGTGTGTACTTCAGGGAATTTCAATGTGCTATTAATGTGATAATGGCAAAATATTACAAGATTTAACGCCAGAACTGCAAAATTGAATACAGAAAAAATGTTGAGAAATTGGCAATTGAATTTGAAGAAATCATAAATCAGTGAAAATTGATATAGGAGCAAAATTTCAAAATCACAAAAAATGTGAAATATATTATTAATAGCTTCAGACTAATCAGGAGTACATTACTACCCATCCATTATTGCCAAAAAGGTTTACTGATATACAGTAATCCATTTTCTTCAAAATGCCTGTTTCTTTAGTACCAGGCAATGGTGCCTGTACATGTACCTCAAAAACATTAAAATTAAGTTGTAGCCTAATTCACAATTTTGCAAATCTTTCTTTCACGTAGGATGATTTTGAGAAATTGACCCAGGTTTGCCAGTTAATGAAAGAACAGATAGGACATGTTGTAAATTGTAGTAAATTGTTTGTAGACTGTTTTCACACTCCCCTCCATAAGTTTGGCAACCTTAGCTCCCCATTGAACTACGTGTTAAAGCGTGGAAATCCAATACCTCCAAATTTTCCCAATTTTTTCCTAAATTACAATACGTCGAATATTGATGATAAATTTGATGAATTTTTGAAAATCCTCATTCCCATGTAATCCAATGGGAAATGGGAACTATTTTCATCACAGGTTAAGTAAATAAAAATTCAAAGGTAAGGAGGCTTTAACACGTAGTTCAATGGGGGAGCTAAGGTTGCCAAACTTATGGAGGGGAATGTATGTCGTTTTTTTGTGGATGGTGTTCGACAGGTGGTGACATTTTGCATGTATTGTCAATGGCTTGTTATTGCTTATGATAACAATTAACACACCCAGTTCTCATCTCATTGTATTTCTCTTAAGAGTTGTTTTTTGAAACATGAAAAGATGTGAAAGAAAATATTCAGGAATTATATTTTGAAGTATATCAGCTATTCGGATAAAGGAACAGGAAAGGGATAAAGTTTGAAATTAACTTGAGCAATTAGATGAAACAGATGACATTATTTCTCTCTGTAAACGCTAAACATATTTATTAAATTATTATTTACATAGTAAGCTCATTAAGGTTAATAAAAGCCAAAACGTGTAAATACAACTTGTACATATATAGCACCTAATAATAAATGTGCAATTGAAATATAATATAGTCCTCCTCTGCTTCAAAAACGGAGATTAAAATTCAAAATGATTGTTTAAAATTCAAAATGCTGTTTACAGTCTGTCTGCATACAACAGGTCACGCACGAACGGTATTTTTGTAAGATATTTCAAAATTCAGAGCTGTGTGAAAATCTATGACTAGGAGACTATTTTACTACTCAAAGTGTTCGGTTACTATATTTTCATCGCATGGGATGCTAGAATGCTGGATCACTTTATGTTATATAACAGTAACAATATTATTCTTAGAGCATCATCATCTGCGTTTGTGTCCACTGGCTCACCCTTCGTTTACTGTACTTAATTTAACTTTTTAATTTTGAGTGATACAAGAGTTGAACTTTTAATCACAACGCAACTTTAGGACTATGGACTGTATCTGCCAGGTGTATAAGGACCATTCTGCTTTTCAGACACTTGTAGATGGATTCTCAAGGACGGTGTTGGCTGCCCCTATAATATCATCTTTGTCCTTGCTCTCTGCCTTGTCATTATCAGAGTCATTGCTTTCATCACTCGCATTGTCCTTGGTCTCTCCCTTCTCCGCTGACCTTTTACCCTCTTCATTCTCTGTGGAATCTGGAACATTTTCAGACCAGAATTCTCCTTCAATCGCATCCGTGAGCTGTTTACAGAGCTCAACCATGTAGGTCACGAAAAATTGATGGTCTCCATAACGTTTTTCTAACTCGGCGAAATTGTCAGGGATTTTTTTGGTCTCCAGAAAGCTTGGTAGAATCTTGTACATTATTTCATCAAGGAAAGCATCTTCTTGCTCAAGAAGCTCCATAATGTGATTATAAATAGCACCATTGAGCACTTGGGCAAGTTCTGCTGGGGACATGTTGAGGTGCTCATGCATTCTTGGACATTTCAATTCGTCTTCTTCGCCAAGGAAGAATCTGTGATAACCTTCGTCTTGTTCGAATATTTGATAGAGGTTTTCAAAGGATTGTGTTTCCTGATTTATCATCTGAGATACGATGTCGCCCATCAATGGATTGTCGTCCGTGGCAAGTAGTCTCGTGTAGAGTTCAGTGATGTCATTTAGACGTCCATTACTCTTTAATCCAGCGAGGAGGTCATTTGGGGCGTTTTCCTCGCTAGGCTCCTCATCCTCTTTCATATCAACAACAAGATGCGTAAATCCAGGCTTTCTCTCTAAGGCCTCTGAAGTTATAGCCTTTCCAACTACACATAGTCCATCAGAAACGGATCTTTCCTCGTTGGTATTATCATTGAGTGATTCATCTCCGTTGGGAAATTCACCTGTTATTTCTAGCTCTTCAGTTGGTGCTATCTCAACATCTCCGGCCTTTACCTCTTTTGATTTATTTGGGACGTCTACTGATGCACAATCTATTGGCTCCATCAGTTTTTTGGGAAGTAGAGATCCCTGCGCATCACCAGCTTGTGGAAAGACCTTGTCATTCTCTGTATTATTACATTTTTCGGCAGCCTGATTGATGAGTTCATCAAGAATGTCTTTAATAGTTTCACTCGGCTTTGACTCATCACCTTTGCCGTGTGGATCCACCACAGGCGCACTTTGATCAGTATCATTTGAAGCAGGGGTGTCTGTGTTAGGGTCATCACGTGGGCTGGATAACGTTTTCAATTCACCATCGACTAAAGTGATTCCATCTTTGAATCGTTTTACGAGTGCTTCTTCGTCGATGTCACTGTCAGAATCTTCCGAACTTTCACCAGATGACTCTCCACATGGGTCATCTCCCAGACATTTTAGGAAGTCTACGCGAGAACAGTAGAATGCATTTCTAGCGATCATCTTCGCCGTTGTTGGCTCGACCAGCGTTTTCTTGTCAACTGCTGCTAGGACGGAAACAGCAGCATTGTAGAACAATCTCAGGACAGGGGTGCTGCAATAAGCGACCCCACGTGGTATCCAAAAGGTGTGACGCATTTCTGAAGCCTGAGCATAGGCGTAGGCCAGCACGAGCGGCATGTATTTTCTGTCCTTGGAGTTGGACGGCCCGTTGACAATCTTTGCGACAAACGATTCAAAAATACGGGCATGAGCAATGAGCAGTTGGTTTCTATGCACGTGATAGGTGTTGTAGAAATTAACAACTGATTCTAATTCAGAAACACATTTTGTGATGTGGATGTTGCACCAAACAAGATCTTGGAGCACACTCCGCAGGAGTTGGGGAGGGGAAACTTTTTCTTTGGATTCTGTCTTATGCTCGGTCTCTCCCTCAGTAACGCCACCACTTGAATTCTTTTCCAAGCCTGAAAAGAGAAAGGTTCAATGCATTTGTTGTGTTTAGACTAGACGTGTGTATGTGAATATATGCCATATATCTTATGAAAACAAAGGCATGAAAGATCGAAGATTAGGCTATATTTCTGAAGCATGGGTTGCACTAGGCCTATAGGCTTGGCCAGCCTAAACTTAGACTTAGAGTTAGCCTATTCGGACGTGTCGTATTCTAAAGAATTTTGCCTCCATTTTACTCAGCGTAGCATACCATTTTAAAACTTAATAACTCATTTTATCTCGACTCTAGGCTGTTTTCAAGTAAGCCTAGGCTAGACATGAGAGTGAGTCAAGATGATCACCATGTCAGTTGTCACACTCACAGAATCAGATCAAGTTTTGTTGTTAGCAAAAACTTCATGACTTACCGCGACCTTCTAATTCTTTGACAAATTCTTCTGATGTCTGTTGAGCTTTCTCCATGAGAAATGACTTTATGGCATGTACTTCAGATGGTGTGTCATTAATATCTAAAGTTATGCATTCGGTGGTTAGGCCATCATGCGCATCGGCGGTCGCTCCGATTTCAACACCCGCCATCTTGGAATTCGTTCATGTGTGAAGTGCGTCAGAGCGTAATTACAACACGTTATATTATGACGTCACTTTTACCATGAGATTCCAAACAGGTACCGACCAAATCATGACGTCATTCATACTTGATTGAATTTCAATCAACAACTTGAATGTCGGGTGAAGGGGGTATTATTAGAGATATATAACTTATTGAAATTGTCCGTCGGCATTTAGACAAGAATTGACATGTTAAGAATATTCGTTCCTGGACACAGAAATACTTGTAAGAAGATTATTTTTTCGATGAACAGAAAGGGAGTCTAAATTATACGTAGGCCATGTCCAATGTGCTGAGCATCAGGTTGTGTTTCAATAGCACTTTTAAGTAACATATTATACTAGGCCTATGTAACTCAAATCCATGTTCCATTTGATCCATGTCGAATTACAAAACTTAATCGGGATATACTAATCCATGATTACGAATTTAGGCTATTGCTATAAAGGTCATGCTTTTTATATAATGATACCATACTTCAAAATGAATTCATGAATATTAGCCTATATAGAACCCCCCAAACTTATGAAAAAGGTCATTTGTGATCAATATAAGTGCAATTGGATAAACAGATTGCTTTCAAACCACCCTCACAACGTAACAGAATTGATGGGGAAACTATAATAGCCGACTAAATGTTTAGACTAATCCTATTGTTAGACCAAAAGATTATCGGAGGCATTTCAATAAATCTTAACTGCGCGGATATTAACATAGCCACAAATCAGGTTTTGTATCATACCCAAATATTTCTTGTAGAGAAAATACAATACTTTCATCTGTAAGGTCGACAAATTGGAATAGTTTAGAAAACGTCGAAGATGACATTGAAATAATTTAGTGGGATATCTAAAGGACTAGAATCTGTAGATACATCTGAACATTTGCATTAGATAAGCATTTACCATGTCACCGACCGTGTTTGCCGTATTTTGCGTTTTAGTTGCAGTCCACAATGGTAAGCCGCATATTTGTCAAAGATGATCACATGATTTAATTTAATTTCGTTTAAACTTTTAATAACTTTGTTTGTGTTTTTTTGCAAAAATTGAAAACGACATTAGAAATTAACAATTAGGCCCAGGCATAAGAAAAGGTGAAGCGCAATAGGAATGTGACATCTCTACATATAATAACACAATTCACACTTTTAAATACATTTTATATAACTTTATGTTCTAAAATGATACTCATAACAACTAGGATGAAGAAAAAAGTTACCCACAAAACAAAAGTGAAATCTCAAATACATTCATAAATATGGTCGTGCAACTCCTTTGGTATCATTTAAAAATCTAAATGGAATCAATATAGGCTTCGATTATTCGTTAAGCGAAATTGATGTCAGCTAAAACCCAAGGAAAGGGCTAGCATGAAGCTGATGAAAAAATTCAATTTAAAGATGATATTTTAAACACTAACTAAAATTTTATAATTTGCTTTTATTTTAATTTTATAGCGAACGGCGCCGTCTACACACCATCCAATTTGGTTGTCAATGTGATTTCATCCACCGTGCTTGTCATAAACTGGGACGCCGATCCCACGGACACAGGTGGCGCCACGACAGGATACAGGATATATATGGACAGATTGGATAATAGAGGAACTACGAACTGGGTCGTAAGTGTTGGTTTGTTTAACTTTGATTCAGATGACCCCAGTCAGATGGTTGAGGAAATATGTAACACCCTGCGATAGATTCACTTTTTTAAATCATTTTATTTAGCCTAGGGTTTACAGTTTACACTCCCCTAGCTAAGGGGTCTACATATAAAATTTTGAGATGTCATGCAATAGGTTAGACAGTTTTATATGGTTATAAAAATCTCTGAGTGTCTCTGATGAATGTCTGGACATGATTAAATAGAGTGCAGTTGTCAATGAATGAAGAATCTTTGTTTCCATGAATTATATGATTGAGAAGATTATGTCTATTGGTTACGGCTATGTTCCCTAGTTCCCTGAAAAGAGTTGTTCTTTGGGCAACATAGAGGGGACAGTCAAGAAAATAATGAAGTGGTGGTAGACTCACATTGAAACATGCGATTCATGTTAATCTGTCCATATACTAGTGATTGAAAAACTGTTATTGTATGTACAGTATTATCATTATTCGAGATGCTGGGGTTTGTTTCAATATCACGACTGTATACAATGGAACTATAATACTACATGTATATAACGGATGTTTACAATTGTTTTGGGGGTATTTTTTACTCAAATATACATACGGTCTAATATTTTGCAAGTGTATAATAGTTACTCAAAATGCCAACTGGCCAAATACTACGTGTACAACATAAGCTCCAGGGAGTAGCCAGCAATTATGAAAGGCGGGGGTGGGGCGATTTTTTGATTTGCATCACTGCAAGTGAAAAATTTTCAACAAATTTTACAAAATTGAATCCTCTCCCGCCTGGGTACGCCCATGAGCTCCAACTTTCAAAAATGACAACGTGACGTATCCGTCCTATGATAAGTGTAATACGAATTCATACAAGGACGTACAGTTTTAAATCTACGATACGTGTACTCCATAAGGTACACAATGATAAGTGCAATAAGTAAAATACAACTTCCATACAATTTTAACACGCCAAGTCATTATTCACATTATGTTTCAGCCTGCTAACGTTGAACAACTCGTTAGACAATATACCATATCTGGCGTAGGGATATATGGTGAATACAATGTTAGTGTACTGGCAGTATCTGCAGACGGGGATGGACCCAAAGTTTCATCCGTCGTCCAAACGTTAGCTGAAGGTGCGTAGGAAGTATTTAACTGAATTTCCATCTTCGCACGCTCGGTCTACACAGCGACCAACGCGAGGCAGCTGATTGAACAAAGATGGGTTTCTCAAATAAGCAAACACTGTCTTCCTTTGTTTCTCTTCAATATAATATTTCTCCTGTCTATAACAGTACTCGTAGCCCTGGAATTCAAAATCAGAAGCAAAAATGCGATTTCTATAATATTTTAATGGTGAACAATTTTGCCACATGTTTCCACATGACGCCACATCCTTGCCCGTAGCCAGTTTTTACCAGGAGGGGGAGCTTTTTTCCAGGGGGGGGGGAGCTTTTTCACAATTTTGGCTAAAAATCATGCGAAAAATTCTCAGAATGGTGAAAAACTGCATGATTTTGGAAGAATTTCTGGCCAGGGGGAGCTTCCGCTCCCCCAGCTCCCCCTCTGGCTACGGGCCTGACATCCACATGCCACAATGCAAGCCTGTTTATTGTAAATAAACGTGACGTGACGCGACGTTATTGAATATAACGTGACATGGCACGTTAATCCCGTGCCATGTTATTCATTCGCATACTCGACCTACTAAAACGTAGAAACTATTACTTTGGACGTCTGTTCCTCTACTCCGAGTTCGAGTGCTCTCCATGGAAATCTATGTCCATATATACCTTGGAATAAAATCACATCATGGTTTAGTATTCCCAGATATATACACATTGTTTTTTTGCATTTCCAGAGCCTGGAAGAGGTCCGCAAAACATAACTGGAGTACCTGATTACTATTGGATAGCAGTCGAGTGGGAGTCAGTCGACCCATCCTACAGTTATGGAACCATCACTGGTAATAGGGGTTTGCTAGATAGCTTTGAAATCTCGCCACACTGCGCCCACCTTAAAAGAAATACTTTACACGATCTTTATTTGGAGTCAAAATGTAAAATTGCCATTGCTCCAAAAGCATGCGATGAAACTGGAAAAAGCTTAAATTGTGTAAACAAATAATTATCAAAAAGCTATAATTTCTCTTTCTTTGAATACATGACTATTTTAGGAGTAATGGGTTTCGGAGTAGGGGAACATGGGGCAAAACGGCCCTCTGGGGCAAAGTGGCCCATCGAAATATCTTTTGAACTATAAAAAGATGGTTCTTCAAAAGTCACAAAATCGAATTTTGAAATATCTGCCACCTTCTCGACCGTCCATTTTTAACCAAGCAGCGTCTCGCTTTACGTAAGAGGTAATTCTACTTTTCACCCTCTTTTTTGGAAATTACCCCTCTCACGAGAATCTCTCAAAAATCCAGCAACAATAGAATATCGTTTTGATTTAACATTTTACATAGAGTGTGCACATTTATTCTTTATTTGTAAAAATTTCGAGCTTCAAATATTAGGCAAATTAAAATGACGTCTATTTGAAAATTCACATGTCTTTGGGGCAAAACGGCCCACACATGTTATAACATACAAAAATCGTATTGTGCAAGAACAATTGGTTTTCAAATGTAACAATTTTAACATCTAGCTTGTGCCTTATTTCCTTCCGACACATATCGAATGACTAGAATTATGGTAGGGGTTAAGAATACTTTATCTGTCAAAGGTTTGAACGTCTGAGATAAGATGTTTGTGGACGAGTCTTGTAATTGATTAATTTTGGTTTCAAAACCCATGTAACAGAGGGTGGGCCGTTTTGCCCCACCCATGGGCCGTTTTGCCCCATTCTCGACAATATTTTTGACCATTGAAAAATCACAGAAGATAGTCCTAGGAAAGTATAAAACACTCGAAAAATGTAAACCACAAACCATTAATAAAGTGGAACATCAAAGTGCGCGATGATTGACAGATACGAAAATACCCCGTACAGAACAACTTAAAATTAAATTTTTTGGGCCGCTTTGCCCCATGTTCCCTTATTGGGCTTCGGAGTAATGACGTAAACCCACAGTCATGATACGTATACGCACGATCCGTCTTTGAGGAACAACTAGGTGCTCGTAGAGTAGATTATCAAAGCGGATTGGAAGCCAGTATTCAAACTTGATCTTTCATTGCCTGTCTTTGGTCAATTTGGTTCCAGTGTTATTCATAATTTGAAGAACTGCCAAGGAAGCTTGAATATTACCATGATATTCGAATGTCCATCTTCCAACAAAAGACCTGGTCCAAAGAGAACCTCATAGAAATATTTTTTATTAAAATTCAAGTTCCACTCCAGGCAATGGAAGATCGAGTTTGAATGATGGCTGCCAATCCTTGGTAGAGCCTACCTATAGTATAAAGTGTGCGAAATGATAAACTAATTACTAGAATAGTAACCACATCTTCGAATTCCAAGTGGTTATAGTTGGATCAACTAAAACCTTGAGAATCAAGATGTAGTTACCACTAGTAAAGAGTATCATATATTCTTCCAGGTTGGCAGATATCCTACGAGCTTGCTTACCACGGTGACCCAACGACCTTTTCAGCAGCATCCAACGTGATGACCGCAAACATTACAGGGCTAATACCTAACAAATGGTACATCATCCAAGTTGCAGGTAATCTACCACATATAATCTTAATGTTAGGGGGAGGGGGGGGGGGCATCAATGCCTCTGCCCTCCACAATCAAGTTTGAATTTATGTATAATTTAATGTGCAAATAAAAACAATTATTGTTGAATGGCCTCTGGAAATCTCAATATTGTTGAATGACCTCTAGACATATTTATATTGTTGAATGACTGATCTAGAAATCTCAATATTGTTGAATGACCTCTAGAAATCTCAATATTGTTGAATGACCTCTAGACATATTTATATTATTGAATGACTGATCCAGAAATTTCAATATTGTTGAATGACCTCTCGACATATTTATATTATTGAATGACTGATCCAGAAATCTCAATATTACTGAATGACTGATCCAGAAGTCTCAATATTATTGAATGGCTGATCTAGAAATTTCTATATTGTTGAATGGCCTCTAGACATATTTATATTATTGAATGACAGATCTAGAAATCCCAATATTGTTGATTGACCTCTAAAAATCTCAATATTATTGAATGACCTGAACGAGCCACTGATCAATTATGTTGATCGACCACTGTAATATAGAATGACCTCAATGTGGTGAATGAACTCGTGACGAATGACTGTTGAGTGGACTCGTGACGAATGACCTCTATAATATTGAATGAACTCGTGACGAATGACTGTTGAATGGACTCGTGACGAATGACCTGTATAATTTTGAATGAACTCGTGACGAATGACTGTTGAATGGACTCGTGACGAATGACATGCATACTGTTAGATGAGATTTTGACGAATGACCTCTATAATGTTGATTGAACTCGTGACGAATGACCTCTATAATGTTGAATGAACTCGTGACGAATAACCTCAATAGTCTTGAATGCACCCTACATGTTGGATGACTTCAATTACCAATAGACAATTCAAAATAAGTGACCTCGCCTTTTATGATTGAAATACCATGGGATATTGTATCATTATGAAAATGTTTTATTTAGGTATCAACGCCATAGGTGTGGGACTCACGAGTAGTACATGGGTACTCACGCTAGGTGGCACTCTCGAACCAGCTACCGCGGCCCCGGAGGACAGCATACCCTGCTACAATCTCCTCCCGCCAACTCTGGTGTTTGATTGGGTAGAAATGCCATGCTGGATCTACTTCATCATAATCTGTTCCCTGTTCTTCTTTTGTTTGCTGTTTGGTAAGTATAATTAACGTCCCTGCATGAGTCTTCCTAAATTTATTTGGTAACTTGTATAATACCACTTTTCGGGTTTTCTTCAAATTCGTAAACAGATGCTAGAGGGTAACCTTACCTTCTTCTGAGGCCACTGTATCGTGTTGGCTAGAGACTCGAGTAAGGGTAACCCTTTCTTTTGGTTGTCCTCTTGTTTGTTTTATTTTAGCCATCACTTTTATTTCTGCTAGTTTTAAAGATAAGTGTATCTCTACTTCTTGGTCAATCTGTAACTAGGCCTATATGATTATCAAAGTGTGTTGTTTTTATATTCACAGGTGTAGCAATGTGTGCCATGTGCTGCAAAACTCCAGCAGGCGGGAAAGGTGACTCACCAGTCGTCGTCGTGCAAAGGTATGGACATGTTATTCACCAAAATTGAAGGAGTACAGGCCCGTAGCCAGGATTTGCCAAGGGGGAGGGGGGTCCGGCTTTCAAAAATTTCCAGGGGTGGTTCACATTTGACAATTTTGGCCCAAATGTGGCTAAAATTACTTGAGAAGTGCTCAAAATGGTGAAAAACGGCATGATTTTAAAATAATTTTTGGCCGGGGGGGGGGGGGGTTGCCCGAACCCTGCGAACCCCCCTGGCTACGGGTCTGACATCTTATTATGCTTATTCATTATAAAAATTACTAGGTCCATACTGAAATTGGAAATATACTTGAGAAGGTTAAGAGTAAAGGTATGGAATTGCAAGTCATAGATCACAGTCTCTTACGATCCTTATAACGGATGACCAAATCTAAAAGGCTTTGTAAAAATAATCGTACCTCGAACCCATGTGCCCACGATCGAGAGTTTGAGGGATTACTGTTCCAAGAGTGCTCTTTGTCTCTCAGACTTATATATGCCATAATGAAATTAAAAGTTAATCAAAGCTATCGCTTTTATATTTTAGCACACCTGCCCAGCAAAACTGGGGGATGATACGTCAGGGGATCAATAACAAAACTATCCACCAGTCAATCGCTGAGGAGGATGACCAGGGAATCCTTCCCGGTGGTGTAGAGGAAGAAATCATAGATGAGAATAACGAATTACCTGGGGAGAATACCGAATTAGGTCGGGAGAGTACCAAATTAACGAGACAAAACACTAAGATGGGAGATGACGGAATATTACAAGTTGCCGTCGACGAGGAATCGATTGTTGTTGAAACAGAAGATAAAATTAATTCAAGCCGCCAATCTTTGACGTCAGCTCGAAAGAAGTCATCAGTCTCTCCAGCACCACAAGATCTAACTGAAATAGTGTAACTTGGGCAGTGCAAACATTGATTAGATTATTCTTAGTTTAACGTTACACTAGGCTATATGTCCTTGATCATATAGGCATATCTTTTGTAAATAATGATGATCTAAAATGTAGAAACATTCTCATACGCAGCTTTTTCACATTTTGCATGGCTCTAAATAAGCTCGTAATATCCATAGCCATTCAAAGATTGTTAAAGGTCTGGCTTCTCGGGATTTTTCAACTTCATAAAAAGGAAATCTTGAGGATGGCGTTCAAGTGAAACTCCATATTTATGGGACAAGAATAATGTGGATTATTCCGCATGATCACTGTGGTTGCCTGTTATGCATGGCTGACAATTTCCACATCTATGGTCATAGAAACCATTTATGTAGCATTGTGTTTAAGTTCGATGTCTGCCAATAGTACTACATACTAAATAGAAGATACTAGTACGTTATTTACATAGCAACTGTTAAAAAGAACAATTACACCTGAATAGCCGAGCAAATCTCCAATATTATGTTACTTATCGATGATTATGTGAACGATCTCTTCGAGATCTGTCACAGACTTCCATGTTAAAAAAGCTCGAAATGTGACTACTTGCCGATCCGAATACTTCTGGTCGGTCCCCGTGACATCAAATATCATTAACATAGTCAAAGCCTGAAGTTAGTTGATGATCGAATATTATTGTACATTACTACTAAAAATATATTTCAGATTTCAGAACTCTACGGTAGGAACCGTTTTCAATGTTAATATTTTTTTAAATGTTGTAAATAGACTTTTTAAAATTGATAATATAACTTATGTGTTAAATGATAATCATCTGTTTTCAGTTGGGATTTGTAAATACAACATTTGGACATTCAAAGTTCAATGTATTCAATGATAATACATTTTGTACATTTGTAATTGATTAAAACATTTGTTTCTGTTGATGTTTTTTATTCCAATTTAAAATTTTGTTCATTGTAGACCATATGTAATGTCACGACGTTTATGACGATATTGATGTTCTTATTTCAACCTCGTCTAAACTAGAACCAGATGAAGAGGCTCGAGAGTAAGATGGTGTCCTTGGCTCTAATGAAGTCGTGCTCGATAAATTCGTTAAACCTGGAATCAGAAAAAACATGCACCTGTCAGGGTTATGAGACATAGACAGAACAGCAGTTATTCTCACTCTTAAAGGCAGGGCTCCACTATAAAAGCAGAATGTCAGTTAGAAAAGTTAATGAGTTAATGAAAACACAGAATGAAATCCTGTGCTAAGAGCTGATGTGAAAAAGTCAGTCCACGCCAGTGGGGGTCGATGTAATAGCATGTTTGAAAATTTAAATGTCCACAGAATCTGACACCTCAAACCTGTTTTTCCATATATCTCTAGTATTTTGCATGGAATCAGCTAAACCTTTGTTACAGTTATTCATGAATATATTCTAAATCTGATGGTAGTTTTAAATTTAAATAGTAGTTCCTATCTGGCTTGAAAAATGTAAAGTAATATATAAAACTGTTATAGCAGTTATATAATAGGCTGCATTGAAATAGGGTTGTGGTTTAATTTACCATATGGTAAGGAATCAATGCCTTTAAAGGGGGGGGGGGGGGGGGGCACCGATCTGCTATAACCGAAGATGGTCGAGCGAAATGCGAAATTTCAATTCTGCCCGGCTACGGTTATCTTTGACCATTTTCGGTTCCCGTTATCCTTAGAACAAGATGCCTTTAATTTGTGTTGAGAAATCTTGAAGAATTTCATCCCTGTTGATGAGTTTAACACTGGCTTTCAAGACACTAGTATATAGCCAATGGTTTTATGACAGAATCCCTTCTTTGACCTTAACGATTCTCTTCATTTTTATCATGCTTCATCCGAACTTCTTCCTTATGATTTTGTAAATGAAATGTTTTCTCATTTATACCATGCTCTACCTTTAACACAGATACTTGGAGACAGCCTCCAAAAGCAGAACTAAAATTAAACAATGGCATATTTCCTTGTTACTAGTACACCTCGTGTGTAGTATTTATATGCCCTTCAAGTTCCCAAACTTAACAATGGCGTTTTCTTTACCTGAATTTCTCATTGACCGTCCAGACGTGCCACTGTTTGGTTGCATGTTAAGTGTCAGTTTGTGATATGCCTTGCTTCGATGTAACGTGCTGAAAATATGGAAGCAATACCATATGTAACTTATAGCATTGTCACTATATATGATTGTAGGATCACTCCCTTGGATGAAGAGACTGATAAATCAGAATGTATTAAAGGCAGAATCAGATTTATGGGGGTGACATAATTACAAGCAACATGCACAATTGGCCAACCAGTCTATTCCTTACAATCTCAAATACAATATCTCCTAAAAGATTCACAATATGTTATAGATTGGTGAAGTTATAATGGATTCAAAGTGCAAAAATGGGTGAAAAATGTTTAAATTCTCCTAAATAATAAGAATGGTAACCATTCTTATAGAAAAATACTACATTATTGTAAAAATTCAGTTTTCCTGAATTAAAGTGCGAATTTTCGGGGATTTTTAGAAAATAGGATATAAATAATTACAGGTATGGAAACCCATTTGAACTTACAGAAGTGCTCAAAATAATGTTTTTTCTTACTAAGTCTAAACTACAAGATCTATCAACAATGTACGTTTCCATAAATAGGATCAAATAAAACGATCAAATATTAATGGTCATTCCCCTGTGTTAGAGACGAAGTTCAGAAATTCATCAGATTATCTCACCAATAAACCCCAAACAAACAAACAAACAAACAATCAAAGAAACAAACAAATGAAACAAGCAACTCAACTAAAGCTTAGGGTGAGTTATTTTATAACTTAATTCGGAATTAAGGCTACACGTAAGTGTGTGTCATGAAAAGCAAGGTATAAATATCAGCGTCCCACTTGATACAGCCTGACATTCCTACGTAACACATTTAACCTTTGAATGATTTTATTCCAAGATGTAACACGTAACATTCTTACATCGTTGAATCACCGTGTCCTCCATCCGTATTTTGTGGTTCGCATGATTGTGGGCCGCGTGATTGGGGTCCTGAAATGGCACTGCTCCTCGACCTCGAAGCGGTCGATTGGGTCCTCCGAACTGGAGTTTCATGGCCTGGCATTTTTGTTGTTGTTTTGTTTTTCCCAAAGGATTTGTTTTCCGTTCACTTTTGCGTAGTGATAGTTGGGAGGCATTGATGACGACACAATTATGAAAAATAATGATAACAATTAAGATTCTCAAAAATGATTTGTACTTGTAAAATTCATCTTTATTTTCGCCGATAATGGAAAGATCTTTTCAAAGAATTGTGTTATCATTATTCAAAACTTTGTCGTCATCATTGTCTACCAATGATGACTTCGCAGAGATCCAGTCCCTATTGGTAGTAGGCTCAAAGAATAAATGAGTATTTATTGAGCCTAGACACCAAGAAGAGGTAATCTGGCAGAGGTCCGTGCCTGCTCAGAGTATACTTTATCCATAAGACGAAATATGGCCTTTCCTTGGAGGATTTCAATAATACTTCTGGATCTATTGGGAAAACGGCAATTTTGCAGCTGATATATATTCTATAATTTTGACATTTGCCCTAAAATATACATATCGTCAACCATAGAAGGATTTTGAATCTGCTGGTGTCAAATTAATCAAGAAAATTTATCTTCAAGCACTCAAGTATGTTTTAGGGTAAATGCTCAAATTATAAAAAATATTGACCTTTTTAGCTCACATGGTGAGCTATTGCAATCACTCACTTGTCCGTCTGTCTGTCCGTCTATCCGTCTGTCAACAATTGACCAGTTTTAGAACCTCTGTCAATAGGATTCCCGTTTTAAATTATTTTTGTTCAACATCAATGTAGGAAAAAAACCTATGACTCCTGGTTCAAAAGCTCCCCTATGTTCAAAATGGCCACCATTTTTGTCTCGCGAAATTCACTTTTGGACCATTTGTTTTAAAACCTGTGTCTATAGGATTCCCATTTTAAGTATATTTGTTGAACATCAATACAGAAAACTCCCTTAATCGAAAGCTCGCCTATTTTTAAAATGGCCACCATTTTTGTCACGCGAAATTTCACTTTTGGCCCATTTCCTAGTTTTACAAGTAATTTCAGGTGTCCTGCATTGTAAAAAGTCATGTCACTGTAAATAGTAGTTATATTAAATACTTTTGATACAAAAAATTGGCAAAACATTTTATCCGTTTTTTATTTTGAGCCATTTTAGTTAACATTGATTTCGGATTCCCGTTTTAAGTTATTTTTGTTCAACATCAATGTTGAAAACTCCTCTATGACTCCTGGTCCAAAAGCCGACCTATCTTCAAAATGGTCATTATTTTTGTCTCGCCAAATTCACTTTTGGGCCATTTCCTAGCTATACAAATAATTTCAGGTGTCCTGCATTGTAAAAAGCCATGTCACTGTAAAGAGTAGTTAATTTTAAATAGTTAAAATCGGCAAAAATTACATCCATTTTTTTATTTTCTGCCATTTTAGCTAGCCACCATTCACATTTGAGCAACACCATGTGAGCCCAGTACCCATGGTAGTATTTATGTACATTTTATACTTGTAACATTTTTATTGAGCCACTCTGTATAATGTGATAATATACGTTCATGGGTGAACCGAACTCACCGTCAATAATCTATGGGCAGAATCCAACTTATTATAATCAATTGCTTTTAAAAGGCATTTTATTCCTAAAATTCAAGATCTTTGACGGATTTACAATGTGAACAAAATAATATCGTCCTATTTATTAATTTAATAAATTATTTATTATCCAATATTTTCGGTAGAATACTGATCATTGTCTTGTTGTTCAATGATAAATAAATCATCCCAATTTCAGTGTGGCTATTTCTCGACAGGTGGCATCATATACCTGAAATAACACATTTGGGAAATAAATTATGAACATATTTTCCATTACAAACTTCAATTACAATTTAGTTTGAAAAGTTGTGAATTTATTAAAATCGCAAAATATTAACATTGACTTTAACATGTGATTAATCAGCGAATATAGATGATACGTACTGTGTCTGATGAACAGTGAGCTCGCTGTAAATTGGAAGATGATAACTCTTACTAGTGTACCTTTGGGCCTTCTTTGACATCTTGCGCTCGTTATTCTTTGCTGGTATTAAGTTTTTCTTCGACCATCTCTTTTCAGTGAACGTATTTTGTAATTTTGGCTCACTCTCTGGATGATACGGCGAACAAAAGCGTGATTTTTTGTTTGAGTACAAAACTAAGCGTTCGGTTTCGTTGTGTTGTATCTAAATAATAGAATGATACAACATTCAAAATTTTCTCTTTTACTTTAATTCAATTCAATTCAATTCAAATGGGCGTTGAAATCTAGAACCTCTATTATATCACGTCATTTTGATCAATTACAAATGGCCGTATGGATGACCGTTTCGTTTTTACCTTTTTAATTGGTGAAGTTCGACCACATTTTCTGAATGGGAGTGCGTTTGTGATCTTCATTGGACATGTACTGACAGATGCGTTATAGGCGACCAAATTCATCTCCTTGCGTGTGTGACCTTTATGGACATCAAGATGAATAGGGGGCGCCATACGTGTAGCCATGGGGACTTTATTCATTTGTTGAATAGGGTGCACATCATCTAGGCACTGAGTCAATGTACTTCTTGGTTTCGATTCCTTTTTGTCGTATGATGGTTTCTGCATTTGAGATGGGGTTTTCGATTTTCTATTTGAATTTCCTGGATCGAAAATAAAAACGTTGGTTCCCAACTCATTTTTAGCGGTACTAAGGTTATTAGGCACGGGTGTTTCGAGCTGTTTTGAGACCCCTTCAGTTGTATCACGCGCTGACTTGGAAAATCTTCTGCTCTTAGATCGGTTATGTGAGTTGTTAGATGCTTTTTCGATAGATTCACCACAGTGTTCAAACTTTTTGTGCAAACCAGTCGTCAAAGGTGGGTGAGGTTTCATCTTATCGGTTCTCATTTCAACTGGTGTTTTATGTATGTCAGAACCATCTTGTAGACATTTCATTGTGATTGTTTCTGCTAAATCGTGCCTCGTGATAACTGTGGTCAGCTTTCTTTGGGGGCTCAAGCAACTCTGCGGCGGCGGCGTTTTCATTTTTCGACGATAAGCCCCGTGGCTCCTGATATCAACCTTTGGAGTCTGAAAGAACGGGAAAAATACAATGTTAAAAGGCATATCATTGCTTGATCTTACAGGCTTGTAGAAAAATCTCCTCAATAATTTTGACGCATATTTTATTATATAATATATTTTCTAGGGTTTGGATATTTTGATACTCCTGGAATTCAAAAAAAGTTTTTTGCAAAAGTTTTGTATTTTTTTACAATATGCGATAACAAACGTACCAAACTATAGCATCTTGATTTGTACTGAAGTCCTACGTGCGGCTGAATCCCTGTAATCCAAGGTTCCTTTAAGATGTCACAAACCTTCGGTCGTTTCCGTGGATTGTGTTGCAAAATCTTTCGACAAAACCGAATGCAATCTGTAAGGAAATAATTCAATGGATAAGCGGTGAAACTGCAATAACTGAATAACAAACTGTCGAGGAACTCTACTAAGGTGGCTCAATACTTCATCATCATCATTAAAGTACAAGATGCAACCAACGTACTCATGAAATGTGCGAAAATATCAAAGTTTGGGGTAACGGGAATTCGTTTTCCTGTTATCGTGTTTTTCATACATATTCGTCTTTCTCCCTTTGGCACCCACATGTGCATATTTTTCACGAATCGAATCAATGGAAAATATCACATTCAAGTCAAAACACGCGATAAACATCTTAAATTAATACCTAACGAAATGTGTTTTTGAAAGGTTATTCTTTGAAGTCTCATGTCGTCGTCTATTGTTTGCGGCACTTTGGTGTCATCAAACGGCAACTTTCCATTCAACATGGCGCAGAGGACGACGCCTCTGGAAATAAAGCGTTACAACAAAAACGAAAACAAGAGACGCTTTAAACATGCAACAGAAAATGGCCGAGAATATAGCCTAGATATACGGCTCGGTTACTTTCATAAAACTGTATGAAAATTAATCATCGATCATTATCACACTACTATACCTTGCATTTGGTGTTCATGAGCAACCCATTTGGCTTATTAGTAATGATTATGCATTTGTTTTTATTTGTCTGTTCCTTATGAATGATTTATCGGTTGAAAATTAGATGCTAGTAAGGCACTTTCAAAAATATATTAAACAATTCAATTAGACAAACAAAGTACCTTATGCATTTCTAAGTGTTAGGTACAGTAGTGTGATTATAAGCGCTCGTCATATAGATGGCGTATGTTGTACTTTTCAAAACACCTTGAGTGTTTTTTATTATCAATAGCAGTAGATATGATCTTCTATACCATCCTTTTACTCACATACTCCATACATCTGCAAGTTCACCGTCATAGTTTTGATTCTGAATTATTTCAGGACACGCGTATGCGTATGAGCCACACCAGGTTTTCAGCAGGGCTTTATATTCACCAACCGTTACATCGCTCCGCCATGCTTTTATACGACACGCAAATCCAAAATCTATAATTACATATACTAAATGAATTTGTTTAAGAAACCTTTATTATCTATTGTGAAAAAAGAGAAAAACGAAAAATCTCATGTTTTGGCAATGGTTAGAATAAAATCATGTGTCTTGGCAATGGTCAGAATATAATCCTGTGTCTTGGAATGGTCAGAATAAAATCCTGTGTCTTGGCAATGGTCAGAATAAAATCATGTGTCTTAGCAATGGGGAGAATTAAAGCTGGTGTCTTGAAAGTGGGAAGAATAAAATCATATATTTGCACTATAGTTTAATACAATATGGCCCTCCATATGAGCGCCATTGATATATTGTTATGTATTCTCTTCGATGAACTAATCCTATACCTTGGGATATGAAATACGTACCCGTTAACTTTATATTCTTTTCATTATCTATGAGAATATTCTCACACTTTAAATCCCTAGAAATATAAATACAACATTATTTTATAGATTATTAATGAACCAAATGAAGCTTCTTCCTATGCCTTTAATCCTAAATCCACGATATAGTGACATGATAATATTTACATATGTTTTCAGTATAACTCTAAAGGTATTTAAAAAGTGATCTATATGTTTTGGGCTTTTTGTGAATCTTTTTATTTATCTTTTAAACATAAAGTTTTGCAATCAGCCTTATACTCAACCCAAGAAATTCCAATCATGAGATAATAACTAAATACGATTATATAATCAATATACAATGACTTTGTGCGTGTACAATGACGCCATTACCGGTGCACGAATCCATGTCTGTGACAATGAGCAACAGCGGAGGCGAGTTGCATGAAGTACTTCTTTGAAGTCGCCTCTCCAAGTCCCTTAAATGGTCCTTCTGCTGACACGGCATTGATGTTCGTCAGAAGATCACCACCGTCGCATCTTTCTAACACCATGTACATGAAACTGGGAGTCTCGAAACAATCATACATTCTCACCTACGTAAGATAACAAATACACAGGTGAATACATGTAGAGACTATCAAAAATGTTTTTATTTAAATCTAGTTATAAATCTCTTTCATGTCTTTTATGTTATATTAAAATGCATGGATTGATAGGACATGGTGCAAGCTATTGAAATGAAACACTTGTCCGTCCGTTTGTCTGACAACGCATACGTGGCTCATTTGCAATCCTCAAGAGAATCCAAATGATGTTACCATTTTTCTATATAGTCTTCAATTATCCCAGAAGTCGAGTCTCAAAAGCTCGCCTTGTTTCAAAATAGCGGCCATTTTGTTGCCGAAAATCAGATTTTCAGCGCTTTCACCATGTGACCATTCTGACATGTAAAATCGGAAAAACTGGTCAAACTTTGTTACAATATAATATGCTGAAAGCTTGCATAAAACAGGATTTGTATGAATTAAATAACACTGATGACACATTATATTTTAACAATATTAACATCAAGAAAGTGTCATCACAAAACATTAGAGAGTCACTTGTTCTAAAAAGAACATGCAAAATCAAATATGATGGGATAAATATATCTGAAGGAATATGGAAATCCCTTTTTCATTGTACAAAAGAAGCATCACTGTTAGTTATACAATGGAAGATTTTCCATAACATATACCCTAATGGTGTTTATCTAAAAAAATGTAAAATAGAAACAAGTGATTTATGCAAACAATGCAATGCAAGTCATGATAACTTACATTTTTTCGTTACTTGTCCCTCTATAAGTATTTTATGGCAAGGTAGCCAGTTGAACAATAACGAAAAGTTAGGACTGGCTGAAATGAAGCCAGAGTTATTTTACGAAACCCTTGTTATTAAGAAAACTATTCATGATTTCAAATATAAGAACTGTGAGGGAAATTTATTGTTTTTATATGAGAGCGAAAAAGCTCTTAGATTGTAAATATTATGTATTGTATATATGTTATTTGGAATAAAAAAAAAAAAAAAAAAAATGTGACCATTCTACCCATGGTTTACATGATTGTGGTTTTAGTTTTTGAGTGAAACATCTCCTTACCATATTTTTATGCGGAGGAATCGACCGCATTGCATCTAGTTCACGTGATAGGAATTTTATGTAATAATCTTTCGGGATGTCTCGCTTATTAACGATTTTGAGAGCTACCTGGAAGTAAAACTATGCTAATTATTCAAATATAAAATGAAAAAGGCTCGGAGAAAGTATTAGCATATGATCACTTTTATTTACTCGTAATGCCCAGATAAATAAGTATATATAAGTCACCGTAATTTTTCCGTCGATGGCAGTCCAATCGATGTCCTTGATCCGCCTTTTTCCACAATCAAGCACTTCTCCAAGTTTCACCTTGGCATACGCTCCTGTTCCAAGCACTGTTTTCAACAATTTATAACCTTTACACATACACTCTGCGGATTCTAATGCATTTTCATGGTCCAGTTGTGTTTCTTTTTGAAATGCCGCTAGTGTTAGCATTGCCCTTCTTGTAGTCGAGGAATTTGGCCTCCTCGTTCTTGTTGCCATTTTAGGAACATATGTGGTATCCCAAGTAATTTAGAGAATGAACACTTATATCATTACCCAAAAACAACAAATATACCTGTACGCCCGGGTTTCTTTGGAGACCCAGTTCATGTTAAAAATTGTGTGACATCATGAATGATCGTCATACTAATTAGTAATATTTTAGTAAACTACATCCCCATGCTTTGTATGACGTCACACATGCCAGCTAAAGCATGGCATGTCAACCTTTGCCCGATGGAAAACAAACATAAAGGTACCGATTTCAATAATTCAAGCTTTTGAGGTTAATAAAAGCAACCGACCCATTTTGTTTTAAGATCAGTTTTCCATGCTGATAAAGATGTCAAAAATATCAGAGAAGCCATTCTTCCTTGTAGAGTGCACAAGAAACGGTGTATAAAGAACTAAAATCGTTTATTTACATATATTCATAACTCAATCAGTCCAAGAGCATGTGTAGATTTATATTTTCATTGTGAAATGGTTGAAAATCACTTCTAAAACGAAAGAATCGATATATTCGACTTGGAAAATATGTTTAAACCCAAAATATCTAAAGAATATGATTTAAGGGTAATATCTCGAACAATCGTATTTTACCAATGGCAATGCCAAATTAACGTCTCTCATTATCTAAATGTCTTTTAGATCCTCGACATCAAGTTCACACTTGATAAACATAACGTCGTCTCTAACATAACAAGCTTCTTTATCTTCCAATGCAGACTGAGTACAGAACTTCATGATACCAAAACTGGCGTTTCGTTGCGTTTTAGGACGTCCCAGAAACACGCTGTTTTGTTCAACACCAGTGTTTGGTTTCACTGAGTGTACGATGTTCTTCCGTTTCGTTATATCGGGATTTTGATCAAACATTGTGAATGTCACACGTGCTGAGAATGGCCAGGGAAGGAGGCTATCATAATCTCCCTTGCAGATACACAGAAAAACAGACATATATTCCCCAACGCCTGAAGGTAAGAGATAAGAGATTCATGGAATTAAAGAATATGGGGGAGAGAGTGCATCCCTGGATTGGACCAGTCCATGTTTTTAAGTGCA
Organism: Owenia fusiformis; assembly: GCA_903813345.2. Lineage (NCBI taxonomy): Eukaryota > Metazoa > Annelida > Polychaeta > Sabellida > Oweniidae > Owenia > Owenia fusiformis. The sequence goes on from CAIIXF020000012.1 coordinate 15,680,422, forward strand.
CAGATCAACATCATTATAAAATTGATGCTATTATAATATGCAATAGATACTTTCAAAATGAACTGTTATTTACGATTCACAAAATAATCAACTGCTTCATAAATCTTTGTATACACTTTCAAACGCTTCTTGAAAATCTATAAAATATCTGACAGATCTATTTTTAGTTAATGACCCTTAATACGTCATATACTGCCTATCTAGAATTTATGTTTATTTTAAAGGAGGCTGCCTTTATCTATTTAGGCAGTTTGAAGTGTAGACTTACAATCGCCTTCACCATCCAAACACACTTGCATCATCATTTTGTAACCAAATTCACCCGTGAAAAAGAACGGACTAAATAGAGTTTTCTGCTGGCCATTTTTCGCCATATCACGTTTTTTCTCGTAATCATCCAACTTCCATATAAGGTGGGCCACTCCTCCTCCCCCAGCTGCAGATATGCCACCTTCGCCGCTTGTAGTTTGCTTTGCCTGTTAGTCATAAGAACAAAATTGACGATAATTATAATTAGAGGGAGTGGTTAAACGTATTTGGAAAGTTTTATACCAGTTATGATACTCAAAGTATGGGTTACTCTGAAGAGGAATATATGTATAATGTATTTTATCAGAAGCTTTTGAAGAGTTCGGAGAATAATATTCCGATGGTTACGATTGCAAAAATAATGTGTTTATCGTTATAGAGAAAATTTGCTCCAATCATTACAATCTTAGCACACGTCGAAATTGAAAATAATTAAAGGATTGGAATCGATATGGCGAACTGAATTCAACATGTTTTTTCTCTCAAACCAATTATTGAAAACACTCTGTAAAACACTGTCCTTTATGTAATGGTCACTGATTGACAACAATTTAAAGCAAAAATTATTTATAAATATTTTATATTATTGTTTTTGTGAACAATTTTTTAGTGCAATTGTTTTTGTTCCTTTCTACCAATTCTTGAGAATGAAATAGAAGATATTTTCGAACCTTGTTGGAACAAAATAGCATATACAACATTTTCTTAGACCTCTCGATATGATAGTTATACAAAGGAACGTTTTGTTCATTTAGCAAAAAGTATTCAAAAATCAAAACAAAAAAACAAAATAGATAAAAATTAAAGTAACCCTTTTATTTAATTAACAAGATACTTTTCTAAATAAACAAAACTTTCCTTTGTACAATTACAATATTGAGAGACCGAAACACGTTTTGTATATGTCATTTTGTTCCAATGAGGTTCGGATAGATGTTCCATTTCAATCCAAACATATAATACCAAGACCAAAAGAAGTGTTTTAAGTGTTTTCTAAAAAAAAGTGTAGTTTTTTTCAAATTAAATTGTTACCATTATGATTCAAAAGATGATCATTAAATTGACGATGTGTAAAATTTTCAGAATTTTTTGACATCTGGTTTAAGTGAAACATGTGTTCAATTCAGTTCGCCATAACGATACCAATTCTTTAAATTAGATTGTTATTCATTTAATACCAACCGTGTAATATGAGCACCATTAAGTATTTGTATACCTTTATCTGCAACACCTGGACCTGTTTGGCCTGCTTCTCCCGAATGTTCTCCTGTATGTTTATCAGTCGGGTTTGCTCGTTCAGGAGATTCTTCAGCATCTCAATGTGACTCTCAGTCTGGTCCATCACGTGATCATTCAGGTTCTCCAGGGGAGTCTGTAAAACAAAATATTTTAAAAATCGATTTCTAAAATAAACTTAACATGAAATAATTTGAAAACAAAAATGTGCATTTTACATTTACAATCATCCAAATTTTCCAAACTGAGCTTTTCCAGCAAATTTTGAAAAAACTTCAAAAGCACATACTACATGTACATTTAAATATGTTACTGACGTTGCTTAATTGCATGATTGTAAAATCTCACTAAACTTAAAATGCACGCATTCTTTCTTGTTTTCCATTGGATAGCCTAAACATTAAATACGCATATACGCTGTCTCATTTACAAACAAGCCACACAAATTCGATTTGGCATACACTTTGATCTCTGTCCTTTATATGTTTTATTTATTGTTACTAGTATTAGTATATACCCGAGTGTCGCATCCAGCTCTCTTGAATGGACAATCTACCAGTTGCTTTGGGCAGGTCTTCTCCATATGTTTGTTCAACTGGAACATAAAAAGTGCCAATATCAGGCGGGATATTGGTATTGGTATCACGTATGTCATGGTCGGAATGAATTGTATATTGGGGATGAGTTGTATATTGTGTCTATTCTCTTGTCACATTTGTCTATTTATTCATGACTTACACAACCATTCTTCATACCAAGTTTCGCTGAGCATACCACAGCTCAGTTACGGAAATAAATAATACACTCTTAAAGGAAGTAAGCTATCAATAATTCAAAATGATTTTTTTACTGAAAAACTGGGAAACATTTGCAAAGTGAATATAATTGGCTTTAGCATTTTGCTTACCTTCATCCGGAGTATATTTTTAACTCCACAACCATTTGGACACGGGATTTTCATAGCCCCGCATTCACCTGCATGTGCGTCCTCCTCTGAAGAATACATCTTCAAACTACAGAACTCACACGTGACTGTTCGTTTTCCACACGAGTCCTCTAAATGGACAGATAGATGGCGCCTCTCAATTTTGGCCTTGCAGCCTTCCGGACAAGGAATCAGCGTATGCTCCTCAACGTGGTCCTTTGAGAAAAATAAATAGTCGATCATTGCCTGTTACGAAAAAAACTGAAACCGAAACTGAAAAATCAGCCATTTTAGGGATACACTTTAGGAGCGGAATCCAAACAGTGTCAGCAGGATAACAAGTACACAGTCATTAAGATATCATCAAATTGAGCCCTATAAACCCCTATTTGCAACTATTTGTAAAAAAGGAGATTGAATCGTGAATAAATCGGGAATACAGGCAGATCATGAAGACAAATTAACGATATTATGAACTTCACCAATATCCGAGTAATGTTCAATGACAACAACAGCCCATTTACAATAAAACAAAACATAACCACATATCTGAAAAATTAGTGGGTATGATACAGTAGCAGTGACTTATTACCGTCAGGTACTCCCTGTAGGTTCCTTTCCAGGTGCACCCCAAAGACGCATTTCCGCAGACGACATCAAGACGTTCCATCGCTTCTTGAAACGTTTTGTCAACATTCACCTAAAATCAACAATTGAAGTTGATCAGAAGACGGAATATCATTTAAAATGATACCTAAAGAACACCTCTGGATTATTATTTGCATCTTTATAAGATGAAAAGCCTATATGTAAATATAACTTGAACATATTTGACAAAAGATCTGACAACGTGAATCAAGTTCAGTTAGTAACATCATTAATTGACTCATTATCGAAATATTTGATGACTTGCGTTTGATTTACAAATAGTTTTTTAATTTGTTACCTTCTCCTTGTTGAGTTGGGTCTTATCAATCGGACATTTCTGAGCAGTTTTTAACCTAAAACAGAAAACAACACGAAATCTATTATCTTAAATAACCAGGAGTGCGGTACCAAAGCAAGACAAAAATTGTAAGATTCAACTAAACAGTCAAGTTCAGTTATTGTCGTGAGGACACTCGGTGGACACGTAAAGTGAATCAACTCTAACAAACACAACATCTGTGATCAAGAGTATCCTGGTCGCATTAGAATATTTTATAGGTCATACTCAAGGTCAAGGTCACTTTCAATGGCAACACTCGATGAACACGTGTACTCACCGAAGTAACTCCATCAAGCATGACGAACAACATCTATGGTCACACTCCAGTCTCACCGGGTATCGGAGCAGCTCTTGACAAACAACACAGATATATTTTTTCTCGGAACCATCGCCATATTGCGCCTGTATTTCTGGTCTAAAAAATAAAATATAAACGAATCAAAAAGGATAATGTCATCCTTGGCCCAAGAGTAATTCATTGCATTACATTACATGATCTGCTATGAAAGCAGTGAAGGACCGATCTTGAAGGATGGATAATGTCACTTTTTAAGTTCATGAAATTGTCACATGTTACAGGAAAAATGCTAACCAGACATGGTGTGAGATTTTGTTCGAATGGCCTGGGACTATATCATTTTTATACTCGAATTCACAATTGTCTCAAGTTTTGGACTCTTAGAAACTAAGCGAGAGCAACACAAATATACAAGCCGCTAGTTAAGGGAACCGAATATTGTCATTCCGAGGTTTCTATTGTTTATGCACAAAATTTTCATTGCGAGTTTGAAGCAGTCGATAAATACCCTACTAACATTAAAAATTCATTTCGCCAGACTATTGAAAAAGTGTCGGAAATTATACATTTTTCATTAGGATGTAGCTGAAGTTGAACCGAGTATATTGGATATTGTCTCTCCAGGGAATATATGCCTTCAAATTAGAATGTTTTGAAATCGTTCAACTCACGTTTTCATTAGCCCATCGAAGCATTTCGTTCAGTCGGCCAAGTAAACCGTACAAATAGGAGAACTAATCCACATATAAAAGACCATAATTCTTCACGTTCACGTACAAGTTTTAAATGATGGATCGACATGTACTCCAACGCCGTATACATGTATGATCTTGAAATGAACTGAGTGAAATTGAATTATGCCATTACTTAGCGAGGCAGAATAAAATATAAAAGTCTATAAAACATGACAAGGTCTGGTAGATACCAAGCTATACATGACTAAACATGACTTTTATCTTCAACTGACTGAGATAAAACCACGATATCTTAGGATAAAAATTGCCTAAATAACCCAGCTGCCGTACATGGGAAGCACGTGGTGGGGTCATAGAATCGAGACACAAAGACAAATTCTGGCTGTTCATCACATTAAAATATGAAAACGTAAACATGTTTCACATGCATTAGGTTCTAGATTAATGGTCCGATGTTTAATTATAGGCTAAGCAAATGGGCTCATAAAAGGCCCAAACATCCCAAAAATTGCAACAGTTTTTAAATTAGTCTTATATTATGTATTGATATCAGTTGAAAAACATATCAAAAGTATAGAAAAATGTATGCAGTGGACAAATATGAAATTTCACTTCCTAGGTACCCCCTACAACCCTACCCCAAAATTGAGTATTGGTAGGAAACAATTTTTTCTTCCCAAATGGAATACTTTAGTCAAGTATTCAAGCTTTATTATGATAGATAACATATTCACAAATAATTAAAATATTATTTTAATCATTTTTGAGACCAGTAATTGGTCATTTGACCCCAAAGTATAACAAAATAGGCCACAAAACAGGCATGTTATCACATATCTATTTAGATATTTTAGGATCAGTTTGTCAGAAAAACATGAAAAAAATCATGGTGTTACATATTCATATGAACTTCATATTTGGAGAGTATCAGAATTCTAACGTGTATACTTAGGAAGAAAAAAATTACTTCATTTTCATAGTTTTGCCCCACCCACTATAGGGGAGACTATAGTTTTGATGACTAACTCCCACAATGCATCACATTTGTGTTAGAGTTGACATCTAAATCGTTTATATAGGCTTGTCATCATCTAAAATACAAGTTTTGTGAAGGCTTATACCTTATTAGTATGAAAAATAGGAATTATTAGTTGCACCAGGTGAAATGTTAAGGTGACCTCACTTTTATTTGATGAATAATTACAAATCACCACTCTGATATTAGGGTATTAGGGTATTTTATAACTGCTATACTAGGCTTATCTAAATAAATAATGTAAGTTGTAGTTTCTGTGCAATTTAATATTGTTTAAATTAAAATTATTAATTACAATCCGCAATTACAAAATTTGCATATATTTAAATCCATCAGATAAATAAATCATCACATAGGAGTACATTACTATGGAACTATCAATTGGATGTATAATGCTGTAGAAACGAATTTATGGTTATTAAACGGAATTTAAACTGATAGAGCACATTTAAATCTCAGATATCTGGGGAGTCTTTCATTAATATAATTTCAGTGCGTAGGAATGATGGTAATTCTGTCTGTCAGGTTGGAAAACATTGAGTGTGCATGTGCTACATTCAGAATCGGATGCAGATATTGTGATTGTGAAAACTATAATCCAAAGTGTCCAAACCTCAAATACAGTACTCATACAGATCTCCTTGTGTACACAAACTTCAACATTTTCCTCAAACCTGAACCAAAAGCAGTAACCCAAGAAACAAAATGTTGGAATATAAATGAAATAAGATTGACTTTTGTTTATCTTTTCTGGGGTGTGCCACCGCATTCTGGTTATACCTGGCATAGACAAGAAGCTATCATTGAGGCAGATAAAAAAGATAGAGTTCTTGAGAAAACAAGCGGTTGTTTTTAAATTACCAAATGGGTCGTTTCGGTAACAAAATGTCTAAATGTCGAAGGTACGATTTTTCTTTTTTTTCACGCGTTATAGGCAGAATCCCCACGATGTTTTTTCTTACAATCGTGATCGTGTATCAGTATCATATGTTTTAGAAAATGTACATGTTTGCGCAAAAATAGCTCAGAAGACAACAGAATTGTTGATTTAATTCCTTACTAAGTTACATAAACGATTTGGGTCAAAAGTGCAGATCTTAACTGTTTATCGAAATACCGTTTATGTAACTAAAGTGAGGAATTAAATCGACGATTCTGTTGTCTTCTGAACTATTTGTTCGCAAATATGTACATTTTTTAAACACATAATACTGATACAATTTTGTGATAACAATGCATGTTGTGGAAATTCTGCCTACAACGTGTGAAATAAGGAAAAAAGAAAAATCATACCTTCGATGTTCCGACATTTTGTTACAACGTAATTAAGTAGAAACCAGTGAAATGAAAGCAACTCTGTCATTGCAGAGGAACATGCTCTTTTGTCAATTTAAGGTGGAAAAATGGTGAAACCCTAACTGAACTTAGGCTTCAAAAATTCTATTAAAAGAGAGCAGCAAGATCTGAATTATTGCAGCCCCGTGTTCTTCCTCCAATTTCTGATGCTGCGGAATACCACAGTTATAGAGTGTTCCATCAGATCCAGGAGTGGGAAGGAAATAAACTGTCTCCATTATAATTGGGCTGGGAAATGAGCAACGAAGCTTTTGTACCAATTGCCTAAATGCAGCTCCCCTCTCTCAGAGATCATCCATTGTGTGTGTAAGGCAGATTGTACTTCTATGAGATGTACTAGCAGAAAAATGGAATAATTGTTCTATGGCATGTAAGGTATGCAAAGGTATTTGTGCAAATACCTCCATTACTGATTATGAAAATAATGATGACTAAATAATGAACACTGGGGGATCTGGGGGCCGCCCCCCCCCCCTTGGGTTACCCTTTGCATTCGTTTGACTTCACTCCTTAAAAGAGAGCTTCGTCTTCGTCTGTAGTTTAACTAGACTCTGCACGCAGGGTACCCTTGGGTGGGCCCAGAAAAAAATAGGGCCCGAAAAAGGTCTTAAGGCCCCGAAAAGTGGGCCTTTTTGGTCATTAGTGGGCCTTTTAAGGCCTTATTTTTTATTAAAGGCCACATTTTGAAGATAATGGGCCTCAATGTTTCAAAATTTAGGGTTCTAGGGGCCCAAATTTTTTTTCCGCGCAAGCCCAGATGTTTTTTTCTCAGACCTGAAATTTGCCCCCCCCTTGTTGGTTCCCAGATCCACCCTTAATGAAGTTTGGTGATAGACAAGTTTGTAACTGATTGTTGCCATATATGACGGTTAAGATTACAAAATTAAGGCAGCTTTTGGACAATGAACATAACGTAATCGAACCATGCCCTGTATAAAGACCAGGGATTTACTTTGTGTTACACTAGTTAACTCAGTAGGATTTATAAACGTAGAAACCTTTTCCTCATTAATTATTGAATTTCATCTTGAAATCCAATTCTTCAGTTGAACTTCTTCATTTCATTTCTCAATATCACTGTGTGGTTAAGAACACCTTAGTCAAAAGTAACAATTTTTCCTTAATACAGGGCGAGCCAAAAAGGTAACCCAAACAAATCTTAATAACTCAGTCCAGTCATCCTGCATGAGTTGAGTCTTGGTCAATGTATTATCAATCTACCCAATCTCAGTGGTCTATCTCTAGTGGTCACGATTTTATGGCCATTTTATACCATGCCATGAAATATGGGTGTTATGCCTGGAGGCCAACTTGAACGTATCATGCGTAGTTGTTCAAATCAAGAGCATAAAAATCTTGTGTTATGGCTCTCATCTTCATTCTTATCTCTTGTTTTAATGTTTCAAGTGTTGCTAGTATAGAAGAAAGGTCCACAGATAAAAAAAAAACTGGACTTGGCATTGATGTCTAGTCAGTTAGGCACATTTCGATATTTTGAGCACATTTTGTAAATGGCCATAAAATCGTGACTATTAAGGATAGATCAATGACACTAAGCAGAATGAAAGAACATTGAACAAGGTAATTGTGCCAAATATGATGTCAAACCCATGCTGAATGACTGGGTTATTAACAAACATTTGGTTGGGTTACCTTTTTTGGCTCATACTGTATTAATAAACTGATGTCAGGGACAGGGATATTTAACATTTTGTTGCCTTTTCAAGGATATTTTTAGACCACTGATTCTACTTAATTTCTAACAAATCGTTCTCTGTTCTACCAGAAGAGGTATATATCAAATTGAATTTAAAGGGAAAAAACATTTGATAATTTAGCAGTTATCAACTAAAAGTAGGACTTCCCCTATATTTCACCTGGCATTTGCTGTTTTTTTTACTTTTTTTACATGTCAATCCTTTCCTGAAAACATCAAAAAACTGATTTCAGGACAAAATAAGCCTTTACAAATAATTTAGTTGTGCTATTGAGTTCAAATATGACATATCTTTGAAGTAATTAATCAAAAGTAAGGTCACCCCAAAAGTGGGTGTGGTAAAATATTGAAATTTCAAATATTATTTTCACCCTTAATATTCACTTAATGACCCTGATACTTATCAAATACAATGGTCAGGTGTACAATAACCTCCTTGATTTTTTTCATGCAATTCAGATAAATTGATACAGAAATAGATACATTGTTAAATTAAATTCGGGCTATTTGATGGCCTATTTTCGGATAATTGGGGCTAGAAATGCCAATTTTTGCACTCAAATAGTTGGTTAACAATTTTTAGTTGCTCTTATGTCAGTAAACTATCATAATATTACCCGTTTAGTTGACAAGAGCATTCTATTTTGAAATAAAAAAAATATTTACAATCCTATACTCAAATTTGGAGGGGGGTACCTAGAATGTGACATTTCATATTTGTCCACTGCATATATTTTTCTATATTTTTGATATGTTTTTCAACTGGTATCAATATACAATATAAGCCTAATTTAAAAACTGTTGCAATTTTTGGGATGTTAAACTTCCATTTGCCTAGCCTATTAGTGGAGAGGTTAAGCTTTGCATATATAATCGAAACTGAACCTGTACGTATCACTCGACCATATACAAATTCATGTAGCCTTCTCATATAAATAGCCGTTCAAATCCAGTGTTTGTTTAGACTACACCATAGCGTGTAATGATTCTATAGTATGTCATTGATGCGGTTTTATGGCTGGTTTTCTAATACATATTTTAAACGAGCTCGTTTCGTAAGATTTTTGGCGCTAAATCATGCATGACATACATCATCGTGTTCAGCAAGAATTCAACTGTACATCGAAATCAAAATTGACAGCATAGTGTTCAATAGACACGAGGAAAATGGTTCCCGTTGACCCAACGTCAAATATTCAAATCTCCCGTTCTAAACCCGAAACTCTGAAGCTGAAAGAGTATCTGAAGTAGACTAAGCGCGCATAAAACTATGAGCGCTCGATACATTCCTTTGTTAATTTTTGTACTTTGCGTTCACGGTTACGTTGTGAAAAACATCGTTAGCTTAACCTCTCCAATATATGATTCGTAATACTTACACGCGAATATCTCTAATATTAAGTATGCAAACCTCTTATGGACCATCGGTGTACGGCTACTTGAGTTTTTCATTTTTTAATACTACTAAGAATAATTGTTGAATAGAATTACAATTTACTAACAAGGGCATCTAAATTAACAATTAACAGTGTCATGACCGATAAACAACTCATTAACACAGATGCAGGTGATAAATTTACACTTTTATTAATCAAATATCGATTATTTATATCGAGCTTTATTGTAACTTTTCTCAAGGTGTCTGCAATCGTCAAAGACACCGATGCACATTTAATATGCATATGAATAAATAGAAATGCACGAATTGATGCATGAAAAATTTCACTTCGCGATATTTTCTTCTCATGTTATTCCTGTCCTGCCAATAAAAGGTCCAACAGTTTTAATGATAATACTTTTCCAAGATTATCTGACAATACTTCTGAGCATATGGACGTCCCCTCATTCTGTTTTGGTATACTGTGCATCATTCGTATTCCAACGTGAATTATAACTGGATTAAAAATGAAAAAAAGAAATGAAATGAAAAAATCTTCTCACCTAAAACGCAGCGTTTTAGCGTTAACCTCCCATTTCTGAGTCAGTGCTGATGCCGACCCGATTCCACTCCCAGTGCGCAGTGGTGGGAGTTCTGTTGGTGTACCTTGTCTAGAAGAGGATCGGCTCTTTGTTTTGACAGGTTTTTCAACATCTTCTGTTGGCTCATTCTCTTGTTTAGCGGTTGGGTCTTCTTCCACATTTGGTTCCGTAGTGCCTTCTTTCTTTTCTGGTTCCCCTTCTCCTGTATTTTCTTTGGCATTGTCATGCTGTGTTTCTTCAGGATTTTCGTGACTTTCCTCGGCGTTCTTGGCATCATTTTCATCATTGGTTTTCACTTTGTCATTTTCTTCTTTGCCGTCTTTGTCATTTTCTTCGCCATTGTCTTTATCTTTAGTTTCTTCCTTGTCTTTTGTCTCTTTGTCATCTGGGGTTTTAGTGTCTCCATCCTCGTCTTTTGGTGCACCATCTTTATCATTATCATTGGCCTTTTCATCATTTTGGTTATCATCATCATCTTTGTCTTTCACATCTTTATCAGTGTCACCTTCACCATCATTAGTTTCTTTGGGATCTCCCGACTTCTCTTCTGACGGATTCTCTTGTTTTTTCTTATTAAGCTCTTCTGATTTATTGTCTTTACCTGCCATAGTGTCAGTTGAAATTGATTTTAATTTAAGATCTTTTTCGCTTCTTTTGTTTTATTTTGTATGAAATATGTTGTTTTTATACTTTTTGGTGTGAAATCCAGTGATGAGCTTTTAACATACATGTATTCCTTCTGCGTCCCTGTCAAACGTTTCTTCACACAAGGTAAATTATTCTAATGTTTGTTTCTATGGATGTTTAGCGACACCCAGAACAAAAATACGGAAACAAATAAACAAGGAGATACGATCGATTTTGCTCATACCAAACATGACATTGTTTTAGCAATATATAGTTTTATTGATCACGTGCTCCCTGGTGACAAGCTTCCTCTGTAGGAATGTAAAAATCTGTAAATAATTCATTAACTGACAATGAAATAAAAAATCACTGGAGTAGTTCATATTTTGATATAGATTGTTTAGAGAGTGGGTGAATAGGCATAAGAAGTGTATAGCTAGAGATGGAGGTTATGTTGAATAGCTTATTTTCATAACAATGAGACTTTAGGACTGTTTTTATATTGTATTTGTGGTAGTAATAGACCTAGGAGTATGAATAAAGCTATCAGAATGAATAAATATGTTTTGGAAAGTTGTGACGTAAACAAACTTGCCCCGCCTTTTTGTTGTTTCGGTTGCTATAGCAACCACAACTCTGGCCAATCAATAGAAGACGCTTTAAATTCACAGAATAAAGGTAAAAAAGTTTGATCTACAAATCTGGAAATTTCATTAAGATTGGTGCAATATTAAGAAAGTTACAATATCTTTCACCTTATTTATTGGACACCCTGTATATGTGAGGAATAAAACAAACACTTATATATAAAAGACACGATTTATCCCAAGCCCCAAGATTTACATTAACTAGATTCATTGATATGGATATATTGAATAATTGGAAATGTTTATAGTTGTGCACAAAACTATAATACAAAATAAAAACATGATCTCTACGAATAATGAAATATTATAAAAGTTGACACAAAGAATTGTGAACACCAACGCTCTCTTGAACTTAGAATTCGAAATAAATCCAAATGCTTTTATACATTCTAAATGCAGCTTGTGCTGTACTATGCCGTTCTACCCATAACTCCATACAAAATCATATACACGAATATATCCGATTAAGGCATTTACAAATGTGGGGGATGCGGACCTCCTTCAGCCGTCAAAGACCAGGTTCAATATTTATTTTGAGAGTTATCTCAACGTGACAACATTTAGACTCATGTATATGTTCAACAATTTTGTGTTTTTCATAAATTGTAATTAGAATAGGATTGGCAAGTTTCATTTTTTAAATTAATTTTGGCAAACTCTGGCAATTGGATTATGTAGCTCGTTAAATCTAGTTAAGGCTTAATAATTTCATCCAACAGACGTTTCACTATAGAACCGTTGGTATTAATCCTATGTGGTTCAAATATACAGAATTGTTCTAAATAATCTTTTAAGAATTAAAGGACTGTGAAAGAGTACGAACTTTAATACAATTGGATTTAGACTGAAAAGACCTTGTAGAAAGGTGGATTAAAAGTGTCAGGATACATTTGTTCAGATGTCTAGTATTAGAATCTATCAAATGCAGTACTAGTTTGGGTTTGTCATTGTTATATGTATGTAAGGGACTTAGTCATTGGTTGGTAAACAAGATGGCGAATGTGAACATTTAGTCGGAAAAGTAAACTAACTGACATCAAATCGAGACGCCATATTTTGAAACTAGATTTACTGAAAGACTGCGAAGATGTAACTAAATGTAAGATAGTAAACGTACAATACTATAGAGGGACGTCATAATCTTAGAAAGTAAGTAAAATGTACGTTTTTAAATGATTCAAATTTTCAAATCAATCAGAATATTCAACAAATCGACCAATCAATCGACTTTTTTAATGATACAAGCAAGCACGTAAATAGAAAAACACAATTATGGCAATAATGTAAACAACTATTAACTTAAACAAGAAAAAATAGATGATGAATCAATCAACTTTTCAATCAACCTAACATGTAATCAAACAATAATTCAATCAATAAATTAAAATAAACAAATAATTAGCAAATCAAGGATAAAAATTTGAAACACACAACATACAGTATATAGTTTAAGATATATGTGTATAACAATTATTTTTGTCGTCCATTTCCAGTACACAAGGCGATCTGATAGGTCAACTTTTCCTAAAAGTGCGTCAATCAAACAAGCAACATGGGGAATCTTATGTCTGGTATCTCGACCCTAGCCACAAGAGCTGGGGGAAAAAACAAACGAGCGGATGATGACTTCAGTGATCGCTTGAACTACAAATTCACCACATTTATGCTGTTGGTCTTCTGTATGCTTGTGACAGGGCGACAGCATGTTGGGCACCCTATAAACTGTTGGTGTCCAGCTAGATTCAAAGACCCCCAGATAGACTACGCTAACAGTCTTTGTTGGACTAAGAATACATATTATGTACCAATTGAGGGGGACATACCAAAAAGTGACTCTGGAAGGACGAGGCTTGAACTGCAGTACTACCAATGGGTACCCATTGTGCTGTTAGTCCAGGCGGTACTATTTTACTTTCCTTGTGTCATATGGAGGCTTCTTCACGACAAATCTGGGGTGAATATCACTACACTATGTACCACCCTTGAAGATAAAGGAAACTTGGATCCAGACACAAGGAATAAGACAATTAGATACATCGTTAGGCATCTTCATAGATGTTTCGATATGATCAGAATCCATAGCTCACACGGTTGTCAACGACATACACAAAAACTCGTCAAAAAGTGCCCATTGATATGTGGCAAACGTTATGGGAACTATATTCTCTCGCTCTATGTTGCCTGTAAAATGTTGTACATCGGGAATGCCATCGGGCAAGTGTACATCCTAAATGCTTTCCTTGGCAATGGGACAGACTATAGTTTTTATGGTGTAGGAGTTCTCGTTGATATGTTAAAAAGTAGAGATTGGACAACTTCAGATCGGTTTCCCAGGGTTACCTTGTGTGACTTCAAAATCCGTGAATTTGCTCATAATATACACAGATACACCCTTCAATGTGTCCTCCCCATAAATCTGTTCAACGAGAAGATCTATATCATCTTATGGTTTTGGTTCGTTCTCGTCGCCATCGTCAACTCTTATAGCCTCCTACAGTGGCTGTTCTACATGGCAGGGAATAATAAAGTAGACTACATCAAACGCCATTTAAAGAACATGGGGATGTTTGACAAAGAATCTGACAAAAAATACCTGAATACTTTTGTAGAGGAATATATGCAGCATGATGGTGTGTTTGTGATGCGGTTGATGACCAAAAACGCTTGCGATATATCTGTCTCAGAAATAGTATGCGGACTGTTCACAATATTCAAACAATCTAGGACTAATGGTAGCATCATGTGATGTTGCTCAAGCGGAGATTATGGGACATAATGGGTTAATGGGGCAACCAGAAAACACTGGACACACATGAAAGACTATGGGATGCCACCTATTAAACCTTTTAATTCTCTCAAATTAAAAGCGTTTTCGAATATGAAAGTCTGAGAGTGAAACTGAAATCTTTCAAAGGTTGGAACCACTGAAAAATTAAGATGAAAGATGTGATGTGAAAATAGTTGTACAATATGCACTTGTATTTGTGTTCTTG